>VWZY01013296.1:19253-98781 GCA_013399075.1 Chloroceryle aenea
AAAAAAAAAAATCAAACATCTCTGAAAATTATTATTTTGGCTACATAATCAAGCAAGCAATTACCGCATTATCTACAAAGTAAGATCATATATTATTAATACATTTTCAGAGAAAAAGATTTTAGTAAGTGAAGTTTTTTTCTGGCTTTTATGATACTCAAGACCCAAACATAATTTCAACTGATTGAAAATACTTCATGACTTGTCATTTCCCAGTTTAAGATGAAGTTTTGTTGAGCATGAGAGACAGTAAGGAAGGAGCAGCAAGAGCAGAAGGATATGGACATTTGTGTAAGTGATTACAGACATCCTTCCTATGTGTCATGCATATCCCCATCCAGAGATCCAGTTTTCCAGTGGAAAAGGATTTAATGAATGGAAACAGTATAGTGCACTATGCTATATTCAGATCATTGTATTCACAGGTCCAGATATACAACCAGGCAGCCATTCTTCAGCGAGCACCAGAGTTTCATGTGATGCAGAGGGAATATTTTCAGAACTGGGAAGAAAGCTCCAGTGAGGTGCTCACTGACCTTTGATATTTTGGGTTGTTGTGACTTTACAAACTAATTCCCGTCTCAAAAGCATCTTAAAGGGGGATTAATTTCAGTTAATTTTGGCTGTCTGAAAGTTAAGCATCCTGGCCAAGCTCCCCCCTCTCCTGCTTTATTTCTGCAGCTGACAGCAAGACTGTTTCACCTGTCTTGGATGCTTACCCTGTCACAGGATGAATCACTCAAGCCTGCAAAGCCAGCATTTATGCTGATGAAGCTATGAGAGGTGAATCCTTTAATCATTAACAGTTTTAGTCAGTTTGTAAATGACTTCTGGAAATGGAAACTGGGTTTCAAATTAATTTTGGGAAGTGAGTGTTACCTCAGCCCTGATGTGACCAGCTCCTCTTGTTGAGCTGCATGACATAATCTAATGCCACCAGGTGAAAGTGACATTTGCAGCCTGGTTTGCAGGCAGGTTCTCTCTGAGTCCTATTTTACTTCATTTTCTGAAAGACGCTTGAACACATATCCTAAAATGCCAACAGGAAATACTCGTGCCTTATGGACACACATACTTGCAGACTCATCACTCGACTGCTTTACAGATAAACTTCTTTAAAAGAAAATATGAGCAGTGCCTATCTGTGAAAGATCTGCCCCAAACTTCTGCTAGTGCCAGAAAGTCTACCAGAAAGAAGTTAATGTAGACTCCGTGTGTGTGTGTGTGTGTGTGTGTGAAAACATTGGCAGGTAGGCCTCAGAATAATTAGTTATACAAATTTTCACTAATGGGTGGCTGTACCAAATGCTATGGGACAAATTAATCCTTGGCATGAGGAGGGGTAATTAATCCTAAATGCACTTTTGTGATATAAGTGCTACTGTTACCCTAGTTTGCATGACAGAGAGGTGGTCTTTTGCCTTTGGCAATTCGGCTTTCCAGAAGCATGACTAACATAATTTATGGTGGATGATCACAATATGATTTTCAGATGAGATTTCTTGTAACGTTGCAAATTTATCCTGTAAAGAGATGCGTGGGGTAGTCAGAGATTTTGGAAAGCTGATCCCCAGCTAGAAAATGAGTAAGTAGGTTCACGTTGGGATGAGATGGAAAACCTTTAAATACACAAAACAGCAGTGTATGCAACTGAAGCTCCAGGTGCCATTTTTCCCTTGAAAATTCATGCTTTCTAGACATAAAACACCAGCTCTGCTCAGCATTTGATGTTTTCTGTAAAATGGTCCCTGCTGGAGCTATAGGGCTTACCCTGCAGCATGTAAATGAAGCTAGCAGAGGGCTTGAACCTGTCACCCTCCTCAGTCAGAGACTCAGTGACTGTCATCTCAATGTGTCCAGTGAAAGAGTGCTGCTGTGCATTGGTAGGTCTCCCAAGCAAAGGAACATTTTTAAGTCATGCCTTCAAAGATGTGCTATTGATAGTATGAGGAGACATAAACCATATACCATATGTTTAGCATATAAAGGTTTCAACACATAGCAAGTCACAGCTGGACAGACAGATTGTATGATGAAGGAATTTCCTCCATAGCAATCAGTAAAACCCACAAGCTATCTTCATTCCCTATATGCTTTCATTCAGTGCAAATAATTTCAGACTATAAGAATAATCTGCTAGGACACAGAAACCTAACTTTCTTGGCTGAGAATGAAGCTTGGGAATAAACAAGATCAAACAGTTTAAATTGGCTGGAATTTAAGCTTAAGTTTCTAATGCTAGGATATTGTAGGATAAATAGCCTCTTATAAAAAGACAAAAATACAGGCAGCTTGAATTGTGTCTACACAATCTTTACTTGAATACACGGGGCGGGGGAAATAAATTTCTACTCACAGTTCAGCTTTTAACAGATCCGAGTCAATGAGTTTATCCCTTAAGTTTTGAACTTCATTAAATTTCAAGATTATGCAAACTATAAAAAGTACAAACTGCTGGTTTCTTTTCTCTGAGAACTGTTGCTGGGGATCATTCTGAAAGCTCTCAGAGGAGAAGAGTCTTTGAATGCTTGCTTAATTTTGAAGTAATGTGTATTATTAGAAAAGATCTTACCAAAAGTTAATAAAGATACAGACCAAGAGACAGCTTATAATGTTCTCGTGAGTATGTTCCCTTCTGCTCTTCATGTACAATGCAAAAAAAAAAAAGTTTTTAATTAGCCTTCAGAAAAATCTTAGATGCTGGAAGCCTTTAGATATATATTCAAATACATTTGAATAAAATGTGGTTTTAGACATGAAGGTATTCTAATAAAGTAATCTCTGTCATTATGCACTTGGACAAATGTTCATACATAATAACATCACACCTCCCTGCTAGGCTATCCTCTCTCCCCAGAAGGGTAGGGACTGAGCACCACAGATTCAGGCTGGGTCATATTAGTATGATAAGCAAGAGTCAGGGACTGTTGGAGATGCCACCTGCCAGGATCTTCCCAGGGAAACATGTAGCTCCCAGCAGGAGTGCCTGAGCTGGTCAGAGTGTCCTATGAGGAGCAGGGCAGATGCTGTTGCCCAGGGATCACACCACTTAAGGTTTCACAGATAAAACCCGTCCCTCTAATTATTCCTTAAATAAGCTGCAAACCAGGTTTTACATGCCAGGAGAGAGCACCTGATGGAAAGCAGTGAGGCTTTCCAAATCTCCAGCCAGGTTTCCACTGCCAGCTGCTGCTCAGGACAAGGTGAAAAACACCTATATCAAGTGTCTGAGCAGCAAAAGGCAGTCTAGCTTCGGCTTCTGTGATCCCCCCTCTGAGCTCCCTCAAATCATGGGGAAAGGAGACTTTTGAGTGCCACTTCTGTCCCTTTCTGAGCCCCCACAGTTATGTGCGGAACACTTTGCAGTCTGCAATATGAAAGACTCCAAAAGTGTTGGCTTTTCATCCACATTCAGAAAAAGCCAGGATGCAAACCACTCAAATGCCTTCAGAAACCATTGGAAGCAAAATAATTTAGAGTCATTACATCTCTCATGGATGCAGCAGTTGACTCTGAATAAAGTGTTGTACGCTGAGGAAAGAAGAAATGACTAAAAGGTCTAGTAAAAAGAATGACAAAATATTTCAAAATGAGAATATTGTGAAAAAATAATGTAGGAACTGAACAGCCTCTTCTCAAAATTATACGCTGCCATTGAGACAAACACTGCTACTCTGCACTCTTTGGGGCGTATTTGTGCACACACATGTGTGTACATACAAGGAGAGAGGCAGAATAGAGCCCCCCCGACCCAGGCAGTTTCAGTTTAGCCCTGTTGCAAAATGTAGGTGGTTTATTATATTTTTCATCTCAGTAGAAAGGAAGCAAAAGGCCTTTACTTGGAAAGCTCTGAGGCCTCCCCGTCCCGTGAGCCACAGATGCTCAGGAAGCTGAGGTGCTGGTGCGGCTTGTGNACCAACCCCCAATGCTTATCTAAGGTATGGCCGGCTTCCTCACACCCCGCCTGGAGTGTGGCAACCTGATGCTCTTTCATTGCATAACGAAGCAGTTGCACAAGAGGATCTTAAGAAAGGATCAAATAATTAACAGCGAATAACCGCCACCGTACATTTTGACAATCTGTCCCCGGACAATAGTTACAGGGAGAAAAAAACAGCACGAGAGTATCTGTTTCCTGAAATGGTGCAGAGCTGATATAAATCCCATGTCACTTTTCCCAGCCAAAGACTCAGCCTTAATTAGTCCAGACTAAACCAGCTAGGACTTAATCACTTGCCTATTTTAGGAGTTATTCTCTAATCTTCAGGAATGGGTTTTTATCTAATGATGTGTTATTTTTCACAATCCCAGGGAAAGAAATAGCTCCTTGCTGTTGTGACCACTTGCACATCTTTTGGGTCCTGGCCTAACACTGCCTGACATGGCCCTGTGCCATCTGTCACCACAGGACCAAAGTGATTCTTGCCTGATCTGCTACAAATTTATTGCACTAAGGGGACCCAAGTAGGTCTTGATCAAGTAAGACTGTACCATGTAAGAGATAGAGAAACTTGCCCAGAGATGGGACAAATGTCAGAAGGCATCAGGAGGGTCTTCTGCCTCTAAAGTAGCTGTAGACATGAGCTTCCCCTGCACCTGCAGCATAGCTGGTTTTACAGTTAAAACACTACAGTGGGATCAGCAAGCAAAGGTTCCCTTTGGTGTCCTCATCAAGGTGACAGAACAGGGGACAATTTTACTAATCAACATTTGTTGATAATAATTTGTTGTTAATAATTTATTATTATCAACATTTCCTAACCTCTGTAAGAGAAAGACTAATATCCCCAAACTTTGTGAAATCAGTCAGGTGAGTTTACAGGCACTCATAGGGGAATTAGAAACTCTGTAACACCAGACATGCTAGAAATAATAAGATGGAGACCTGTGCAAAGGTCTAACCAATGGCACTGGAAAGGATGAGTGCTCCTTTCAGATATCCTAAGGTAGCGCTCAGGCATATAAAGAAAATGTTCTGTTATTATTTGTCATCTATAATAACAAGGCATTAAGGCAGAACCTGCTATTAACTCCTTAGTGGATGTACTCCGATTCTTCCAGCATGAACTACATGCTAATGCAAAATGCATTACGCTTTTACAGTAAAACCCCACAAACTGCACCAAGAGGTTAATTAAACTGGAGAGAAGAAAATAAAGAGGCTTTTAGAATGAATAATTCAGGAGATCATTAAAAATCAGGCACATGAGAAGCACGTTACTTAGAAAACCTAAATGTAAACACATATTCCTGGCTTAATGAAAGATTAAGAAAATAAATAGAAGTTATCTATGCATTGCTACTATCTAGTGTTAAACAGCAGAGTTGGCCTGCATGTCTTTAAGAACTGCTTTTAATGGTGAACAGCATTTCTGATGCAAAGGACTAAGAAGGTTGAGATGGGTGCTTTAAAGGCAGCAGTATCAGACCCCAGAAGGCTCCATCACTCTGTGCTGACTGCTTGAGTCTCTCTTCCTCATGGACCCCCTCCTCCCTGCTTCAGGTAATGCAGGTTGGGGTACATCAAACAGAAAGAGGATCCTAGATCTGCTGACATCGAGTGCCATGATCCTTGGGGCACAGCCTGGCAGAGCAATTATATGGTGTAAGCAGTGCTTTTGCCCACCTCTGATCCCTTGTTTGTGAGGGTTCAGATCTTTGTGCAGCCCAATTGCACTGGCTGCTCTGTGATAGAGAAAATGTCTGGAAGCCCAGATTTTCTAGGAGCAGGTCAAGAAGGCCCCAGCCTGGGCTCGGGTCATGCGGCGCAGCTGTAACAATGGAGACATTTATTTTTCTTCTCGCTCATCTCTCCTCTCAGAGCTGGGCTTGACCAAAGTTGTCCAGCTTGACTCTACACTGGCCCCAAGTGTATGAGTCACCTTCTGAGCTGTCAGATATATGAGAAGTCTCAAACACAGCTGCTTTTTCTCTGAAAAGGCGTTGCTTGATGGATGCTGAGGACATCAGCAGATTCACCGAGATTGGCATTTGTAATATTCTTCTGAACACTGAACGCTTTATTTGTCTTGTCTTGCCAAGCTATGGTGATGCCACTGGGATTTTCAGCTGGACAACTGTCATTTTACTCCTTGAAGGAACAACAAATGCCTGAATTAATATGAATTGGGCCTGAGTCTCATAATTAGCAAGTGTCCACTGGGGCAATGAAAAGTGAGATTATAGTCTGTATAAATTATACTTATACCCCATTTGCGGTCTCTTTACACAGCCAGCAAGGTATCAAAAGGTACATGAACATGAAGCCTCCAGTCTAGATTACATCTAATTGAGTCAGGCAGGAGACAGAAGAAATTTGCAGTGATAAAACATGGTGCTTATCCCTGTCTCTGTGAGACCCTTCATCTTGAGCTGTCTTGAGATGTAGTTTGTAGAATGTTTTAAAACTGTAATAGAATGGAAATGGGAATAATGATATATCACTGTCCTATTCTGGACGCACTCTCTGCAACCATTCTTTCTCTCTATTTAACAGGAGAATTTGGCAATACAAAGTCTCACATGCAATTTCTTTTCATTATTAACCAGCTGAAAACAATGATTTCTTTACCTTAGAAGTAATTCCCTTCTATTTCCATTGAGAAATGGCTACTGTGGAGATTAAAAGATCCTGCTTTCTCCAAGTCGGCTCATATATTTGAAAATAAATACTGCAAAACATTTACTTGAATTCTTCTGAACAGACTGGATTTCAGGTTGAAGAGCACTTAAAGAGCAAGGCTTGGAATCCCAAAGATGTTATGAACTTTCGTCCCAATGTGGCAGTTCAAAATGACAAATACTTTGCAAGTTTTGGCATCTATGTCAAGTCTCTGACATTATGAGGGAGACATTCTTGTAAGGTCAGCTGCTCTCATAATATGTTTGCTGTGATCCTCCCTTGAAAATGGATTAATGTGGGCACTTCCTCAGCTTGGATTTGGCCTGGATAAAGAGCCAAAGGGATATGTTTCTAGGGGAAGCCTCAACCCTGTGTCTCTGATGTGAGGTTTTAGCCTCTGATTTATGAAAGTGTTTTGTGATGTTTCATGAAATCTATACTCCACAGAAGAATGATTACATACTACTGAAGATGAACCTGCTTCTCCATCAAACCAGAGACATGACCTCTGAGTTTTGAAGAGTCTTTCTTTCTGATTACCTTTTCTGGTTTCATCCATAATTTCCAAGACAAACCTTGTGTCTGAAGTCAGCTAATGCATAGTCCTTGCTATGATGATCAACACAGTCATCTGGGAGGCAAAGTATCAAATAATCTTGGAAAACATGTTCTTTGCTCCTGAGCTCAGACTTCTTTGCTAATGGTGGCTACACAGTCTTGGAAGCCACTGCTGTGGAGCTGGCAGGCTACAGTCACTGCTTCATGACTGATTGTCCTGCGCAGGAATCCAGCCAACACACAAAGCCACCCAGGCAGCCTGAGCAGAGCTGAGGAGCATGCATGGGCATGGAGGGCATTAGGGAGAATTGACAGGATGTGTTTCGGCGCAGGGTGCCTGGGCTCCTCCCAGGTGAGCTAAGTGAGGAGGAAAACAGTACTGCCATGCATTTTCCTGGTCTGCAAGTGGAAGCAGTGGTCACGGGGAAAAGGGGGCTTAGCTCTAGGTGAACTTCCCTAAAGCTGCTGCCCTCCCCACAGCCCTTGCTTTGCACTAACAAAGTGGTTGTTTTGCCCCACCACGACCTGCACCTCGGAGTTGTTTCCGAAAAGGAGTCTGGCTCTTCTGCCAACCTCCCTGTGTTCTGCCCAGCCTGGCATAGCCCACTCCTCATCTATTCTTGATGCACTTACCCTGCCTGCCATCTCGCCCCACAGCTTCTCAAACACATCCCACTTTTACATGGCTCACCTCTCCAATTCTCTGGCAGATGTGAACTGCTGATTCGCACGCATGAACTAAGTCCAAAAAAGCATTTTCTGCAGGCCATGAAAAGCCAGAAACTCATACAAGCAATTTTACGAGCATTATTAAATCTCTGCCATCTCAGTTATCACTGAAGAAGCTTTAAAGCATCTTAACCCAGAATTCTTTTCCTAGTGTGGTTGATACCTTCAGTCTATGCAATTTTTTTGCCCTAATCCATGTGACTGTGGGCTTAAGACACCCTGGTCTAACGAGTGCAGGGCACAAAGTACTCTGTGAAAAATATGCCCTGAGATCGTTTTTTTTTAAGGGCACAGTCATCTACATTCCCTGCTATTGTGGCTTTAAATGCAGATGCCTCACAAATGTGCATAATTTTTTTGCTCTTCCTCCAAAAGAAAAAAGGCAAGTGACACGACATGTGCTGTGTGCCAGGGTTTGTCTTACAGGAGAGGAGAGGGACATATGCCAGGACAAGGTGTCACCGTTTAACTAACTTTCCTGAATATTCAGATGAAGCTGGTGGCACATCAGCTCCCTGCTTGCTCTTGGCATCGAGCTGTCCTGCTCTGTAGCTCCCCATCTTCTGCTCATTTGCTGCCGAGTTGTACAAGCTCATTCGTCCTCTCAAGACAGTGTGAGCCATATTCACACTATTTTTTTCCGTCAAGATTTAAAATCTTGAAATGGGATTTATAAAGAGTTTAAAAAGAATCCAGCTATTCTTTTTCACTAGTGTCTACTAGTGCAATAGGTAAGCTAAAGCCTTTATTCACCCTTATACCATTGACTACTGCAATGGCTGTAGTGATGATGGAATGTGAAATGGCTAAAATTCAGTCCCTGAAAGAGAATCCTGTTTGTTCTTCCTTGCAGGAAGACAATCAGTCCAGTTTAAAGGCAAAGGGAGACGGGCTTCTCTCAGTCTTTCAAAGTGTGAGTTTCTAATAATGGTGACTCAGTCAAGTCAGTGCAGAGCAGCAGATGCTGGATGCAGTTGAACATGTTAGAGTGCAGTGTAGCTGTCTCTGAGCTGTTTTGGTGTACTGCACAGTGACCACACTTGCACAAGTGTTGATGCAGAAAGATGACATGGTTCCACCAGGGAGAGATGTCTACAGCCACTGAGGGGCTGAGGATGCACCTTCCCCTGAAATGGCTCTGCTGGAGTGACTGCCTGCAGTGCTTCAGGTGAAGGCTTTGCTGTAGCAGGGCTGCTGTGCCAAAACAGCCGCTCTGACCAGGTGTGATAGATGGGCTCTTCTCTCTGACAGCTCAGTGATGGTGTGATACAGTGGCAAGAGCTGAGGACTGCACAAGGCAGGCTGCTCAGCTTGGGATGTGGAAAACCTATCATTGGCAATGAACATTATGATTTTCTCTGGGAATTCCTTTTATACTGGGACAGCATCCCCATTTCTGGTGTGCAGTGGGCTACAGAAATGAATGATGGGAAAAAAATGCTGAGAGCTCATCCAGTCTGTTCTTCTAGCTCCATGCAGGATCTGTGATTTGTAATCTGTTTCTGGGAGATATTTGCTAACCTGTTCTTAAAACCCTCCAGGATGACATTTCCACAGCTTCCCACATTAGCACTCCAGTACTTTACTGTATGGGTAGAAAGTAAGGAATAAAGTTAACCTCAGTTTCCCCCGCTGATATTTCTTATCCTAATCACAAGGCATTTGAAAAGTAGCTTTATTTTGGTATGTTTTGCAATGATCTTTCATTTGGCATTTGTTTGCCATTTAACTGAGCTAAGCAAAAAAGTCCTCTCTGAAGAAGTATAGTTGAGAACCAGTGTGCACATGAAGTAGTACAGTCTGCACAATCCAGAGAGTGTGGGCTCACTGCATTTCAATGTGGCTCTTAATGAGGTTTCTGCCATTCCTCCATTAACTTGTCTGCTTTAAGTTTACTTTTCAGACTGGTGATTAGCCTGAGAATGCTTTTTGGAAAAAAAATATTTATGTGAACACTGAGCCCCTCCTGTAAAGGAGCAGTCCTTCTGCAGCTGCCAGGTTGCTGATGTGCAGGAAGTGCAGGGGAAGAAGATCTTGCCACTGGCTCTAGTGCCTTTTCCTTGTCTATGGAGAGCAAAGAATCCTGAGGCTGCAGAAGTGACTCAAAGGAGATTGTAGCCGAGGCTACCCAAATTATCACCAATGTGAATCTAGAATTACTTAAAAAAAAAGTCACCTGCCTTGGTATAATCCAACTCTTAAAATACCAAATGTCCCTCTTGATGTTAAACAGATACCTGTAACTTCATAGTTCCTCCATGACACTGTGTGGGGTTGTAGGAGAGACACTAAGGTCCAACACCATTGGATATTTGTAGCAATAATGAAAAGGGTGTCCAGTGCACTGTAGAACAAAAGACAGAGGCTTTGCCTCCTCTATTCCAGTATTTATAACTAGATCAGATCTATGTGAGTCATGTGAAAGCAGCTTGCTAGGCAACATGTAGAATCTACAGAGAAAAAGCTCACTGCAAGGGGGTGGACTAGATGACCTTTAGAGGTCCCTTCTGGCCCAAACCATTTTATGACCCTATCCACAGGGTCAACAACACAATGCATAAAGAACTCCCCCCTGCCCTGAAAATAAGTAGTTATAATTCTGGCATTTAGGACCTCTTGCATGCATAAGTTTGTCATCTTAATAATGCCGTTTAAACATGGCAAGGTTGTGTGTGTGAAAGTAAGCTATCATTTCAAAACATGAAGACAATTTCTCTTCTGGAGGGATGTGATCTCTTTTTGGTAAGGAGGGCAAACATTTCCCCTCTTCCTTCCTCCAGACTCTCTCAATATTTGTTCAGTGAAGGTGGACTCCCACACTGGAAAATATGTCCCCCAAAATCACTGAAATTCAACCGTCTTTTCAGCTACTGGAAGCAGATATTAAAAATACAATTCCTGAACATCCCCAGTAAAAGCTTATGCTATGGACTATAACTGTAATTTAGAGAATAAAATCAAACCTTCAAATTTAGGAAGTGTGGAAAATAATCACCTTAAAGCATAAGTGTAGTGATAATTGCCAATTACTGCACATAGTCAATGCAAGTGGGACTGGAAAACACTAAAATTTGCTAATAAGTGAATTCACTAACAAAGGCTGTGAAATCATATGAATGGTTTCAAAATGGGAAATTAAGAAGACAACATCTGTGACCATTTTATCAGTCCAGAAAGGTTTTAACGGTCCCACAACACCTTTCCAAGTTCTCATTTCCAGGAACTGTAGCTTCAAGAAGAGAAGGGTAGAAAATGTAATCCATGTATTGGGGGATTAACAATAAAATTATTTTTCTTACATTACTTATGATGGTGCGTGTCTGCACTGTAGAACACTGGAGTAAATAGATTTTTAATAACCAGCTACTGATTACCTCTCATGTCATAAGAACATTAAACCAGCAATATCTTGTTACATTTGAACATCCCTCTCTGCTGAAGCACAGTTTGCAGTTGCAGCTTTTTGAGAAGTGCTACACACAATTAAGCCTCTGGGCTGTTTGTTGTACACAAACCCCCCAAAGCGGATATAATAGTTCTGAGTCAGCTTGAGAGAGGAATCCAAGAGAGAGATGCAGTATCTCAATAAATATTTCAGTGCATGTTTTAATTAGTATACAACTTTGCAAATAACACATGAAATATTTTTTTAAATCTTTGAAAGAGGAACCTTTGTGTAGTAAGCATTGCTATTGTTGCATTGCATTGCTATTGCTAAGCTAGGACAACCTCCTCCTTCTCCTCCCCTTTGCTGAGAGCACAGATGTTAAATATAAGATTTTAATACATTCTTTACATTTCTGCTCTTTAGCACAGAAATACAGACTTTTTTATGCCCTGAACTTCTCAGCATCTTGACTCTCAGATGACATCTGCACCTGAGGATCCTGTTCATGTACCTCCCTGGAGGACATCCTTCTTTCAGGACCGACAAGGCAGGATCCTTCACTGGAGGTACTGGAGACTGAAAATTTGAGTGTTGAATGAGCGGTGACAGTAAGGCACAAGCACTTGAACAGGGATTTTGCTAGGACAAGTTAACCCATTTGGGCCTTTTTGAATTCTTGAAAAGAGAAGAGAAAGGGAAGAAATGCTGTCTTGGCCCACCATGTGAAGACCCATTGTCAGGCACAAGACAAAGTGAGTGTCTATACATGTAAGTGTAAGTCAGACACACAGAAAACTCCACTTTCAACCCCTCTGCTGCTTCTGAGTCAGAAATCTGCAACAGAGGACCACAGATGTGCTAAGCCCTGTCCTGCATATTTCTACAGACCATTTTTTCCAATGTGCTGATGCTATTAGCTAAAAGAGCAGAAGATAGCGTTAACAGGATGTCAAAAACACTCTGCTCTACTTGGGTCTGGGCCAGTAATAGGGATGGTGAATAAGCTGTTTGCTCCAGGAATGCTACTGAGCATCTTCAATTCCTGCATGTCCTCTTTAGAGCATGCCTTACATTTGACTGTATTTATAAATCCCTGGTTTAAAAATAGCTGGTTTCCTTCCTGACAGAGACACAGTAATAACATTTATTGGCTGTCCTGCATGTTTTACATTTAGTTTCTGTAGCCACGTTCTCATCAAGTAAATGAGTATGTATGTATAGGGTAGAGGGGTGATCACTTCCAGAGTCTGGGGAAGGAAAGTTCCTTCTTCTGTCCCTGGGAACACATTTGTTCATGTATCTATACATTCACTTGTGTATGAATAATACTTATTCACATAAAGACTTCAAAAATATGTCTACAAACAAATAATTGAATGAAAGTATGCAAGAATGGCTGATTTTATCATTGAGTACTTGGGAAAACAGTTTTCCATCAATCACCCGACTCCATCCACTCAGTACTTTGAGAAGAGTGTAGGGATCTGCTCCTGAGTACATCAGGTGCCATGTGGTACAACTGCATTAAGCTGCTTGAGATCATCAGAGCATACAAGCCTTGGTGCTTCCATGCAAAACTGGAGCCATGCAGCATGGTACCACCGTCACTGGCCTTGGGTTTACGGACTACCTACAGTGAGCTCCTGACTGTTTTGTTAGGAAGCTCTGTGGTTTCTCTTGGCTGGGAGACTTGTTCAGTTGGAGTGTGTATAGAAGCATTATTTTGTTTTCCCATATGCTGCTCTGAGTCAGAAGTGATTGTTAAAAACAACTCAACTTGATTCTTTGGTGCTGTGGCTACTGCAAGTTCTTTTACCCCAAAATAAAACATGCACAGCATGATTCTGTTCTGTCCTTACCCAGCTGTTAATTGTATTATTCCTGGGAGGGGAAGACAGTTGAGAAGAAAGATGAGCAGAGTGGTAACATTGAAATCCATAGTGAGACGTCATTTCAAATTTGATTAACTTGCAGAGCAACACAGGCTTGGTGTCCCAACCCAGAGAGCTTGTAGTCAATTCAAATTCAGCCCAGACACTATATATATAAAAATAAAATTTAAGAGGAGAGGAAACAAACCTAGGTGTTCTTAAAGCTCATGTATGTACCTTTGACATTTTGAAAAGCAAAATTGTGGTTGTAGAATAAAGATCGCCACTAACTTAAGATCCAGGAACAGGCAGCCTCTAACCTTGGTAGAGCTGTGCAGATGTGCATCATTCCAAGCTCATATTTCTCATTAAAAATATGACACGTACTGAGAAATACAAGCATCTACAGTAGATATCATTTACTTGTT
Source organism: Chloroceryle aenea (assembly GCA_013399075.1). Taxonomy (NCBI): domain Eukaryota; kingdom Metazoa; phylum Chordata; class Aves; order Coraciiformes; family Cerylidae; genus Chloroceryle; species Chloroceryle aenea. Next base: position 32,850 of record VWZY01013296.1, read on the forward strand.
TGTTACATTTTAGGAGCAAAAGGGAATTGCAATAGATTCAGTACAATTTGAATTAAATAGCTGGAAGAAACCTCACAGGTCTTGCAGAGTGATAGCTAATCCCTGTGAAAAGGGCTATGAAATGAAATGATAGTTTCAGGGCTTGTTCTGTTTGCTTACTTAACCCAAAAGCCTTGTTAATGCCTATTAAAATGAAATCCAGTGATCAGCAAGCTCTTATGTTTATGGGCTGTCAAATTAATTTCCGTGTAGCTATGCTGTCTTCCTTGTCATTGTTGGACAAGGGTTAATTCACCACAGGAAAAAATGCAACAAAATACATCACTTTAATCAATTTCTTCTGTAATGATGAAGAAGTAGAAAAGGAGAAATAACAACTGGGAAAATATTAAGATCCGGAATTTTTTATGTAAACTTGTCAGCCATTCCTGATGTCTGCAGTAATAAACACTTGACAATAAACAGTGAGGACTTTTCTTAAACCTCTATAACGTAAGAACTTTGAGAGGAAAAAAAAAAATTGTTCAAAGGCTTTTTCTGAGCACATTAGCATTTCCAGTCTTTGTTGTGTTATCTAAGTAAAATGAAGCAGTTGCTCTTTCACCACTTAACCCTTTACAGGACACTCCTCAGTACCAAAGCAGAGTCCCATGGCTGAGCTTGGAAGAAGGTGTTGGAAGCTATGATATCCTGACTGGTAAAATCTTGGCTTTTTGGAAGCTTTGTGCCAAAATCATCCCAGACTTTGAGTCTACATTTCATCCTCCATTTATTTATTTCACCCCTGTAGTCTTTTTCTCCAACATTCCTGTCCTTTGTGCTGAACTGAGGGTCTCCATAAACCAGTATTTCCAAAACTCTTGGCATTCCTCATCCCCTTCATAATCCCAGTGTTGCATGTCCCAGCCACCACCCCCTTCCACCCCTGCCACTGAATGTCATCATACTCCATATAGTCTCAGCCCCGGAGTGGTTCCTGTTTTCTGAGTCCATGTCCTATTGAATAAAAGGCAAAGGATCTTTACACCAACATTTGCTTTTTCTATTATTAACAGAGACAGACTGCTAATGCTTGGGCAGCTTTGGCACCAAATAAACCAAATGAATGAATGAAACGTTCAGAAGCCCAGATGTTTTCAGAATAAGATGGGGTGTTTGGTTCACACAATTGTTCTGCCTGTTTTGGGTTTTTTTTGTTTTTCCTGCATGGTTCTTTCCTGTGGAGTGTAGGATATATTAACTTGTAGCCACAGAGTACTTGAAACGCATCTACGGGATCAGCCTAGTACATCAGTGAAAGATGGCTAACAGTCTTCCTTTTCCTGTGCAGCTGTTGTTTGCAGAAAGGGATGATTTTTAAGTTGATTTATTTACCTTAGACTTTTTTTTTCCTTCTTCTCTTAATCAGTGAACATCAGCATGCTAATTGTTAATAGTAGCTTTGAAACAATGAAGAAACCTCATTGATACAATTAGGATTTTAACAGAAAAACATCCTTGACTTGCAGGTGGAAAGCTAAGGACTTTTGTACTCAGGAATGTTGATATGACAGAGTTCCCATTTAAAAGAAAAGGAACAGAAGTCTATATAATTCAGTTAGAAAAAAAAAACAAACCAAAACTAAGTCCTCAGCTTGGTCTTTTAATGTAAGGGACAACTTTTATATATGGTTTTCATGGGTTTAGTAAATTGTTACCTGCTGTAAATTATTGTTCATGGTTTCTTTAGGCTGCCCGCTGTGCTAGAACAGAGCGGTCTCCACTGGCAAGGTCACCTTGGTTCCAGAAGTTGGGGTCAGCAATCCCCCAAGCTGTTGAGTGAGGGCACAGAAACCATCAGGATAGTAACCACTGCTGCCTCATTTCCAAGAATCAGCTACTGCAGAGACACCACTGATATTTTACACTAGATAAAAATTCTTTTTGCTGTCACAGGTTAGGAAAACTTAACCTTGTTACTGTATGTAAAACATGTCACAGAAGGGCTGCCTTCAACCCCAGTACAAAGTGCAGGGAGTGGGTCAGGCACAGACTCCCAGCCATACTGTCCCTATTTTTCCATTTACTGATGCTTCCTACAAAGCTCCTCTTTTCCGATTCACTTTATTTCTCTTTCTGTCTTACTGGCAGAGGGTGCCTCTCTGTGGCAAGAGCTTGTATGAAGGGAGGTTCCACAGAATCCCCCTGCCTGCAGCCTCTAAAACGTTCAAGGGCATCAGTAAGCTTTCGTGACAGTTTTCATGAACTTGCAACAAAACACTGGAAAGCACCTAAGAAACCCCTTGTTGTGCCGTGAGGAGCTGAGGGTTTGCACATCGCCTGATTGTTAACCAAGGAGGACAGTTACACACCGCATTGTGTTTTCCACAGAGTATTCACAGGCTTCACAAGCATGACAAGGGATCGAGACACAAGTGGCAAACATAAGGGAGTGAGCTGGAAGTCAGAGTTCAGGCTCCGCGTGACTTTGGGCAACAGCAGAGGAATGGCTACTGTTGATCTGCAGGGTGGAGAGTGAGGCAGGAGCACTGCACGGCCACCAGCCAAGCCTGCTGCAGAGATGAAACAGCAGAGACTCCTGCCTACGGAGTGGAAATGCAAAGCACAGACTTAGGCACCTACCCTCCCATTTTGTGCAGGGGGAATGTGAGGTGCCTTAGAAATGCAACCCAAACCCAGTTGTACACTCACGTGGGAGCAAAGCTTTGATGATGAACTTTCATTCTTGTAATTAAAGTCACACCAACCTTTCCTTTGAGAACTTTGGTCTTTTTATTGGCTGAAGCTCTGAACCTCTCTGGGGCTATAAAAGGGATGAAAAGTTTTTTGGCAGCCTCAGATCACAAAAAAATTGATGCTTAGCGGAGGCCTCCTCCAGGCATTGTAGCACATTTCACCTAAAGCAGAGCAACTAGACAAGCAAAGGGTCACCATTTCTATGGCAACAGAAACCCTCCTTGCCAGCCAAAGCTTCTTTGGCTATTAACATATGTTTGCCTTCAGGTATGAATCTGGCTGTAAACAGATATGAATCAACTTTCTACTGAAGTGTCTTGTGTGGGACAGTGCCCAGACATCAAGGTGGAAGGGTTTCCTTGAGAAAGATGTCCATTAGTCAGTGCCACACCACCTCTTGACTGCTGGCCTCAGGGGCTTCTGGGGAGATAAGGCAGCCATTACCCACTCTCCTGATTTCAGAGGGGTGAATTTTATTCATACTACCTGGTATTGTTCTGTGGTTTGGACTTAGGATGAGAATAATGTTAATAACACAGTCATATTTTAGTTGCTTCTGAGCAGCACTTATACTAAGCCAAGGACTTTTCAGCTTCTTATGCTGCCCTGCCAGAGAGGAGGATGGTGGTGCACAGGTAGATGGGAGGGGACAGACAGGACAGTTGACCCAAACTGTCCAAAGGGATATTCAGAGGGATGGGAGAGAAAGCCCAGTCAAACAAAACATATCACTGCATCCACTTTTTGGTGCTCTTGGCTGATCGTTATTGTCAGGATAGAGCAAGCAGAAGTGCTAGCTTCTCCCTCGAGCCAGTATTTATCATTTCAGAAGTAAAAAATAAATGGGAAAAGCAGTTAATTCTTTGATAATAGAGAATGGCCAGTGTTCCACAGCTTATGAAAGGCAGGACTGTCTGTGGCATAGTGGGTACAAGGACTTGGCAGGAGCCGCCAGGACCCTTTATCTGTTTTCCCTGCTCGGAAGAAGGAAAGATGCTGGTTTTCCCTTTCCTGTTTCTTTGCCTGGAGAAATCTGTTACTTCCCCTGAGATTTACATCCTGACCTATGTAAATCTTTGAACTGCTCTCTTTAGCATTTCACTTGACGAGGCTCCTTGCTGAGAAACGAGCCTTCAGGAACACAGGATGGCGTCATTTATTCATCTGACTTTAGTAACATATGAGGCAGTGCTCACCAAATAATTGCTTATGTTTTTCTGTACTACAGTCATGCAGTGTTACTCACAATATGGGGTGAGTTTCCCTAATTAAATCTTTTTATATTGTTTAAAACAACAGCCTAAATGTGCTAATGACATTTGTCTGATTCCTATTGTTTCTTAAAGCAAAATCCGGTCAGAACTGAGTATCGCTTTATGTATACTTCTAAATCTATGTTATATACAAAAGGAAGTGATGTATGTAAAGAGCTGCATTCTCTGCAGGTCAGTAGTGATTACACTGTACTTCCATAGTCATGGACAGTTAGGATGTTTCAAAAATTGAAGAGAGTAAATGGAGGAAGAGTGTTTTTGGATTCAGAATACACACATATACATGCATGCACACATAAATATAAGTAACTCATGGTCCTTGGTTGATTTAATTCACCTGCAATTGATTTTTTATTTAAAGCAGGACACAAATGATAGGTAAATAAGAAAAAAACGCAGTTATTTTACAAATAAGAAGCTGTGTCTTCAGCCTGTAAGCACAGAGCATCTCTACTTCAAGTCTCATTCAGGTCCCACCACCGAGAGAGAGAGAGAGAGAAAGAAAAAGAAGTGGATTCTTGAGAAAGAGCAGCAAGGATTGGTCCTTATGCTTGAAAGCCCTGTGAAAAGAAGATGTAAGCAAAGGAAGGTGAGCTCCAATTAGTAAGTAACTAAGAAAAGTACAGCCCTATGAAGAGAAAAATCTAATTTCTTTTTACTGTTAATGAGGATTCTACACATCAGTACAGCTACTCCTGAGAACCACACAAGTGTTTTGGGAAGCACCTAAAGCTGGATGACCTCCCTGGACTTGGGAGTGGTTAGTGGGCAGCATCTTCTTCCCACCCACGACACACATCCCTCTGCTGCAGTTGCAGGTGCTGCTGCCCAAGGACTGCCTTCAGTCCCTGACCTCCCCCTCCTCCCACAGCGATGGACCAGTGAAAGCCCAGGGAGCTGGGGAATATGGGCTCAGACTAACATGGGCCTCACCAGGGTGGCACTACAATTCAGAGCGGGCTTTGCTTCAGGGAGGTGCTGGTAACTTGTCAATCACTCTGCTCTAGCTCTGAAGTGAAGGCAAGACAGGAGTGCTGCTGGAGACAAAGGTTTTCACAGTGGTTTATCAATAACTGAATTCTGATGTTTAGGCAAGTCCTTTAGTTTCCTCTGCTTAAACCCTGCAGGAGTTTTGTTCTTAGCCTCTCTGATTCCTATTCCTGCCAGCAAGCAGTGGAGAAATCATCTCTTTCTGAAAAGCTTTTGTTTTGGCACAGTATTGGTTGTTGCCAATAGCATCTTCCTTATTGTTCTTGTAACAGTTATACCTGGTCACCTAGACTAGATATCTGGATTGTGTTCATCTTGCCTAACATTGGACATCGACTGCATTGGCAGCTGCCAGCTTCTGAACTTTCTGCCTAGGTGCCCATCCTGACAGAGGAAATTTCATCAGCTGAGATCTCTTAATCCATCTGGCCAAATCTAGTTGACTATTTTTGGCAAGAGCAATTGCTCTCAGTATTTCATCAACTCTGCTGCCTCTAAAAGGTGCTTAGTTGCCAGGCTGGAATGTAGATGTGACTCAGATGCACCTAAGTTAGGTAAGAGTTATGTCTTTTTTATTACTGTGCTGTATGTAACAGTCACCTGATTGCTGACCCAACATTTTGAAAGCAGAGCTTCTAGTCTGCTGTATTTACTGAAGTTTGTTTAACTGCTTGAGAATTGTTTGCTTAAAAAGGAAGGGCAGTGCAAATCTCACAAAACAACTTAAGATTGCAATGCAGGAGAAGCAGTGGCAGTTCCTCGTGCCAGTTACCCAGTTTTCGCTGTTCTATGGTGCTGCTCCGTTCCACTGGACTCTTTTGTGTTATTTTGGATGTCCAATATATGTCACAATGTGTGAGAAAGTTGTGAGAGACTCCCGGGGTTTGTGTTTGTCTCCTTGGTGTGGAGTGGCCACAGAAAAGCTCCAGAAGAATGTCAGTGAAACTCACTGCCAATAATTTTGTATTAATTCAGAGACACTCAGGACCCTGGTTACACATGTGTATTCAGAAACAATCACTTCCCTCCAGTGTGTTGGAGAAGGGAGGGCTCACTGCATGGGACAGCGGTATTGCAGTTATTCTCCTGTATTAGCTGTTGACATTGTTCAAAAGACAAAAGATGTAGTTTTCAGTGTGCTGGGCTTTTTACTAAAAATGAGCAGTGATCTCCTACCATATCCTCTCTCACTGTCTACCCCATACTCCATGGAGAACAAGGGCACTGGGCTATAGCCTGCACAGTCCAGTCATTGTTTCCTTTCCATGGGAAACAAAACTTGTGCATGGGCCAAATGGCTTTTGAACTTCTCATATGACCTAACCAGACTTCTTTGCATCATGTGGCTGTGACCAAGCCTTCAGGTGCAGAGAAAAGAGAGCAATCCCCTACCTCAAGGACACATCCAGAGGAACAAATTGCCATCCTGGCTATAGCAGCTTATGTCTTTGTGCAGAGATGCATGATACGGTGAATTAAAATTGTGCCTGAGTGAGAAAAGGAAAGAGAGCTGACTCACTGCAGCTGGCAGGACTATAAGGATCACAAATGGACCAAACAGGTTTTGCTTGCAAACTGAGGGTGATTCCTGGGAAACTCTGGCAGCCAGCATGGTGAGATTAGGCTCTTAGTGCCTCCTAGTGAAGAAGACAGGTCAAACACACCCCGCTACTTTGCAGATGTAGGAATTTGCTGCTGGACAGTGTGAATGGTGATTATGTTACCACTATCATCTCAATGGCTTGTTCCAGATACTGCTTATGTTTGGACTGATATCTTCACTAATCATTTCTGAATAAAACAAATTTCATTCATCCTTCATGTAACCACTGCTACAGGAAAGAAGAATGTTTACATACATTTCTTTGCAGCACATCAGTTGATGGCTTAGTACAGCCAACAGTGGCAGTCAGACCCCTTTGTGCTACTACTTCTATTTTATAGAGGAACAATGCTAGCATAGCAGGTTGTGATAATGGTGTAGACTTTTTGTGATTGATTAATTAATTCCTGTTTATGACAAAAGGTGCTAGTAATTACTGAGGAATGCTCATGATTTGTTTCAGCTCAAGGACTCTGTTTTTTACAAGAGGGATGAAGAGTGGTGCTGGCCTGGTCTGAGGCAGGGCTCTTTCCTCCTAAGCACTGTCACCTGGTATGGAGGAAACTATAATTCAAGACATAAAGGTAAGCTATGAACAGAGGAAAAAGCAGTGTGGATTCACTGAAAGGCAGGCTGTGCCACACTAGCCCAGTATCACAAGCAAGACAGGTGATTTTTCCCGGCAGATTTGTTCTGTTTTGATTTCAGTGAAGCATCTGACATGATGCCACACGAGATATATCAATTAAGAGAGGAGCTATACCAGAGATGTGACCTGCCTAAGAAGCTTGCTAAAGGGGAGATGAAACACAGGCTGCTGGGAGGGAGTAAGCATGAGACCACAGGGCAGTGACTAGAAGAGTTCATCAGGGATTGGTCTCTAATTAGTGACAGCGCATTCCATCAGTGTGAGAAGTGCCATCAAGAGCTCAGGACTGAACTTTGGTAAGATGGGAGGCATAGGGTTTGGGACTGGCCAGCAATGGGTCCACCAAGGCACCTGCTGTGCTATCAGTTCCTGCACCACCCATGCTGGGCAGAGCATACAGTGAACATAACCCACATGTCAGACCACTGCAAGACATTTCATATGCTGATCCTAATACCTTTTCCACTTTGCATATCATAAGAGCTTCCAGCTTCACTGATGTGGTGAGATACTAGTGCGCCAGGAGCTGATGGTGCTGCTGGCTGCAGAGGTTTGGTAGTCACTGGCTTGCCCAGCAGGTGTGTCTAGAAAGGTGGAGCACAACCTGCTGTCATTTTCTTTTTGAATTTTGGGAGAACTCGCGTGACACATCTGACATTGTATGGGCACATTATAAACATGGAGAACTCACCCCCAAAGAAGGTCCAAGGAGTTTCCATGTGTGTATGTTATGTACAGTGTGAAGAAATGTAGATTTTACATTGATAAATTACATTTCTCCTTGGGTATGTCGCAGCAGAAAGGATAGAAAAGAATAAGGGGGAAAACACATGGGATTTGCTTATAATCTTCTTGTCCAGGAATTAAAAGTGGTTCTTCATTAGGGTTTTACATATAATAGCATGTGGTTTAACCTTGTTTTCTGGCCTTAGACTTCACTTTCTGACCTTTCTTCAGCGATAGGTTAGGCTTATGTAAAGGAAAAAGCATGGGAGGATATAGCAATACCTTCACTAGCTCACTGTAGCCAGAAACACCAGGAATCCACAAAAAACCTTTAAGGCAGAGACTTCTTGTGTCCAAATGACCCACTGAAACTGCAGCATCTGAAGAAAGGTCTTGAGTGAATGGCTACTTTCATGTACTGGTGGATGATGTCAGGCAATTACTGGCACAGCCTTATGTTATTGAGGTTGTTGGCACTCTCAGGAATGACCTGTGGCAGCTGGACAGTCCACGATACTAAAATGTCCTAAAAGCTATTGTGAGCCAAAGGTTTTACAAACATCTTTATTTTAAGATGAGGTAAATGAGTCATTTGTTTTGTTTTGTTTTGTATTGTTTCCTAAAACAGTAATTTCCAATTAATATAATTGTTGCTTGCTGGGTAGCTAACACAAACAAAAGCTAAAGCAAATTGAAGATATTTTATTTCAACAAATTATGCCTTTTGGTAGAAGAGCAGAGGAGAAAGCAGATGTCTTATTTACATCACTGCAGAGGATCCAGCAACTTCCACTCACCAGCAACATTAACAGTATATCATATCCCTATAAGGGCTCCCCTTAGCAGTGCCACCATGTTTCGTATTCCTCATTTCCTCCAGAACACTCTGCTTAGCCCAGCAGCTGGGCACAACACAGCCCCAAAAGACAGCAGCCAGTGTTGCGCTGTTCCTGGGTCTGCAGTGTGCACCCATTTATTTATTTATTGTCTGCCCAGTACCTACTTATTGCTCAGCTGGTAGACCAAGCCATACCGAGAACAGCTGACTTCATTCGAGGACTTGTCTCTCTGTGGAGATGCTCATTTGGGTCTCTTTCTTCCACCCAGTGGCTGATTCTCATTGAACATACAGGAATTTCATATCCTTGAGATTGCTAGCCTTGCATTAAACTTGGCCAGCAGGTTCAGAAGCTATTAGTGGGAGATAGCGTGATCACGCACACTTTGTTTCTTAGGAAACCAGCCTAAAAATAAAACATCTCAGTGGAAATCTGAGGTTACCCACCTTCTGACAGATTGCTTTCAAAATCCTGTTGCACTTTATTTCCAGATGTCTAAACAGAGGCATGGGTCATAAATGCCTCTCTTTATCTTAAATGTCTATTTATATGTCCAGGTAACTGTATCCCTCCTATCACTGGTGCATTTAATCTCTGTGTTTACATTTGCCCCTGTTCTTGGATGGCACCTTGTCTGTCATTTATTTCTGCATCACTTCCAAAGTGGATCACTGAAATTTGCTATAGCTGTGGTTGAGTATAAAAGGCATCTCTTTCAGGTCCTGTCTTGTTTAGGATAATACTACCTATCTTTTGCATGTTGGTCATATTGGATAACAAAAACCACCACACATACAAATGTGTAGCCAAGATGTCATGCAGTCAAAACTACTTTTGAAATAGAGAAGCTTTCTAGCTCCCAACTTCTCATTCTTTCTCAATTGTTGATTAATAGACCCAGAACAGACATCTCCATAAATACTTTCTGTTGCCTGAAATAAGTACTTTAGTCACAAAATAGAACTATACCTATATTTATCTAACCTGTTCTCCAGCTAGTGTCTCAAATGATACAGTTTTATACCATCTTTAGAACAATTACACGTTATTTTGTACAGAGTGAAATGAAGCATTCAGTGTTCATGAATGTAGGAAATGTGAAATATGTATGTGTTGTATATATCTCTCCCCTGACCCTGGTAGCTACCTGGTGTCTCATGGTATTTCCTATTAGACACTGTAATCCTGTTTTTCTGAGCACCCTGCACTCAGACCTCTCTTGGCTGTATTCTGGGTTTTCTGCAACCCTTCAGCCTATTTCTGCCTCACCTGAGGTGGACACACCAGCTCAGCACCAGCTGTATCATCTGTAAGACACAGGAAACCCTTGTGCTGCCCTGATGCTGCTCTAGCAAAGCCCTGGCTGAAGCAGCCATGGCTCTTGGAGAAAGAGTTAGATGAGAAGACAGGGCAAGGGAGAGCAGAAAACATGGCAAACAGGTCCTACAAACCCCACTGGCCAGGAAAGACTGTAAGATATACAGTTGCTTTACACAGAAAGAAAGAAGTATTGGATGTACATCCAACCATGGGCATATGTTACAACAAAGACAGCCCTGGTAAAATGCCCCTCTTTTTTCCAAGGCAGGACAAAAAGAAGCCACTTAAATTTCCAAGAAACAAACTGAAGGTAGTCTTGAGCGCAAACTCCAACTGAAAATGAGTAACCACAGGGGAAAAGCTGTCCAGAAAGAATATGAAATTCCTACCTTTGGAATGGGGATTTTCTGGATATTTTTAGGGATGGGATAGACCAACATCTGCTAGAGCTAGGCTAGGTATAATTGACCCGTTAGGTATTGCAGAGGGTCGGATAAATAAAAGGATATTTTGCTCAGCTCCAGCCATGTATTTATTTTCTATCCTAAAGAAGAAACAAATACAGAAAGTTGGACCTACCAACCATCATTCGTGTATGGGTATGGGGCACTCAGTGTGGTCAGGCAGTCCATTCATCACTGAAGATTTCTAAAGATGGAAAGAAAAAGGACGAAAAAAAAGAACAAGAAAGAGCCTGAGAAACGTTGATAGAATCTTTAAAGTAAGGAACAGGGAAATATTTGGGGGATTAAGACCAAATGGGAACCTTGCCCTTCCGACACTAGATGGCTCCGCAACCCCGAGGAAAGCGGCTCTTGCTGGACATCCTTTTTTTTCCTGGAAAATAAAAGTAACAAACGGACACAAAGGTGATGAGGATGCTTCCAGTCCGTCTTTATAAAAGAGGACCAACATTGCAACTGCAGATTTTCTCTCCCAGATTCAGGAATTTAATTACGCTAATGTATTTTAATTACATATACTACTTGCTTCATAATAACCTTTAGAATACTTTATTGAAGGCTAGTGGATGTATTGCTTAAATGTATACTTTACATTGCTATATATGCAACATAGCCTGAAACTTACTAAAATACAAGAAAGAGTAAGTTTTAACTACTGACTTAACATGCTATAGATAATTTGAACTTCAAGTATTGCTGACTTTCATTTTTCTTTGGTTTGGTTTGGTTTGGTTTTGTGTGTGTGTGTATTGTTTTGGTTTGGTTTGTTTCACATGTCATTCACTTCTGCTTAGTTTTATCAGAGTTGAGGTGCACTGATGACTTGGATCTTATAACACAGCCCATACAGTACTGGCAGAATGAAGCATTTTAGTAAAAATCACTGATGTATTATCAGGTATGACCAGTTTTACAGAAGGAGAGTGAGCAAGCAGTGAGCTGTTCTGGTACAAGAACACTAGGAGAACTGAGTGCAGTTTGGGTTTAATAATTAATTAATTTTAATAATGTGGCTATGATACAAAATTTGTAAGAAAGCAATGCAACCCCATAAATAAACATGTTAATTGCAAAAACTGTATATGCTTTTTTTTTTTTTTTTTTAATGCTCTTACTTACATCAGAGAGGTAGAAAGAGCTCCACTGAAGTCAGAGCTTCCTAGTTTCTGTTGTAAAACGTTAGTGCTCAGAAAACTATTAAGATGAAGGAAATTTGGTTTTGGAAGAAATTGGTTCACTTGGCACAAAGACTACCCTTCTTATCTTAGCATGTTATATCAAGCCACTAAAATCTTCCTCAGACTTTTGTCACTTTCAAGTTTTCTTTCTATATTTTTGTTGATCTTCTGGTAGGGAACTACACCTTTATCAATCTATCCAAACCACTGCTGCTAGGAAAGGTCACCTTCCTTTTCTGCCATTCTTCCTTTGTCACCTCACTTGGAAAGCTGTCACTGGCTTCCTATCTTTTGATGCATCATATCAAATCTCTATTTTCTCATTTTCAGAGGCTTATTTTTTAGAAGCTCCTTAAAGATCCTTATGCAAATATTTTCAATAAATCAAATGATGCACTTGAGTGCTATCTGAATTTGGTACTTACATCAGAATTTACAAATAAAACTTTTCTCACTGCACTCCTTAGACATGTGGTTGAGAGAGAAACATTTCTTCAGACTGACTTTTAAAGTATCTATGATTACCATATCCAGGTACAGTCTCTCTTAGTTTTGTGTATATTAGCTGTTGAATTTTGCACTAATCTGTTCATGATGGCTTAATTAAAAAAGTGTTTTGATGCTGTGTTATCAGGGTGAAGAAATATGTAATAAATGTCCAGGAGCAATCTGAGTGAAGAAGAGGTTTCTGAGAGGGCAGAAGGCACTGGAGTCTGCACAAAGCTAGGCAGGACATCAGGGTGTGCAGTGGTATGAGGCTGTTAAAACTCCTCTGGGGTCTCCTTCAGGTATATGAGTATGTGTATTCATGTTCAGCATCTTCTACATAGATTAAAGCACGGAAGAGATATAACATCACTTAGACCCCTCTCTTCATGCCAGATGATTCCTCTTTAGTAGCTACTTGCTCACATTCATCACCTTCTATTCCCACTTTCCATCTCATCTTTTTGCATTACCAGCAGGGAAATTCCTGCTGAGAGCACCAGACGCCAACGTGCCTATAGGGCATGCTTTGCTGGGAGATGAGATTTGAACTAACAACCTCCACTTTGTTGCTACTCAAAGACTACATCAACTAGTAAGTATCCATTGTTTTCCTCCTAAAATCACAATCACAATCTTATATACAACACTAAGTACTTCTTCCTGGACCAGGCAAGTTTTCTGTCTTTCATGAAATAATATTTATTTTTACATTTCTTGGAGTGTTTTAGTCAGCTTCCTGAGCTCTCCTGTGAAACTGCAGTTTTGTGATTACAGCATCAAGATCCAGTCTCAATGCTGAGGAAGAAAAATGTGAAGCAGCTGATGAAGAGTTTTTGGTACCATCAATTAATCTCAACTTAATTATTTTGTGTATGTGCTAATGCCCGAGCACAGAAGCAGGATAGGATGCCACAGAACTAAGCAATCACTGTGCAAAAGGGAAGTGAGACAGAACCCTTACATCTAAAAGTTTTACACCTGCCTATTTTCCTATTAGTAACATCAGATTGAAGCTAATGCCTTTGTTTTCCATGTGCTGAGTGTAGCCTAACAGCTAAATTAAAGAACAGATCCTGTTTTATTGCCTTGTGGTCAGGTGGTTCAGTACCCTGCAATACCACAGGAATTATTGTGCACAAAAAAATATTCATGATCTGCAGCAGCCACAGGGGTTTAGTACAAAGTTTGAAGGCACATGCAAGGGAGAAACAACAGCAAACCATTTTCTCTGTATAAAGCAGAGGTAATGGAGGCCATGTACAAATCTGTGATCACATTTTAGAAGGGACATTTTCAGGAGGAAGTACAGAAGAGAGTTGCAATGAAAGAGAGAGAATGGAGAAATTAAAGGTGGTTTGATTATGGTGAATCTCCCTTCATAGGGAGAAAAATCTAGGACCCAGAGGCATAGCAAGAACTGGCAGCTGGAAGTAAAGGCATATATATCTGATCACAGTGTTTGATCAAGGGCATTTTTCAGTGACAGCAGACTTCTGGGGAAGTGGTGAATTCTCCACCTCCTGCTGACTTCAGATGAGTGCTGCACCTCTTCTGGGAGCTGCTCAGTCAGGATCACTCTCAGGAGATGAAGTGACCACATAGCAAGAGTGGTGATGAACTTGCTGCATGAGAGATGCCTCCTTGCCCGGGTTGTGTTAAGGGATGCCGTGGGTGAGAGGGAGCACCATCCAGCGGCACCCTGACGCAGATGACATGCTGCATCCCAACCTGCATGAATGTATCAGTCCTTGTGTTGGCCATACACCAAGTATCAGACCCCATATAAATATCGTGCAGTGAAACTTGAGGTTCTCATATGTATATCAAATCATTATAATGAAATAAGCTTTAGCTCAGCAGTAGAGCCAGGCTTGTTACAAAGGAGTCAGGAAAGGTCCTTGAGGGATCATAGCCACTGCATCCTGCTGTGTCACCACTGGTGCTAGGGGATAGATGTTACAGTGGTGTTGCTGCACCTGTCCAAGAACCTGAGGTAGTTTGTGTGATGGCTCCTTGGACACCTCCACCCAAGCTGTGTGCACAGTACTCCTCACTCCATGTGACAAAGGACCATGCAGTCAAGTGGGGAAGGGAGACTGTCCCATATCTTGGGCTAGCAACCCATACAACCCAACTGCATACTCCTTACTCTGGCTGCCATACCTGTCTGTGAAACATGCCCAAGATATCTTAGTTTAGAATTTTCTTTTGAGTATGTAACAGCTGCTACTTACTGTTTTTCTCCTATTGGTCCTTTTTTTTTTTTAAATAACAAACTCTCCGACAGCTCTGCACTTGAGAGCTGACCCAGCTGCAGCCCTAACTGGAGGACAAACAGCTATGACAAACCTCATTCTGTGTTGCAATTAGAGGGAAAAGAAACACAGCAAGCTTGGGCTGAGCTAGGCTGCTCAAATAAAGCTGCATGAACTTTCACACTTTATATTGTTTGTTATGATGTTTTCAAAATGAACCACAGATGTTTTACTTTGGTGGTGTTTTTTTTCCCCTGATTGAGTCACCTATTATCCAGGCCAGATCTGGGCAGCTCAAACAGGAGTCACAATGAAGACATCTCCAAAAGAAGGTCAATAGTTTATTTGATTTTTAGATAATCCTCAGCACATGCCTGAAAAGATAATGAAATAATCTCTATTAGTGACATGGTGTAAAATGTTGGGAAATAATGGATCCTATCCAAACTGCTTGTGTTCCCCATCACTTAAATTGAGTCAATGAGGTTGAGTTAGGATTGAATTTTCCCTATAGCTTGCAGCTTTTCTTTAAATATTGTGTTCTGGTTACAGTGTAGGAGTAGAGGAGACTGAAAAGTTCTTGAGACAATCTCTGATCTTAACTGTGTATCTTCATCCCTGTTGAGCAAGTGAGATCCCATCAAGTAAATCAAGTCAGGGACATAATATAACCTGGCAATGTGATGGCAAATAATCAGAGACATGCTCTTAAAAATGCTGAGTGCCACAGCAGGCCATGAACCCCCTTCCTCTTCTTTATGGAAAAAAATAGACATCTTCTCTGAAAAAACAGATCCTTTGGGGATTATAATAATATGCAGGAAAAAGGACAATTCTCTGGCAAGAGTTAACCTGACTGTCCATAATCTGCTTAGTCCTTCCTAGAAAGGAGAATAGAGATCTGGTTATAGAGTGTTGTTTGAGAGCAATAGATGTCAGCCCATTTGAAACAAAAGTTCCCATCAAAACACATCCCCCATTTTGTTACTGCATGCTTCATTTAGATTTTGTTTTCAAAGAGTTGTGTAATAATACATCCAGATCCCCAGAATACATGTTATAGTTTTAACAGAGCATTGTCCTTGGAAAGTTTTCAAAGTGTTCTGTATATTTGCAGTATCTGTAGTTAGCACACTCAAAGCCAGAGTGATTCATTTCCTGCCCATTGGCCATTTGTTGTTTCATAGGTTTTTTTCGGCTTCACCTTTACAAATATAATGGAGAATTCGCTACTTGTAGATAATGAAAGTAAAGGAATTAAACATTAATGCATACAGCAGAGAAAGACACAGAAACTTGCTTGCAAATGCCAGTTCAGAGCAGCGTTTTGTATTGGATAGCTGTGGTCAGCACCTACATCTTTGCAGTTAGGGGGTCAGTAATTTGGAATCATCTAGAGCCTTGGGTAAGCTTACACTTCTACAGTGTAAGCTCCCAAGCAGTGAAAAGTAAAAGAAAGTTCATATTATTGGTTAATAATCAATATTTTTGTGCATTTTGGTTTGGAGTAAGGCCACCTCTGCAGAACTACCTTCCAGAACTTTGGTCCCCAGCCTGTACTGGTGTCTGGAGTTATTCTTTCCCAGATGCATGTCTCTGCATTTCTCCTTGTTGAACTTGATGAGGCTCCTACCAGTCCATTTCTCTGGCCTGTCTAGGTCCCTCTGCATGGCAGGACAATGACCTGGTGTATTAGACACCTCTTCTACTTTTGTACTGTCTTCAAACTTGCTCAGTGTGTGTTTTATCCCATCATCTAGGTCACTCCTGAAGATGTTAAATCTGCTAATCTCTGTTCATTGTAACCCTGGACAATTAATAGAGGTAGGAGTACCTGTCAATGATCTTGTATGGTCAGGGTATCTCTCATGATGTCACAGTACAGTTCCTTGGAAGACAGACTGGATCACCTGGATTGTGTACAGACCGTCAGCATGTGGCTTAGAGACAGACACCAATATGAACAACCCAAGGAAACAGATGAGAGAGTAGACAGAGGCATGAGGGCTAGGGTTGGGAGGGAAACAGATGACTTCACCTGAGCTGCTGGAGGACCACCGAAGTCACGTATCCATAGCGGATAAGAAAGCTACCAAAGATTTCCAGGATAAACTGGCAATGAACCAATTCACAGGCTTTCAGCTGGTCTTCAGCTTGTGGACCAAGGTCAGTGGATGGATGCCAGATGAGTCCAAATGGCTCTGGAATTCACCATATTACTTACATTTTTTGTTGTATTAGTGTACTAGAAAAGGAAGCAGGTGCTAGCAAGGAAGATGGATGCAGATCATTATGAGCCTGGTAACTCCAGCTTTGCATCTTGCTGAGAATCAGCAGTTCTGGTATGACTCACGACAAAGTATGAAGAACAAGAAACAATTAAATTGTTTGTAAAGGGCAACCATTCAGTTTCAAAAAGAAATTCTCACAAGGTAGAAGAGGATGGAGCATCACAAACGCAAATCACTCTTCAAAGTGGACACTGAGCAGAAGGGGAAGCATCTGAAGGTATGAAAATCAGCTTTATGGTTAAGCCTAGGTACGTAAAGAACAACTGTAGGCTTTTCACTACTGAGTATACAACAATAAGAATAACAAATACTTTTGCATAAGAATAGCCAACTGCAGTCCTAAAACAAGACATACAAGATCTTAAGACTGAGGGATTCTGGCAAAAATTGGGTCTGACACATCATTGCTTAGTGAAGAAGAGAACTCAAAAATCCATTAGGACAGCACTTCAGCTTCTGAATTTCCAGTAAAGCCCAGGAGTAGTGTAATACATCTGGAAATCCAAACATGAAGATTATTTTTAAAAAGTGGTTTGTGCATTGATTTTCAGCAAAATCAGTTAACCTGCTTTCAGAAAGTGTTATAGCATCTGCTCACCAAGAAAAGCACCTTTAAAAGCAAAGTGAATGATCAAGCTCCATCATGAGAACAGTATCTTGGCTGGCTTTACTGGCTGAAGTGTTTTCTTGTAGATATTCACTATCCAGCAAAGACAATCATCTCTGTCCCTGGATTTTCCTCCTGATCCACAGGACCCCACACTCAGGCCAACCATCTATACAAGAAGATTATCTGCTGTACGTGCAGCCATGCATATCCATACTTATGGATATGGAATCTGGACAAGAATTTGAAAAGGATGTTCTTGCTGTATTAGAAACATCACTTCCAGAGCAAACCTGGGCTGTGTTTACTCCATTTTTGCTGTGTGAAAATAAATTGTTTATCACTGAGCTCCGTTGGAGCCATTTGATGGTTTCTTTCAGAGCTCACTTTGCTTCCAATTCAGTAAGAAATAAAAACAATAACACGGATAATCTAATTGCAAATCAGTAGATACCCTGACCACTCTCAGTCTCGGAACATGTATCCCACGTACACTAGATGTACATGCAGTGCATGAGCTTTCTAGCAGCAGTAGCTTTTCACATAGAACAAAGGTAACATTTGTGAACCATAAAGCCAATCCATGTTATCCTGCTCAGGTGATACATTGCAGAGACTTTCTTAAAATAAGTAATAAATTTTGATCTCTCTCCCTGATTGCATTCCCTGGACAAGTGGGGAAAAAAAAAAAAAAAGTTTAAACCCTTGAATTTCATATGCACTGAAGAAATCTTGGAGAAAAGAAAACAGGAAAGCATTTGTAATATTAAAAATAGATTGCTTCCTGGAAGTAAGAACCCTGATGATGTTGTTGACTTGTTTTTTTCATTTTAAATGCTGTATCATAGAGAAGTACAGATATCTCCTGATCTTATTTGTCAAAAATACAAGGTTTATATGGTAAAGTTTATACTTTGTTTTTATCCTTTTATATTTATTTTTATGCAACACATTCCTATGTAAAGATACTGTTACAGGCTGTGATATGAAAGTCTGACTTTAGAGTCCCCAGAGATATATCTTAGCCTTAAAAGTCATAAATAAGTGGGAATTTGATAAATATTCCCCTGGATAATTAATGTCCAGGAAAATAAGTGTCATTCTGAAAAGCTGGGCATTTCCAGGTGAATTTTCCACAGGAATAATGCTGGAAATTGTAGAGATTTCCAAAAAGGTAAAAACATGAAATATCCCTACAGGCTGCACTCCAATTTAAAACATGCATCAGGGCTACATATCCAAGTAGACACAGCCACCTGATCTGTCATTGTGATTTAACATGGCACCCCAGCTAGAAGAAAATGTTGAGGACACAATAACCCCAATTTCCATTGTCATTATCAGTTTCCCAGCCAGTAAAAAGCAGGTTTACATGTGTGGTTTCATGACAAAGCCCTGCAGCTTGAATGTGAGGAACAACCCCCTTGCTGACTGCCTGTGAGTTGTTGGCAGAGTTTTCTTGAAGGAAAAGGTCACAATTAGGGATGTAGAAGGCTGCTGTTTCTCAGCATTGGCTGAGGTGGAAAATGCTCTTCTTTGCCCTGGTAGCCCCATCAGTAGTGCATTGCTATTACATAGGCACAACAAACCAGTACAGTGCAAACTTCTTATAAAATGGGGCAATTGAGATTATTCAAGGATTTATATGCTAGCAGGTAAACACCCAGTGAGTAACAGTCACCCAAATGTGGAGACCAGGGAAAGTCATGCTCCCAATTGCATTGCATACTCATTCTTCTGACTTTGTTTTCCCAAGTTTACAAAATTCCAAGTGAAAAGAGTGTAACTAGAGGAAAAACCTAGAGGTAGCTTTTGATTTTAATTCTTGACAACTTTTTCTGTTACTCTGAAGAGGTGAAGATAGAAAATACACTTAAAATTTATGTCCCTTCAGACATAATCTTGTCTATTGATTACATCTGAAATACACTTAAAAAAAAAAGTATAAATGTTATTAATGTTGTTTTAGTTTTCTACTTGGGAAATATTAAAATAAGGGATATTTTTTTCCTAAAAGAGACAGGTTTTCTTTAAAATTTCATTTCAAAAGTCATTCTAGTATTACCTGTTTTTCTTCTTTCCGTTTCTAATCAAGTCCTTCTCTGAGGCTTTTCAAGGTGAAGAAAGTGAGTTCTCTGAGTTTTCCTCTGGCCACTGGGCAGTTGTAGATTCTCTTGCTGACAGTAAGATCCCCATGTAGAAGACCCATAAGGAAGCAGGAAGACATTTCTCACATAGTTCTTTCTGCAGTGCAGATATTCTTCACTGATGAAGACAATGGTGGTTCCTAGTTCATTCTAGCCTGCAAAACAAAAAAGTCTGCAAATGTCACTAAAGATACTGCAAATTTTGGTGAGTAGGAGTCTTCACTGAGCCACGGCGATACCTCTAGCAACAGAAGTGTCGTGGACTCCAGCATGGGGCTCAGCTGCCAGAACAACCATGTGCTCAGCCTGTCATTTCTAATCTCTGCACTTCATTTTACCACCTGTAAATGGGGCAGAGGAGTTTTTCACACCTTCATACAAACAGCTTCCCGGGAGCCTGCACAAGTACATCTTCCCCCATTTTTACCATTACCTCAGCTGTTGCTGGGTGTTGTTGCAGGTAAAAAATTACAGAAAAATGCCTACAAAGATAAATGCTCTGAATATCATTACATATTCTACTAAAACCCTTGCTATGGATGCTTCTGTGTTTCTATGGCAGCCTGAATAACTTTGCACCTTGCTGCCCTGTTGATCCCTAAAATACAGACTAATTCCCCATGAAATTAACTGTTTATACACACCTAAGCTGTGTCCTCATGCTTTGCCTTTATAAACATTGGCTGAAGTGGTTTGTATGATAAGGTTGTTTTCCTCCTGAAAGACGATCCCTAAAGTAGCTTCAATTAAAAGATGTGTGAAGATGAATGATGATTTACTTCTTCTGAGGGTTCTTCAACAGATGGCATTCTTCAGTTATGCACAATGAATGAATGAATTCTATGAATGAATCACTTGTTTCTTGTTATTAATTGGAAGTTTTTATTAGTGAAGCCTTTCTTTTTTCCTGTGAAAATATTACATCTCAATATTAGAACATTGCCAGACTTTTTATTAACAAGGTAAACACAATATTTTGTTTTAAAACCATGCAGCTTAACTCCAGGGAAGATGAGGAGAGTACTAACAACATCCAACTTTTTTTTATCTCTTCCCAAGAATCTTGAAGAGATTGCCCTAACTGTAACTCTCAATATGGCCAATACAACAAGACAGCCTTCACCACACTGTTACTTTTTGCTACTTTTCATTGTACTCCTCCAGTGTCTCTGGTTTGTAGGGCCAGCTGAGCAGAAACGTATCTGTTACCCTGCCTATGCATCTTTAACTGTCCTTACTTCATCCAGGAGATGAAAGACATCATTTTTCAAGGCCAGTTTTCTTCATCCTTGAGCCCACGGTTAGTGACTTCTCAGCCTTACTTACCAGGGACAGAGAAGTGAATGTTCAAGCATGATTTCAAACTTCATGATGAAGCAGAAAAAGACTTCCTGCCTCAGTCTGGTGGCACATCCCTGAGATGATGCAGTGATCAGAACTGAAAGGAACTGGTGGTAACAGCAAATGCACTCAGTGGAACAAGAACATGGGTGGCTTCTGTGTGAGGCAACATACAAGTAGGATGTATTTTTTATCACTTCTGTGAGTTATTTTATGATTTATAGACAATAGAATTGCAACCTGTCTCTTCTCAGGTAAGTCTGAAAAATAACTAGAAGTGTGTATATTTTACAAATGGTGTGAATTTGGGAACATCAGCCAGACCTTACCACAGTCATTTGATAATGTGGAATTTGTTCCTTTCACAGTAGTTCAGTGTTACAACAGAAAAAAAAAATTAGCATGTTTTTGTAAAAAAATCTATACAGATAACATAACTGAAATAATGTGTCCTATCTCAGTTTGAAGTTGTTCAAAAGCATTATTGAGATTTTGGAAAAGTTTAATGTCAAAATACACATAGTCCTAAGAAATAGTTTTATTTTTACTAGAGCAGAATTGTTTTGTAGAAAGTTTTCTGCTAAAATACTTTCCCAATACAATCTAACATTTTGAATCATAGAATAATTTAGGATTGGAGGGAGCCCTGGGGATCATCTAGTCTATCCTTCTGCTTCAACCAGGGCTAACTTTAAAGTTAGATCAGATTATTCGGGGCCTTGTCTCCATCAAATCTGTAAAATGTGCAAGTCGCTTTCCTGGCCAACCTACTCCAGTGCTCATGGTGAAGAGATTTTCTTTATAACCATCTGAAACTTCCCTTGATCTTACCTGAGACCCCTGCCTCTCGTTCTTTCACAATGTACCTTCAAGAACCTAGCTCTAACTTCTCTCTGTGCCACAACAGGGAGATGAAGACAGCAAATAGGTTCCCCTGAGCCTTTGCTTACACAGGACAAAAAAAAACCTACCTCCCTCAACATAATCTCACTGATGGCTTTTCTTCAACTTCTGATCCAGTGGGTCCATCTTTTTCCATAAACTGATCCCAGCCCATGCTGCTTGGTGAGGTTACTGCACCGGGATTCTTTTCAAGTGTTTATTGATCTTTGTGAGGTTCCTGTTAAACCCTGTTAAGTCACTCCTCCACCGTCTCAGGATATTGCTTGAGATGACCTGGAATGCTGTGGGATGCTATGACAGTCCCCATCATTTCTGTCTAACACTTTATGCTATTATACGTCAATTTCCCTACAACACAACCATATATGAATGTCCTTGAATGTGTCCTGTGACTACTTTCAGGCACCCAGAAGCTAGAATGCCTTTCCAAAGACAAAGCAGAGAAAAGTGCTCATCATTAGAACAGAGCCAGGACTATGGTGAAGACAGCTGCTCTCTTTCCCTTATTTCATTTTGCAGTTCTGGCTTTTAAATTTTAGGATTTATATAATCCTGTCATTTTTTTATTTTTTTTTTTTTCCTTTTTTTTTTAGCAAGGGAGATGTTATTATAGTTCTTTCAGCACTATTAGCTTGATATTATGCTGGTAAAATAATGACATGTTCCTTAAGTTAGCAGGAGCTAACTTTCTTATTATCTCTATTTGCCATTTTTTATGATGGGAAGAAACTTACTTCACTGATATGGTACCTGGTGGATGAGCAAGGAGGTTATAAAAAGGTAAGTAGTAGTAACAGAAGTTGTAATGGTAGCAATCAGAAGCCAATAAAACACATCTGATGCTGACCTCAATTAACACTGACATGCACTCTCATTTTAGTAGTAATATCAAGTGACTGCTACAACATTGTTAAAGCCTAGAGCTCTGTTTTCAAGGGATGCTGGTGACAGTTCTGGTTTCAAAACAAACAATTAGAGGCCACAAATCAGGATACCAAGTTGAAATGCGGTCTCCTGAGGATCTCACGACCTGAGCTTGAGCCGTCAGATAAACATAGCACTGCTACAGAGAGAGCCACATTGCTTTTCTCATTCCAGATGATAAACAGGTGTAACCTGCAAGTTTAAAATTCTGCCATGAGTGGAGCAAACATCTGCAGCTGGGATGACACAGGCCCTCTTCCAGTTTATAAAGGCAGATAATATAAGATACAGAGTAGCAGGCTTAACCTTTGAGGTTAGAAAGTTCAAACCAATTTGTTGAGAAAAGCTAAAGGCTTATATTAACAAGACTCAGAAAGGGACTGGACAAAGAGAGGGGCCTGGATTAACAGTAATATCAAAAATCCTACAGTCAAGAACAATGTCCACGGCGGGTAACTCTGGCTGCAGAATATCAGTTATTTTGTTCCTTTTTAAAGGAACATTCTGGAAGCAATTTTTCCACTCCCCTCATGGGTGAACACTTTGGTCCCTTCGGGGCACTATCACAGAGTGTGCAAACTGGAGTCCTTTCAGATGACACTGGCCAGAAAGGTGAGATCTAGAAACATGACTGATATGTCACAGCACTAATGGGCACTCAGACTATGAGACCAGGCCAGAAATTGTTCGAAGTAGCCTCCTCCCCAGGATGTTATCTGACATGACTGGAAAAAGACTCTCTGAAATAATCTGGGATAAAATCAATCCCAAACATGACTCTTCTATGGATCTCAACTGGATGTGGAGCCTCAGTGTTCCTGATGGTCCAAGCACTTGTTCTGAGCTTTCTAAGGATCTAAATATAAAATTCCACATACTGGTCTTCTCCCAGGACCTGGAGGTAGAGTCAAGAGACCAGATGGGCTGCATCTGAAGGTGCTGAGTGAACGGGCTGAAGTAATTGCAAGGTCCCTCTTAATCATCTTTGAAAAGTCATGGAAACTGTGAGAGCCCCTCTATCTAATGAATGGAGAAAAGAAAATACTACATACATCTTTAAGAAAGGCCAAAAGGGCAATCCAGACTAGTCAGTCTCACTTTGATCCCTAGGAAAATCTTGAAGCAAGTCCTCTTTGAAGATATTTCTGGGCACATAAGGGAATAATGGTGGCTAGGAACAGTTAGTATGGGTTTACCATTCGTAGATCATGTCTGACCAACTAGATTGTCTTCTGTGATAAAATAACTGGCTTTGTGTGTGAGGGGAGAGCAGTGGATGCCATTTACCTTGACTTTAGTCTTGAGACTTGAGACTTTTGCTCACCATGTTCTTGTATCCCAAGTTAGAACATTATAATCTGGATGGGTAGATAACTAGATGGCTAAAAAACTGCCTGGGTAATCAGTCTTAGAGGGTTAATGGGTCATCATCCACCTAGAGGCTGGGAATGAATGGTGTACCATGGGGGTCTATCTTGGAACCTCTTATGTTTAGCATCTTTATCAATGACCTGAGGAGAGTGGCGACACGCACTTTCAACTGACCCTGCTTCATCAGGAGACTGGATTAGAGCCCTTCTGCAGTCTTTTCCAAGCTGACTTACCCCATGATCCTGTTAGAAGACATTAAATGAAGCCCATGCTGTTTCTTCAGTGGATATTAACATGAGAAATGCAGTACGCATCAGCAGTCTTTGCACTTCATCACAGTTCTTGCTGCAAACAGTTTCCCTTGGTCTTTTCCCATGCCACAGGTTTGTCAGTCACAGAGGACCATGTTGGGTAAAATGGCTCCATTGCTTACAGATCACATGCTGAAGCTGTGATTTAGTCTTCTCTATGTTCTTACTAAGGCAATGAATTTCAGTGCTCAGCTCTCACTTCATATAATCCAGCTATCAATATGGTTTCAAATAAGTACAAGGTTTTCCACTCAAAGAGTTAAAAGGAGGTGAAATATTCAAACACTAAGGAGTCAAATACTAGGGCTGAAAAAGGGCTGCCTGTCCTGAAATAGACTGGGGAGGATCAGTGCTGCAACTAAGCTTCCGTGTGAACCTCTGACTTTTGTAAATACCAGAGACTCTTTCCTTTCAGATCCCAAGTTTACCTTCCTCATCTGGCTTGTTGCTTCCTTTAGCTGCACTGGGAGGGGACTGCTGTTTTGTAGGGAGAAGCCTGAGCTATTGTTGTCTTATTTGCCTTGGGTTTTTTTCCATGGATATTGTCCCATGGGATTCAGAAACTGTGAGACCAGTGAAAGGTGATTTTTTTCTATGCACAGTTGGTGCAACCTTGTAGAGACAGCAACAAGTAAAATCTTGACTGGATTAAAATCAAAGATGAAACACTCCTTTACTTCAATGAAGACAGAGTTTCACCCAGTTCCTTTTGCAGGATGATGTTCCTCACAGGGAGGAGGTTTGTATACATGCAAAAATCCAGTGAACCTCAGAGATAATTTAAGTTTTCCCTGGAGTTACTAAAAAAAGTATTCAGTGGTTGTGGCATGTTGTGAGTGGCATTTATCTTTTTGCATAACATCACTCTGATGGTTCTTGCAGACCCTGGGCAGGAAATCACGCTAATATAATCACACGATCTGCCTGACTTCTCTTCCTGTCCCCTGCAGTAGCTTTTTAATCCACTGACCATTTTAATCCATTAATCTTCCATTTTGATTAGCTCGTGCTTTGACAATCATAGCCTTCCTTACATCTCCATCTATCCCCAGCAATAATTAAGGAAAGCTAGACCTAGTTTATATAGCCTTGATCTAAAGATAATGGGGAGGATGACTGAAATGTTAAGGTGTAGTGTGCATGTGAAGCAAGAGAGTATGTGAGAAAAAAATATTTGAATGCTTAACACTTAAGGGCTAATCTGAAACTTTTAAGGTAGAGCCTTTTTAAAAGGGGAGCAAAAGTAAGTTGTTTCTGGAATTTCCAGGAGCCCCACCCCAGAACCACAGAAATATTTGCAGAGGAAGCTTGTTAACAAGCTTCTATCCATCTCTCACATGGGTGAAGATGTAAAGCGAGACAGTGGATTGCTGGAAAAGCACACAGATAGTGAGGTGTAAACTGAAACAGGGAGATGGATTTCCCAGAGTGCATCTGCATCAGGCTGTCTGCTTGATTTCTTCAGCATTATGGAAAAGGCTTGGAAGAAGCCAGAGAAGTTAACTGCTGTGTTACAGTCTTGTGAGGGTCTCTTACCTGTATGCATCACACACAGCTTGTATAGTCTCTGAAGCCAAATCTCTCACCTACATGCAGTGCATGGGTTGCCAGAGCTGTAGCAATGCTGTCAGGTATTTGGTGCTTAATTGAGCCAAATACCAAGCTTCAAATTACTGAGGCTTTTCTCCTCGGGCTCATATTCAGAGCAGCTATTTGTCTGCAGAGAAGCTGTGGATGCACAAGTCCCAGCAGCTTCAGGACCGAGCTCACTACATTTCGTTGCTGGAGATTCTCCCAAGGCCAGAATATCTGACTCTCTCTTAAAGGTTGCCTTGTCAAGGCAACATTCAAAGACACCAAAGTAAACAGTGTTTACATCTCACTGACTTTCAGCAGTTGTTTAGCACTTCCATACTTTGGTCTCCAGGAAATTTATCCTTATAAAATTGCTAACTACACATCATGCTTCCCAATGATGTCAATGAGTTTTCCCTCTCAGTGCATTGCCGAGCAGTGTTCCGTGAACTTCGAGCTAGAAGCATGCAGTGGTAAGAAAAATAAGATTTAGTTTTTCCTTTGTTAATTACTTTATATTCACCTAATGTATTTCTCTGTCTTTAAAAAAAAAAATGTACACAGGTTGACTTCTTTACCAAGATTGTGTGGAAATACAGGATATATATATTTAGCACTAGTCAATCTGTTGAGAATGAGTAGGAAACCCATCAGTTCCTGAGGCTGTAGTATATTTCCTCTGCACAGTTTGTCAGCAGCCTGCTGGAGCTGAGGATATTCTGCCTGTCTACCTGAAATGTCAGAAATGCATTATTTATTTGCAGCCAAAAGGCTGAAAATCAGGGCCTAAAGTCTCATCCCCAGGCTGAACAAATATTCAAGAAGCTGCTGAAATGAGGTATGAGCTCTGCAGCTGGTACACTGATGCACCACTGAAATCAGACTTGGCTGCAGCCACACGTGCAAGGTAACAGTGTCTGATCCACGGCCCATTCACTCTCTCTTTGGAAACACACGCATTTTCCAAGGGCTCAGGACCATTTAGAGCAATTTTAGCAGAACCCCCTTCATTAACCTACACAGTGTTCTGCTCAGAGCAGTTTAAGTTTGTGTGGAAAACCACACGCTTAACAATCTTTCACTTGCAGCCTGAAATCTGTAGCACTTGCAGAGAAATCGTGTGTCAAACCAATGGTTTAGTTAATTGTAAGAGCTTACAAGTTAACTTATAAAAGCATAGAAACTTCTCCCTAGCAATCTGTCTCAGTTTCCCATGATTTTCAGTTCAAAATTTCTTGAACTTGTGATGGCATTTTTATATTTAGTAGCTCTGAATGTATTTTTTCTTCCATTAATTTGCTCCACAGTTTTCTGAACTGATGTAAATAGTAGCAACCTGTGGAAAAGAATTTCACAGCCTCACTAAGCGCAGATTATATTCTTGTATTTTTTATAACTTGTCCAGTGCTACTCTCAGCTAATGCTCACTAGTTCTTGTTCTAGAAGAGACAGAAACCATCTTTTCCCTACAACTCTTCTCCTTCTGTGAGATACCAATAATTTCTGTGAAGAGAGAGCAAAGTATTATCACTCTGTAATAAAATAAAAGAAATGCAGAGAACTGATTTGCTGAGGACTTTACATATCTGCAGGGATATCTCCAAGTTTACTTGAAATCCTAGTGAAGAAGAAATCCGTCCATAGTGCAGAGGGAAAGATGCCTTTCTTGCCATTCTGAAAAAAAAAAACAACAAATAGAGCACTGGATCGTTCTCCCCCTTTGCAGCTCTGTTTATAGCTGCTTACAGCCACACAGCCCCACCGTGCTCCCTCTGGAACAGGCCACAGCAGTGTTAGGCTGGAGAAAGGAACAAAGCTGTGCCTCTCCACCACTGCCAGTTCCCTTGCAGCTGTAATGTCCTTTTGTAGCTGAGGTGTCTAGCAAACTGCATCCCAGGAATTGAGTTCAAAGTAACCTGTGAAAACCAAGCAAGCAAGCAAGTGAGCAAACAAACACAAAAAAAGACTGACTTGTTTTCAGTCTTCTCTGTCCTTTGACTGGATTCACTCTGGTCAGACAGCTGTTTGCTGGCACAGAAGAAGATGCAGCATGGGATAACGGTTAAGGATAAGGGTCCTGAGGAAAAGCAGGGCGGTTTCTTCTGGTGAAGTTGCCACTTTATGCCAGAGAAAGATGTTGGGCTGAGCTAAAACTCCAAGTATATATATATTGCAATAGTTCATGAAACAAAAGCTGCCCAAGATGCACCATGGGTTTTTTACACAAAAGAAAGTCATGATATTTAAGCTCTGATTAACTGTCATATGCCTAGACCTGAGGAAATGGTCTTAGAAAAAAATGTTATATAATAAAAAATAAAAAGCACTTCATCACTTCACATGAGAAATCTGTCACAGACACTTCTGTGGCAGATAGTTCTCCACCTTACATCAATTTAGATCAGGGAATTTTTGAAACGAGTAACAAACATGTTTATGGCATGGTGATTTGAATATACATATTTATATGAATATATCAATTTGCTTGAATGCTATGTAGTGGTCAGGAATTTTTAAAAAGTTTAGGAGTCAGAACAGATGGAAGATGTTTAAACATACAGCAATGATTTTCTGTAGTTTTTGTCACTTGAATCCAAATCTTGAAGACCAAGGACAAATTCTGCAATCCTCTCTTCAATGTCTAAGGCATCTGTCTCATAATGCAAAACCCAATTCCATCAGAATTATAAAGATTCCTCCTTAAATTGACTTCAGAGGTGGTCACATAACAGACTCAACAAACGCTATAGCCATTAAGGGACTCTACATTATACAATATTGATTTCTCTAATAACCATATAATTATACTGAGATGCAAATTGCTAATAAAACTTAATAATCCTTCTGAAAAATTAGCGACATTAGCCTGAGAGCAGGCTTGAAATGCCTAAAGCCATCATTTTGATAGCATCACCAAACTATATGTTAATAATTGTAGCACTTTGGCTGCACACTCCCTGCTGGTTTAGTACTTAACTAAACTGTAATGTTAAATAGTTGTTGCCAGTTTAAGAAGTTTGTCAGACAATATAAAGATGTCTTCGTGACTGCAATTTAAAACTACACAGAAGCGCACCCAAAAAGTTCCACTTGTGAAGTTATCTCCTAAGGGCTCCATTTATGGGTATTATCCAGAGTTTAAAGAGAGTTTTTATACCCCTGAGACTTAACTAAGTAACTGATAAGATAGGCCCTGCTTTCACTCTGTTCTGCTAGTTTGTGGTGGTAAATGGTGCCCCTGTTTGTGGCGTGTTTGAGCTACACAGCCTCCACTTTCTGTGTCTTATCCCTCCCTGCAGCCAGCCAGGAGCCAGCACAAACAGCCTGGGAATGGGGCAACACTGCACGCACAGGAGACAAGTCCAGCCCAACCCTTGGAAATGTTTCACCAACCAAAAATAGCAACACTAAAAAGATGCCAGCAAAGTTGGATCTTGACATTGACTGATGTTTGCCGATGTTGCAGTACATCCGTCACGCGAATCAGTTGACATAACACTGTCCTCTGCTGATTGTCCCACACCCTCCTTCCTCACAACGGAAGCTGGGTATCTTGTGGGCACCTGCTTAGGAATCGTGCCAAGCGCATGTCACCTTCTTAGCAGGGGGCCCTATTTATGGTGTTGGGGAGATGCAAACAGATTTTACTATGGGCTAGGAATAGTTTGGCTTGTAAGGGAATGACTGAGGGCATAGCTGTCTATAAAATCCTAAGTAACATGGAGAAGATGAGTAGGGAGTACTTGGTCAAGGTATTGAAAAATAGCTGAAGTCACCAAGTGAAAATTTATATGCAAGAAGTACTTGCTGCAGGATGTCACAGATGCTAAGGGTTTTGCATGGGTTCAAAAAGCAAGTGGAAAATTCATCAAAGGATATGAAACATAAGGGCTGGTTCAAGTGTCTTATCCTTGGTTCTTTTAAACTATAGCCTGAACATGATGAACAGAGTAATAACCAGCGCACTCTGCAAGACTAACTGCAGGTGAATCACTAGTAAATTTTAGGGGTTAAGGGTCCCTGTTCCTGCATGAAATATGCACTGCAAGGCAACCTCCAGATGACTAGCAGTAAGCAAGTCTGATCTTCCAGTTCTGGTGCAACCTGATGGTCTCTAATGCACAAACCCCATTTCTTCTTCCTGATTTCCTGTTGATAAAGTCCAACTCTCCAGTATAAAGAAATATGCATATTTGAAAAGGACAAAGATGAAACTTTTTCTTTCAGCAGTTCTTCCCTGCTCCATGCCAACACAACACTGATGAGTCCAGGCAGAGTGTCTGTCCCAAACCCAAGGCTGCTGCTGCCAGCTGGTGCCCAGCATCTGCAAGGTTAAACAGGAATGAGTGGTGGAAAAGAAACTGTAATCTACAGCCTCAGTCGAGACTGGAAAGAGATTGTGGAAATTATATTCAGAAATCAAAGAGATGCAACATCAGAGATAAACTTTGTCATGGCAATGCCTGACACAGGTATAATAATGGATTAGTGCAGTACACCCAGAACTACAAGAAACTCTGGTAACCAAGTATGATTTTCATCCCTGAAGTAATTCTTAAACCTGGATATTCTGCAGTTGCAGACTGGAGGTGTGACTGCCACATACAGATGTGTACCTTGCAGATGTCTTTCTGCTAGGGAGCTTGGTCCAGTGGCATAGGCTTGCTGTGTGCCCCACTGTCCAGGCTGCTGAACCCTCACTGGCACTGCTGCTTAGCATGGCAGGATGAAAACTATTTTATGTCTATCTACAGTGTGTTGCAATCATGCTTCTGACTGGTGTAAAAACAGACCAAGAGGAATAAAACTAGAAGTAGCTACATTTCCACTTGTTTTTGTGAAACCATTGCTAGAGTGATCATGCCACTTTGGATGATTATACCAAAAGAGGCATCAGCTTGGAGATCAGGGAAACAGTTCTGTGGGATGCTGAACAGCTTTGTCTTCCCCCGGAAAACAGAATTAAAATGTAGTTCATATATTCCACCTTTTAGGAAAGCCTTTTTTGACCAAGAATCAGGAAACCACATTGCCCTGCCATTTTTCCTGGCACCAAAGTCTGCATCTGATGCTAAATCTGGACCTGGAAATTGAATTCATTTATTCCTCCCACCCCCAACTTACAGAGCAGACATCATCCACCATAATGTCTCATCATAAGAAGCTGCAAGGCAGAGATACTTCACATTTGAACCAACTGCTGGCAGTCACTGAATAACACCTAGGTAGCCAGAGCACCTTCCATCATGAACCTGATACGTTTAACAGCTAATTAAATCTGTGTAGGGATTAGGCTTTACATTGTATAGATTTATGGTAACAGAACCTGAGCTTCATAAGAATACATTGACCAGCTCCTTATCTCTGATGCAAAGATGTTTATCAGTAACATATGTTATGAGCTCCTGCTATGTTTCCCAATGACCTTTTGGGATTTAATCAGCCCAAATGTCAGGGGTTGAGGAACTGAGGACATATATTATGACACAGAATGCAATGCTCAGCCAGGCAGAAAGAAAATCCAGGGCTGAAGTCCAAAGAAAAGGTCTGTGTTGGTTAACTTCTGTCTCTAATAAATTTGTCAATTAGGAGGAACAAAAGTTAACTTTGTTTTCCTTGCCCTTGCTGTTGCTTTGTGAGATCTCATAGTTCGAGGTAACACAGGGTGTGTACTCAAGTATCTGCAATGAGGGGAAACCTCAGATGATTCATGTTTTGGGAATGTGTCACATAAAAATAGAAAATTCCAGCTTTATATCTGGAGCCTACTCATGCTACTCAACTATGTTTTGCAGCCTTAGAGATACAATTTTTGTCCCCAATTTCAACAGCTCTGTGATTGCAGTCTTTTTTAGCTACATGTTGCTTTTAGAATTAACAAGCACTCCATCCCAAAACTCCCCAGACATGGTGCTTGGGGATGATCACATCAGAAGACATGAAGAATCATCATAACACTTTTATGCCTGTGTGAAATACAGTCACTTGTGACTGGAGACATGTTAATAAGAAAAGCTCAGGCAAGGAGTGAATTTGCCAAGATATTTCCATGCAGTGAATGAGATACATTTTACAGTATCTTTTGCAGGGAGAAGGACCTAGCTACCATGCTTGAATCCCCCTGCATTCTTCACAGGGGTTGTGTTTACAATGATAAGAGCTGACATGAGCCATCTTCAATCCCCAAAACTGTCTATTTCAGGCATGGCTTTGCTTGATTCCCCCCATGCAAACCCCCCACCCAACCCACCAGTTCATTCTGACAGTTCTTCTGAAAGAGAGGAGTCAACTCTGTCACTGTTTCTCCCACTCCTACCCAGCTGCTCACAGCGATATGTTTGGATCTGTAATCTCACGAGTGTTCCTTCTGTTTGCAGCTCATTGGGCTCAGATCCAGGCTGGAATCTCCCATGCATTTCACGGATAAGGATGCTGATCCAAATGCTGACACTTAGCTGCAAAGCTGCAGAATGGAGATAAAGCCAGGACTGGTTTGTGAGGCATTTGCAAATCTGTGCACTGTATGTCTGTCATTTCATTGAAAATATCCTTTCTGGAATTTAAAGCACCTACCAGGACAGATGTGGCCTGTTTGAGGTTTAGCTCAATGTGCTGTATTCAGAATACAACAAAAAGTCCAGGTGTTTTAAAGGATGTAATGGCCATGGTCTAAGAAAAGAACTGTGTTATTGGATGCCAAACAGATGAACACATTTATAGAAGCTTTGTTTGCTCCTGAAACTGAATATATGTGGGGTTTTGTCATTTGGTTTTGATTGGTTTGTTTGTTTAGTTTTTTTGTTGTTTTGGTTTATTTTCTTTAAAAATAAGCTAATTTCTTTTGCTAAAGCAGGTGTATGCAATTTCCTACATTTTCTAGGCATATTTAAAATTATTTAGACCCACAAGAGAGTTTCACTGACAAGGACTGTAAGTGAGAACTCCTTAGCTGAAATGGCTATATTGCAACTTCATCAGCCTGCTGTACGATGCTAATGACTGTTTTAGAGGCACTGCAAACACACAGGGAAGAATAGGGACTATGTGTATGTGGCACAAATTGTGTGTTACACCAAGCTGGAGAGGAAAGAAAACTACAAAATGAGATATCTAAACTGAACATCACAAAGCTCGGGGAGCTCCAAGTCTGGGCAGATGGACATCAATGACAGATCTCCATCTCCACTTTTCTGTCAGGATTCTCCAACATGTGGCTCAGTGTTAGCATTTTATGTCCATTATATAATAATGCACAGAAGAACACTTTCAAGTTTTTAATTTTAACATATTGAAGAATATTTGGGAGGGGGATGTTAAAGAATTGTAGCGTTGTCTGCTGAGTGTAATCTACTAGCTAAACTCTTGTGTGGGAAGCAAGATAAATGTCAAATATACACATGAAACTGGAAGTCCTTCCTAGAAGCCCTCACAGCAGATCTAGGAAGTCTCTCCCTTATTTTTCTACCTGACCTCCCAGCTCCTTCTTTCCTGTCTGTAAAATGGTTTAGATTCAGGAAGAGGAACAGAGAAACATTTGAAGCTTGACATACCACAGACTTGGTTGTAGATGGGGTATTCAGGCAGTGTGTAGGAGATATTAGTCCCATATTCAGCATGAGAAGAGTTTAGCAGTGAGGTCTCCTGCTTCCTAGACAAGTGCTTTCACTATGCAGTAGCCTACAAAGGTTTTGTTTCAAACTGCAACAAAGAGAAGTTGAGTTAAAGTCTGCAGTTTGTGATTTAACTTCCCTTGCACTTTTTTTTTTAACATAAGCTGATCGGATTCTTTGAGTCCCGATACCCCAAATGTGGCTACTGAGAACGGAGGCATACACGGTGCAGAAGAGAAAGTTAAAAAGTGAACAATCAGGTGAAAAGGTGAAAGCTCTAAGTACAGATTTAAAATAAAGGAAAATGTTGCTGCACAAAAGCAGGGACAATACTTCAGCTATAAGAAGTGAGATGGAAGAAAAACAAGTGGGAAAAGATGAATAAGGCTTTAAGGGAAACTTCTACTCCCAAGCAAATGCCACAATACAATTAGATCAACCATTCCCTAACTGAACATAATAAACTCTTTTAGAGGAGATCCAGCCTGTACAAGCAGTCTATTCCTCTGACCGTTTCTCTTATTAAGGCACTTATAGCCAACTGCTAAAAATCACTGATGTTTCTATAGGTACCCACAAAAATGTACACAGACCTGTAGGATGATATAAATATCTAGATTAAATATCTAGATATAAATATCTAGATTAAATGGCACATGAAATAAGTCACACTTGATGAACTGCCTTCTCAATAGAAAGGATATAAGAAAATACATGCAAGAAAAGCAAACAGAACTACTTGTAGCCCCCACCTCTAAACTTCCAGTCCCTTTTAATAAAGTGAGGAGTCCTAGTTATTAAAAATTTGGTGACCCTTGTAATGCTACAGAACACCAGTACAAAATGTGAATAGTACAATATCAATTATATAATATATATTTATATTTTAATATATTACATTTATTTCTACATAAACAGGCTATAAATACTGTATATGCCTTATATTCATGGCTCCCAGCATTTGACATTATAGTAAGTACAAACAAACAAAAAAATTATAAAAATACAAAAAAGAACTCAGTAGAAATAGCTTTACATTTGGAAATCTTGTAGCCTGCACTGTGTCTATCAGTAGAGCTCTGGGACTACAAGAGCACACGGGTAAGAAGTTGTCCGACAATTAGGCACAATCTCACCACTCACAGAAGATCGGAGCTGCCGTGAAACCCATCACAGATCCCCCTAGACTACATAAACGAAGATCTCTGCCATTGCAAACAGACTTTCAGTTTGCAAAGTGAAAGAGTCAGACCTACATCAGAGGGAGGGGGATGAGATGAGAAGGGTAAGAAGGTAGGGTGCCCTTAGGATGCCCCACCAGGACAACAGGTCTCCCTGGGTCCTAAGGTAGATTACGTTGCCCTTTCTACCTGTCATAGAGGCTGACCCAGTAGTGATTCAGAGCGGGGTATTTTCTGCACCCATTTCAGGCTAGATCAGAAGCAGGTCAGCATCTAGCACAGGTCAAAGCTGCTGGGGAGGATGGGGGGCAGAGCCATATCCAGGGGTGAGGCATGTCCTCGGCACCTGCGTCCTGTCACTTGGCTCAGTGCTCTGCCTTCTCCCTACTAACCAGCTCACCACACAAGTCTTGCAAGCAAATGCAGCTTATTAGGTCTGGTACAGCAACTATTTTTTCTCTGCCAAGGACAGAGACCATCACCCCATCTATATTTAGTCCAGCCTATGTTTAGTCTCAGGCTGTGGGCAAGTGCCAGAGCCTTGAGCTGGAGGTTCCTTTTTTTGTTTGTGGAGGTGCAAGCAAGGGATAACTCTGAGAAACAAGAAGCCAGTGCCGTGCTGTTTCCTTCCTGGAGTCCAGCCACAAAGGGAAAAACAAATAAAAAAATAATAAAAAAGCAGGGCTGTGCCGCTATTTCGTACAACTAGAAACAGTTAAGTTTAATGCTGTGCCACTGCTTGCATCAGGTAGATGCTCAGCATGTCACTGGGGTTCCAAAGGCCACCACACTGCCTCTGCATCAGATCGGCACAGCCCACACACCACAGCTAGGGCTTTGCACCCTCAGCCACTAGTGTCTGTTGAAGAAAGTGCCCTGCAGCCCAGCACGACACAGTTTTGCTGCCAGATGCTTCTGCATCCTCTTCAAGAAAATAAACATCTTGTCTTAGTCTCATGGATGCTGTCTTTCTGTATATAAAAACCTGAATACCACCAGCCCAGGCAGAGAAGGCACATCCCGGGGACACCCGGAGCCGCTGGCTTCCCTCTAGGGCGGCGGGGAGGCGAGTGGCGCGGGGCCATCGTAGGCGAGCCCATGAGCGCGGCAGAGCGGGGGCGAAGCCTCCTGGGCATACAAGAGTTCAGTCTCCTCGCTGGAGTAGACGGTGGCGTCCATGTCATCTGAATGGTACCCTGACTGGTACCCACTCGTCTGATTGGAGGCTTCGGACATGACGGACTCATTACTCTTGCTGGGCACCAGTGTGCTGCAAAAACCAAGCAGAAATGGCACTGAGAGAGCTGTGGAGACCGTCTTCTGGAAGGCACATGGGCGATTTCTGCCAGCAGCTGCTTTCCATCACAGCAGCAATGAGAGCAAAATGGTGCACTTAGCAAAACTGGCCTCAAGCCTTTTTAAACATGCATTTGATGATAGGGAGAGACCTATTATATGCCCTAACTTCACTGATGCATAAAAAAGATATTTAATTTTGCAACTGCAGATGAAATGGAAAGAAAACTTTGAGAGGCTTCAGACATTGCAGCTGTAATGCAATCCTAACCGCAGTATACATTTGTTCACACTGAAGTTATCCTGGAAAAAATAATTCCTGAGAAGCTCTCAGAGACCATACGTGAGGTTTCAGATTCATGAATGCTACCGTGCTTCCTGTGAACTGCACAATGAAACCTCTGTACAATGGTCTGAAAATATACCCAGGTACATCCTGAAAACTCAAGAGTCAGCTTTAGAAAAATACAGAAAGAAAAAAAAAAAAAAAAAAAAAAGAGTTCTTTGTCATTGTAGACAGACCCCCATAAATATGCTCAGTTGTGTGCAACAGCTCAGCTCCTTCAAGAGGTGGTTGATGCTTCTGCAGTCTGGCTGATGTTTCCAACAGCCGCATTACCTTTCTTCTGGTACCAGATGTGGGTGACCAGGCACACAGGACAAAACTTTTCTTTGTCTTTCAAAAAATACAGTAAGAAAAGATTCTATTTTAAAAACCCCACAACTATAAACCCATCACTTTTCTGACATACTGCAAGAAAAAAGTTGTATTCAAACCTATGTGAAGCCTGAGCCTTACCTAAAGGGTATTTTCACTTGTTTATCACTCTCTTCCAATGTCTTCAGCTCTTCAGATGCAAGAACCATCCCACTATCTGTCTGGTTTTCCTGCAAAGTGTTAGAAACACATTAAATAAAAAGGGATTAAAAAAAACAACCCAACCAAACAAAAACCACACACACACATACAAAACCACATCAATAGAAGGAAAAGATACAAACAACAGAAAACTCACCTCCTGAACAACTTTTACAGTGGTGACCAATGGAACATCTTCAAATGTTTTCACACTCACAGGGCGGCTTTTTCTTTTGCTACCTTGTCGGTACTGACTGAAAAGAAAAGAAAACAAAAAACTTGTGTGTCCACTATCCACAACTTGGCTGCAAACACCACAATGATATCAGAATCCTTTTATCTCTCTACAGAGAAGTTAAGCCTTTTGTGAAAACATATTATGCAAACCTCAAAATATCCATTTATTGAAAAGGCCGAACAGCCGAGAAGGTGGGATGTTTCTGACCTTCTACTCCTGACAACCCTGATCTCTGAGCAAATTCTAAGAAATGGCTTTGAGAAAACAGCTCCTTTCCTCAGTTACACTGGAGGGCTTCACTTCCTGCAAGCTTTGCTTAGAAGTATAATAAACAGAGGAGCCTGGAACACAGACATGTGTCTCTTCCTTTGGACTGCACTTCTGAGACCCCTGGCTGGACCTAGGACAACAACAGCAGACTCAGCAGACTGACGCCCTTAAACCATGGGGGTCAGGACAGGGAGTGCTACATCTCTCTTGAAGGCTCTTTTCCAAAAGAAGCCCTCTGGTCTAGATGACATCCATAAAAAATATTGGACAAAAAAATAAAATTTACTTCCATGGAGGTACTAATACAGCAAATAAAATCAGCTACCCAGGACTTTCTGTATAAGTAGATATAGAATAAAATGTCCGTTGTCCCAGTTAAACAGGACAAATTTAAGTTCCTAACAGCTAATGAGGAAAAAGCCATGTTGTTAGAAGAGAAACCTGCACCCTCTTGAAGTACAAAGCTGCAGGCAATAAAGACCATCATGCATCCCATTTCCCAGCTTTGAGACTGGGTAGGCTGAGTCGTGCCTATCTCCTACAACATTTATTTAAGCTGGAGGGGATTTTACAAATTCCTTGTGTAGCTCAATTACACTTTAGAATGTTTTTCAAATATTAATCCCAAGTATTTGCTGCAAATAAAATTTATTTAATTGTTAGGGACACAGAGCAATTAATTAGCAGCCTCTTTTGAGCAAATTTTCCTATGTTGAAAATTGTTACTATGTTCCCTCTCCATTTTCTCATCCTAGACTTAACAAAACCAGTTCTTCCAACATCTCCGCGTTGACCATGACTTCTGCTCCTGTTATTCTGCAATGGTATCTAAGCCACTTCCCACTCAACCCTGCCAAGACCAAAATCATGTAATGGAAAATCTAGTCAACTCACCATCCATCCTTGACAACCTGACCTTGAATGATGAGTTCATTTCACAACTTGCCTTTTTAGTCTGAAAGCTCCCTGTGTGCTTACATTTCATTGCCTACACAATCACAGCCATGACTCCAGTTACCGGGGTGGTGAGAAAGGGGAATCCCAGCCTATTGATCTGAATGACCTCCCAGGGATGCGAGACCTGCTTCTGCTCAGGCCAGACGAAAGTCAGACTACATGGGCTACAGGGAATGAGGTCCTCCTAGCCAAGCCAAGATACCATGCCATCAGGATGAGAAATAGTGTGCAGGTAGAGAGAGACCACATGCAGAGTCTGACTCCTACCTGGTGGCAGTGAGGGCTCAGCTGATGTTCTGACAGATTTCCTGACACGTGCTTGCATTTTGTAAGACTGTCCCATTAAAAAAGGGCCAAAAATGCCCTAGAGAAAATCAAAATCTATCTTCCCTGCTATCCACCAGACCAACTGTTGTCCCTTAAAATGAATCTTAGATTGGTTTGCCTTGATTTGTTCTTGGCAGATCCATGCCAGCCATTTTTAGTTACTTCATTTTCTTGTAGGCATTTATCATTGTTTATCTGATTATTTATTCCAGGATTTCTCCTAGGATCCAAGTTAACCTGATTTAAGGGCTATACCTTCTGATCTTTCAGAAAACAGGCATTAGCTTTACACTTCCTTAAATCTTCTTTACCTCACCTGACTGATCTTAGTGACAATCTTTCAAGGTTCAGAAATCACTTATCTATTTCCTAAGACAAATACAGCAGATGTTAGGAGGTCTTGCTGATTTTAATTTACCTCATCAATCTAAATATTCTTTAATATTCTCTGTTTTGTTGCCTGTGCTTGCTTTTCCTCCTCCAGCTTAGATTAAGAAATTGTATTTAACAGCCTCTCCTCATAATTAGTATTTCTGGGAAGACCGAAAAAGACATTACTGAACAGATCAATCTTTTCCACTATATGTATAGCAAGATCCATGCCTACAAAATCATTTTCAGCTACCAGAACAGAATAAATCCCCTAAGAATGTCTTAAGCTCCCCACTTTGCCTCTCCTAGCATATTTTCTACAAGTGCTTTCACAACCCTGTCACACTGTACGACAAGTGAAAAGAGGTTCAAAGTCTCTTTAAAAGGTTGACAGAGATTTGACTTCTGTTCATAACAGGAAGTGGGGACTGGGAAAGGCCATATAGGAAACATTAGACGTGGAAAATAAGTGTGATGTTTTCAGTGTTAAATCATGCTTTTTGTCTTTTAAATATTTATGTTTTGGGCTGCCCCACCACTAAAACATGATGTTGAGAGTTCAGCTCTAGGACCAAAAGTTCAACTTAAGTGTGAAATGCACTGTGCTGGCCTAGTCTTTCCCAGAACCACATAAGCATGTCATCCTGCAATACCCAAAATCATTGGGAACTTTGTCTTCAGCAGATAAAATGCAATCAGTGAGGGAGAGCGCTCCACTTTTTGGAAACCACGTGAATTTGATCTTAGGCAGAACTGGATAAGAAAACACCTTTCTCTTACATCTTTTGCCTGAGGTCCTCACAAGGTTCAACATAAGCTCTGCTTAAGTGCATTAGCACAAACTCCTTACCGGGGAAGTCACCTCTGCCACAATACCCAACAGCATCTAATACTATTAGTTCATTGTGAATGCTCCAGCAGCACACCAGAAGCAAGCAGTGGACAAAAAACAGTGACAACACTAATTAGTTCACATTCCTCTGAGCTATCAGTTCAGGATCTGTTTACAAACATTTCACTTTAGCAGGGGAAATGCCAAAGAGGTTATGAATGATAGATCTATTACCATTAATTATTTAGGGAGCTGCAATGCAAGACTGTGAACACATCTGAATTGGATTGGTATTTGCTTTGGTTCTTAAAAATGAAATAATAAATACTCTTGAGTGGGTTGGGGTGTTTTTTTTGAATGAAAATACCAAAACTGGAAAGGATACGGAAAAAAAAACCCAACCAACCCAAACCTGCCATTTTGCCTACAAAACCTCTACAAATTCCTTCTTATCCCTAAGAAGGATGTTAAATATGGATCTGGCAGCTGAACTCTCTTCCTTTCATTTTCCCTTCCCCCAGCATGAACAAAAACTGCCCAGAGGCCCCAGTAGGATGTTCACCATATAAAATACCTAATTCCTGCTGTGTTGTCATAATGGAATTTAGGATCACAGACTTCCTCTTCCTCCCTGCAGGAAGCAGGTGAAGTTGGGAGAGAGAGACCAGAATCCTCTTCCATATTCAGCGATACTGACAAAGGAAGGACAACGTAGTCTTTACCATCCTGTAGAGTGCAGTGAAAAAAATAGAAAAATTATATAGCCTACAGAGATGCACAGACAAAAACAGCTACACACACGTACATGGAGAATGCATCAGTCCCACAGTGCTGCTTCGGTTATTTTATTAAACTATGAACGTTATACTGCTTTGGCAGGAGCAGATACATTAAAAGAAGGAAACTTACTAATAACCACTGTCGAGCAGTTTTAGATTACAGAATTTGAATTTTATATGCATACTGTAACATAATGTATAAATTTAATTTTTTTTTGATGTCTTTGAAATTAAGAAATGTAGGTTTTAGTAATATTTGAATCCCAGTGATAAAAAGAACATGAACCTGAGGGAAAAAATAACTTTAAAATTAAATTGAGACTGAATTATAATGCTAAATATACTAAATAGTACAGTAAAGAGTAAATGAGAAAAATAATTAAATTGACATAGCTAAAGGAAATTTGCTATCATTACTTCGGCATCTAATTAGTTATGAATAACAGGGTTACTATTTAAAAAAAAAATCCACTTGTTTACATTTCTGCTTTAAAATATAAAGAAAAAAATGCATCCTTCAGTATTGCATATCTATTTACGGTACCAGAAGAAATCCTTTAGTAGATTCCACCTTTTCTCTATTTTTTTAAATCCCTTTTGCATTACAATATGACACATGTATTATTAACTATTAGTTACCAGACATTAAATCATATTTGTCTTTTACAGTCACAGTACATTACAGTTCATGACAAGAGGCTCTAAATCATTAGCCATCCAACTATATTATGTTGTGGGCAAATAAAAAGTATGTTCTGAACATACAAAGCAACATTTTTTTACTGTGAACCAAGTACTGGCACTGGTTACCCAGAGAAGTTGTGGAGTCTGCATACTTGTAGATATTCAAAAGCTGTCTGGACATGTTTGTGGACAATTGGCTCTAGGTGGCCCTGCTTGAGAAGAGGTTGGACTGGATGACCTTCAGAAGCCTCTTCCAACCTCACACAGGCAATGATTCTATGACACATAATATTCAAGCTTCTTTTTAGAAAAATGAAGAAAAGCTATCCTTTCTGAGCTTTGGCATGCACGGAAGACAATGACAGTTTGCAAGTGCAGGTAATTCCTATCACTGCTACTCGGTCAGAAAGGGAGAACTTGTCTAATAGGAGAACACATGGTCAAACCCATCCATCCATCCATCCATCCTCCTTCATCCAGCATGCTCACATCTGTTGCTGTGGCCTTGTGCACTTCTGTGGTACACGAAGAAGCAGCCACAAGATGAAAAACCTAGGAGGGAGGTCCAGGTACCCTACCTGGAAGCAGTGGGCTCCCTTACCACAATGCCTGCACAGGGGACAAGCCTCAGCACACTTATCTTCATGGCGCTGCTGACAGGCAGCAACATTCCTGTATCCTTGTTTTCCAGAAGAGGCATTAAAGGCATTGCAGGACACATCCTCACACATGCTAAGATACCTATCTTCAGCACAGTAAGATCAACAGGAGCTAGCAGAGCAGGAAATTGAGCCTGCGCCAACAACTCCCCAGCATTACAGCTGGGTAACCACAGTGGTGGTGTCATGGGAAGCCCTTGCTGGCAGCGTGGGGTAGCTTTTGGTTACCACCACAGACCCCTGAGATCTTTCTCCTTTCCCCCACAATATCATTCTTCTCTGCAAGTTGCCCTAACTGTTCATCCATAATAGAAACAGTGGAAGAAGCCCAGGTTCCTCAACAGCTTCAGAGGACAGTACCCGGCTATGGGATTTCATGGTGGCTGGCAGGACAAAAGGGGTTCAGATGGTGGTTTCAGCAACCAGTGAATACATTTCATGTACCTGACGGACGTTGGCTTGCAGTAAATTCCCCAGATGTTCCACCAGCTCTGAAAAAGTTGGTCTCTGCTTAGGATCTCCATGCCAGCAATCCAGCATTGTTTGGTACCTAAAAGGACAAAGCCAATTAAAATATCGACATAAAGAAAACAGCACCTATTGCTTGCTCCAGCACCTGCTATTATTGTGAGGTAAATGTGTGCAGCTGGAAGAACAATTTCTTACATTTCTGGTGTTGTATAGTCTGGTGCTCTCATTCTTGTCCCTTCTTTCAGCCTTCTGCAAAATTCCTCATCAATTTTCACTCCAGGGTATGGTGATGCACCTAAAATGAGAGCAATGGCAACTGTAACAGATTAGACTCTTAAATTCTGGGATTCATTTTCAAACAAATACTTTGCCATGTCCTGAGTTAATAAGGTCATTCAGTATATTTGGATGTGCAAACAATTTATATTTATGATGGAAACAGCAACTGGTTGAATAAATGAGACACATCATCACATATGGAAATTGTACGAAGAAGCATTTCATGTCCATGATCCCACATTTGCATTTTTAAGGAAATTTGAGTATTGTATTTTGATGAAGCAAATAAACAGGAGATTTTCAAGGAAAAAAAATGCTAAGAAAGATCTAAGAACACTTTGACCATTTTCTTCAGATTCTGTTGTTTAAAATTTGAGGTGGCTCAGTAAAACTGAAGTGACTCACCTAATGAAAATATTTCCCATAGCAGAACTCCAAAGGACCACACATCACTCTGAATGGTATATACTCTATCAAAAATGGTTTCTGGTGCCATCCATTTTAGGGGTAGTCTGGCCTGAAAGCATTTACGTAAACAAAAAGGTATCACAGTTTAGCAAAAC
This sequence comes from Chloroceryle aenea, assembly GCA_013399075.1. Classification (NCBI taxonomy): domain Eukaryota; kingdom Metazoa; phylum Chordata; class Aves; order Coraciiformes; family Cerylidae; genus Chloroceryle; species Chloroceryle aenea. The sequence goes on from VWZY01013296.1 coordinate 76,220, forward strand.
ATTGAGTTTCCACAAACATATTTAAAATGGGGGAAAGAAAAAAAAAAAACAACAAAACCAAACAGAGTCCTTATTTCATTTATTTCATATTAATTCTTTCTCAGAGAATCTGAAACTTACATCTCCTTTCCTGACGTAATCTGGGTCTTTGTAGATGTCTCGAGCCAAACCAAAATCACAGATTTTGACCACATTATTGTCTGACAAGAGGATATTACGAGCAGCCAGGTCCCTGTGGATGCACTGCAAAGAGAAGTAAACAACTTCATATGCTGCCTGTCGTCACAGCTCTGTGCACAGGGCTGATCTCTTTCACATATGTGCTCTCGTACCCTCAAAGGCCAAATAATGCTTAAAACCTTTTAAGAAAAAGAAACCTCAGCATCAACAGTTACTGATTTTAAGTGTCTTTTTGATGGTCACAACTGATTTGGCTCAGGGACACTTGTGTTCCCAAGTCCAAACATACATCTGTTTATCCACTATGCAGAGAGGGCCTTTGAAGTTAGCTAATTAATTATCTGAAGAAGCTGACACAAAACAGGTTCAGATCTGATTACCTTCAGATTTACTTAGGTTTACTCAAATCTGGGTATTCCACTCTTTCTCTGAAAAATATACCACACTCAAATGCTGATTTGATTCCAACACAAACTAATTTTTACTAAAGAGAAAAAAGTCATGCCTTTACTTATGCAGAACAGCTTAGCCAAGAACTCAGACTTCAATAGCTGAACTTCAATACTTCAAGCCTCAATAGCTTGAAGTAAAAAGGCCAGGTTCTGAAAGCTGCTGCAGATTTGCTCCTAGTATGTATTAGAACTGCAGATCCTGGAAAGATGCGTTTTTACATATACATACCAGACAGGATGTATGAAATGTATGTGTCCTGGTTTGAGTGTTTTGTTTTTAGAAAAGACTCTGAAGTCTGCTCTTGAACGCCTAGTCTGTACCCTAGAGAGTGTTGCATTCTCTGCTTCTATTTCCTTTTCCCATTTCTAATTAGCTTCTGTTCCTATACAAGTGCAGGCAATGGCTCGCTTTCGCTAGAATATACATCCTTTGAAACATGTACTATACATAGTTAGGATTAAGCCACAGAAAAGCACTTCTAGAAGGTCAAAATGCAGGTGAGGTGCTATTGACTGCCAGGGTGTCTTTGGCAAGAGAATGTCCATAGAGTCACCCATGAAGTCTCATAGGTAAGCATTGTCTCTCCTCTCACTGCCCTTCCAATCCTACCTCACAAGTTACAGGCAACCTCCTCGGAGCAAACTGCTTTACTCTAGTTTAGCTCAATGTTACCAGGAATTTGTCCCTAATTTCTTTAATCACGCTTATAAGCCAGCTCCCTACATAATCATTCTTTTATGAAAGAGTGACCCATAAACCTTACACAGATCACTAACATTTGTGTCAATAAATGCATGAGCTGTTTCACCCTGTAGCATTAATGACTTGGGTATGTCTTAAGGCAAAAAGAAAATGTTGCGGATGACTGCTAGTCCAAAAATGAACATACTGTTTCCTTCTATAGACCTACAGCACGATTTCCTACAGTCAAATAAATAACATGCCACTCTTCCTGAGAAGTTCCTTACTTTGCGTGAAGCCAAGAACTCCATTCCTCTCGCCACCTGGAAGCTATAACAGATGAGGTCCTCCATGGTCAACGGGTTCTTGCAAAGGTCTTCAGGACCAGCTGCAAAGAATCAGACGACAGTCAAACATGCCTTTTGTTACTGATTTTACCCATAACTGCTTCTTAGGTAAAAGTCCATCTTAACTTCATGCAACGTTGAACTGGAAGAACAAACCAAGCCCTTTTTTTGGCTGTATAATTATCACTAACAACCCATTCTATACCAAACTAGTCCTGTGTAAAATAAAGTTTGAGATGATGGGCTATACCCCAGGCTTCCATGCTTATTTCCAGCATTTCCACCAGTGGAAAGATCTTTAAAACATTCCCAAAAGAAAACCAACCCAAAGTCAGCTCACAAGTTCCTAGGACAGGAAAAGCTTGCTGTGGTTTCAGGAGATGAATCTGGATATCAATGAGGCGGAGGCCCCAACCTAGTCCTTACAGAGGAAGAATAGGCCATAGGGAGAAAGATTTGAATTTGGCAAAAAACCCCGCTGATTTAGGGTAGAAGAAGCCTAACCTCATCCTCTAGTGACCTGGAGAAATTACGTACTAAAGTATCCAACCAAGATACCTAGGTATTTAGCTCCTGCTGAAATAAACAGCTCAATGACTTTGCACAGATCTTGATTTCAAGAAAAAAATCTATCAAGAATTACAACACTGGTGGCTAAAATCCTCATCTCAAGGTCTGCTTTAGGTCAACATACTTCTTACAGCATCCCAGCTTAGAGGGTTAGTGGTTGCACCAGGGAGGTTTGAAAAGCACAAAAATAGTATGGACAAGCATAAAGTGCGTGTCTGACATTACCTACTGGGATCACACTGAAACAAAGATCATCCTCCTTGTTTACATACCGATGTTTTTGTTTGCATTAAGTGTCTTTGAGTAGAAGCCGAGGTATGGGCAATTGAGCTACAGCCTCCCTCCTGAGGAGTTTGATGCCACCACTTGCTGAAATTAGCAGTCCCTAAAACATGTTGGCAGCACTGAGCACTTTGTGCCGTCTCTGCCAAAGAAGTACATGGCACATGCATCAGTGAAACAACTGCAGAGGGTACGTATATCAAGGGGAGGCTTTGAAGGACTGATAATTCAGGTTTCCTGTACCTGACAGACCACCTGTGCAGAGAGAAGGCAAATCAATGTCTCTACTAAGAAGCAGTGAAGCAGAGGGTGTTTCACAATATTTAACTTCTAGGTAAACATTGAGAAAATTCAGTTAGCAACCTGACACATCCCCCTCTGCACTGCCTTTGGAGTCTGTGCTCTGCAATTTTCCCTGAAGACACTGCGATGTAAAATAGACAGCTCTTCAAAAAGCAGTCCACTAAGAATGAACCCTTTTCACATATGACATTACCAAGGATTGGGCTGAGGGGCTTGGGATGCTGAACTACATGATGACCTACAGCTTGGGAACTTTTGTCATTCAGGAAATAGCCCATCAACAGCTTTGAGGGAGCTTCGGAAAACAGACAGTCACCAGCATCCCTCATTGCACCGCACCAATGACAGCTGTTTCAACACCAGAAGACATATCCTACCATCCTCCTCTTCCACATCACTCAGGGATCGTTCCTCCACAAAACCAGAGCTGGCTGAGCTCTGGCTGCTCGTGATGCTGTCCAGCCGCTGCTTCAGGTCTGCAGAAATGTCGCCAACATAGTTCTCCTTCCCTTGCCGAAACCTGGCACTTTTGGTCTAGAAATGTGAGGGGAGAACAGGAGAAATAAGAAGAAGAATGCATGCCAGAAGCTTCCTTGGAAGAAGCAATGATGTTTCCCTCAGTCTGTGCCAAGGGCACCACTGAAAGCAGGGAGGGCAGCCCAGTGCTGGCATGACATGACTGGCTGCTCCGCTCTTAGTTCTAGCTGAGACACCAGGCTGGCATGGAGACAGCAATGTCAAACCCCAACCCATGACCATGTGGGTTCAACAGCTTGAGCATCCTCTGCCACTCCACAGCACAGCTTTAGTCTGTTTCCATGTCCTCCCAGCCATCCTCCAAGGAACATCTCCACATGCTAGGCAAAAAAGCACACCAAGAAGCTGGCTGCCTCAGCTCCCTGGTGCCCATCGCTTGCAGAGCATGCATGGATGCTGACAAACCCCCTCTCACACATTCAAGCCTCTCCATACTGGGGATATTCTCCAGTGGGGCTTTACCTCCTGTTGCTGCAAAGGCCCTTCAGCTAAACCTCTGCCTTGGTCAAAACACTAGCCGCCCTAAAAATCGGATTTATTTCTTTCTTCCCCTGAGCCACTGAATGCCTCTAGGAAGGATGCCAGACCCACAGGCTTCCTTCACTACATTTCCATTTTCTCCTGCTTTGGTTTGGTGATGTCTCTCCCCTGGCAGGGTTAGTTTATTTCCATGGTCAATTCCCATCTCCTCTACTTGTATAAGCAAGGGTCACCACCTTCATGAAAGCCTGCCTCTTCCTTCAAAGCATCTCGGATATTTGTTTACCTCACAAGAGGATGCAGTGAGGTGCCTTTGCCAATAAAAAATAGTAAACAATGACTCCAAGGATAAAGAAAAATAACCCCCTGGATAACTGACAAGCAATTTGAAGAAACTCTGATCTAAACACAGCAGCTGCAGGAAGACTCAAGGTTTACCAGGGTGGCAGAGCACAGCACAGGAGCCTCCCTGTCAGCTGTGGGTGAAAAAAGGTAGGGTCCCAAGCATGATGCTCAGCACTGGGTCCTTGCAGCCATGCTCCTCATCCAGCAATGTGACCCTCAGAGAGGATGGATCCTCCTAGCCCTCTCCAGAAATCAGACCCCCTCTCAGAAGTGTCCATAAATGAGTTTGAAAATGCCAGCGTCCATCCCTCTCCTTCTTTCAAAGTGGAGTGCAGAGAGGGGATGCTGTGATGGAGCAAAGGCTTGGGAGGAAAACAGCTGAATATAAACTGATGAGATACATCAATTATACAAAATGATTAACAGCAAAAAAAAATATATATACAGCTGTTCAGCAATGAGCCAAGGGAACAGTGGAAAGAATAATCATGTGAGACAATACCTATGGATATCTAATGGATATACACACTAAGCAGGGAGTGCAATTATTTAAGGTGGTCTCGAGCTTAACTAAGAAAGGAAAAAATTCAGGCTGATAATCACAAAAAACTTCCTGACAGATACAGCCAAGTGTAGAACAATCTGCCAAGGGAAATAGTGGAAGCCCAGTTCCTTTGCACATTTTAAGCTAACAATAACAAAATAGCTACATTGCAGGGGCCAGGGGAAAGACTAGATGACCTCTGATGTCTTTGGCATCTCTCATTCCCATGGGAAGTGAGAGATATTCAGCATCCCCAAGGACTGATGCTTCAGAAACAGAAACATTGAGTGTGGAAAAAAACACCAAATCCAACATTATATTGTTAACCTTGACTGTTTACCTTGTAGGGGACAAATTCACTCCTCTTGCTCCGTAGGTAAGCTGACAGGTTGCCAAACTTGCAATATTCCACGATCACCATGAGTGGGCCTATGCAACATGGAAAGCAATTCCTTAGAAAAACCATTTATATCCCACCTTATTTCACAGCATAATTTGTGACTGTAAATACATACATTTCAAGAAGCATTCTACTACCCAGAGGTTTTTTAAAATTCCAGTAATAAAAATAAAAAACAAACCCAAACCCAAACCCAAACAAACTAACAAACAAACTAATCGAAGCAGGAAGTATTTTCTGCTGTACAAGGAAGAAAAAGAAAGCACATACTTTAGAAACTCACAGGCCTAATTTAGTATGCGAAAATGCATAGTGGTGTGCTTATACTTCGAGTGCCAATAACTGCTAATGTGCTAATAAATAAGGGCTAATAAATGCTAATTGATGTTGTAAGGATTCAACATACATATCTGAACAAGTTTCAGTGCAAGTAACCACTCATCTGCAATAAAGTACACACATGTTTATCCATGCATTTTGGTGCAGGCAGTTTAAGTCCTAAAAACAAGAATCTTGGTTTCAGGGATGGATGCCTTAATGTACAGTTCAGATGTGGTATTTCATGCTCGAATTGCTTCACACAGGCACATGCCACAATGATAAATTTTCATCCTAGCTTCCTGATACTGGCCATCTCTATTTCATTATGGAATAAACAAGGAAAGAACTATCTATGGATTATGTTTCCTTCAGCTACTGCACTTCTCTCATGGAACTTCACAAATTAAATTATGATCCCACAGTAATCCAACAAGTCAGCTTCCCTGAAAAATTATTACTAAGTTACTTTACACTGAATTTCTTCCAAATTAGTGTGCAGTGCTAGATTTGCTAAACAAAACATCTGTTCCCAATTATAAAGCAAAATAGGTTCATCCACCCAGAGCTGGACTCCGAATTACAATCCCTCCTCCTGCACAAACACACACAGAGGCACCCACAGATCATCCAAAGCCAGGGAGGGAAATCACAACTTTCAGTTGCACTGTAGTTGGTGACAAGAACAACACCAACTTGTTAAATCTGGTACTAGACTCAGACCCCAAATCTGTTACACATGGGTGTCAGTTATAAAAATGGATCTGAGGTACAGATGGCAGAAATAGGGTTTTCTGTAGCACCTTCCCAGCCACTGAGAAGTCACTCACCTCCTGGCTTCGTGCAGGCTCCAAGTAAATTGACAACGTTGAGATGATGGCCAATATGAATGAGGATCTTCAGTTCCGACATAAGTGCTCTGTGCTCACTATGGGTCGCACCCTCTGCAGAAGTAAACCAACAGGGATCAGGTGCATCACAGACAGAAATGTATTTCTCTTCTGACTTCTGGTCTGTTATTTTTCCAGCCCAGCTAGTGAGAAGTCTTCTTGGTTGGTAGCCTGGGTCAGCTATGCCACAGGACACTGATCAAAGCTAGGCACACGCAGGGCAGGATTGGTTTTGCTCTGCTTTTAAACATTTCCAAAGCTTGCCAAGGGGAGTACCTCACAGCAGGGACACTAACAATCCAGATTAACAAACATCTTTTTTTTCTACAGACATTTTGAGCAGTTTGTACTCCCAACACTTGACTTTCCCAGACAAGAAAGGATAGAAACATTGTCCCATAGCCATTGCTGGGGTCCACACTAAGGGTTCAATAGGACCACAGACTGTAAAGACAGGGCCAGGGACAAACATGCCTCACCAAAAGCCTGGAGCCATGCCTGGTATCCTCATCCAACAGGGATGAGAAAAAACCTGAAGCAGTGGGGAGAGGGGGACAGAGGAGGCAGCTGCCAGAGCACTGGGAAGCTGGAGACCTAGGGCTTTCCAATTTTTATTGTCATTACTGTGTGCTCATCCCATTGCAATGAATCTGCCACGGGTCCTTGCCTGTGCTTACAACTGCTCACACTCTTCTGTCAGAAATTCCTCAGCTTTCCCACTCCAGTACAGCACAGGGTGGGATGCAACCCTCTTTTGCTGCCCCAGCTGTGTCCTCTTCAGGAATAATGTGAATGGGAAATGCAGCTTTCTACTTTTTTTTTTTGTGGCAAATGCAAGGCACTGTAATATGATTTAAAGTGAGGAGAAAGATGTTCAAAACTATGACTCATTTTGGAGTGTGCCGAAGCCATTGTCTGAGACTTGCAGAAAGCTCCCTAACAGGCAGCATAAGGCATAAATGGATACGTGCAAATTGCTTGCAGTAGCAAGTTTATATTCGGAACCTGAGAATATCTGTAAAGCAAAGGCTAAGAAACCACAGTCACATTGCTCCAATTACCGGTGAGGGAAAGTCACGTACTTTCCCTAAGCACAGCTTCATGACACCAACTGTTAAGCTAAACTTGTATGTACCATTGGTACAAACCTTTTTTATTTATTCTATCTACTGGTTATAGTATTGGCAATTTTCCCTATATTGGGGATTCAAGATGAAGTTTTAGTTATCATTTTTACCTTTAAGCATTTTGACTGCTACTGTTTTGCAGGTAGCAGTTTTGTCGATCCCAAACGCATCTGCTTCAATGACCTGGCCAAAAGCTCCACGCCCAAGAGGTTTACCTTGAAGTGAGAAGATGAACATACTCTGAGTTGTTTGCCTGGACGAAGTGGGCAAAAGATGCAGAATAAACAGCAACTCTAAACTGAGTTTATGTATCAGAAATTAACAGGGTTGATAACGGGAAGAGCATGCATTATATCCTATGGGACAACAGAGCCCACACAGAAGTTCTGCATCAGGGCAGCCCCATGGCAAGCCAGGAACTTGAAACATCCTCCAGCACAGGGCTGGCTGCTGTATCACCAAATGGTTCATGCAATGAAGGCACACCTAGCTTTAGCCGGTCTCTGGGAAACTCCCACTTGCTGGCATCATATGGGAGCCGTTCACAGTGCTCGTCTATAGGGACTTCATCAGGATCCATGATGATTGACAAGTAACCAGTCTTCATGTCCCCTCCATTGGCCTGGAAAATGGTATTAGTTGTAGTTGCACAGATTTTTTGCTGGCGATGTACAGGCAGAGTGCCATTTTCTCACTTTGTAGTGTTTCACTAGTTCCCAGAAATGCCACGCTACCGTTTCCCTACATCGTGTCATCATGAGTGTGATCATTGTTAATTACTTGCTTTTTTTTTTTCTTTTTTAATAAACAAAACCAGCTGAAACATTTTTTGTCCTGCGAGGGCCTGTTCAATTAAAAACAATTTTCTATGCCCCCGGTTCCAGGAAAGAATGTTATGGCATGGAGAGAAAAAATGTGTCTGTTGATTTAAGAACAATAGAAAGAAACAACACAAAAGGCCTCAAGTCAGGTCTCATTTGTCATGCAAGACCAGGGCTGATAGGATGGTATGAGAATTTTTTCATTACCCGCTTAACGGTCCGGAGGATGATTACAAGAAGCAACCAGAAGAACATGGCAATCACTGCAGTGCCAACGAGGATAATGAGCTCCAGATTTGTTTTCTCTTCAGCGCCTGGGAAGAAATAAATGAATATCTGAGTGATAGTTGGAAGAATATTGGTTTTGTTCATTCATTAAAGTAGAGAATGGTGGTCCTTGTTCTGAAGGTTCGTTTTAAAAGTGCAACATGAAGCAAGGAAACGAAAGCAAAACAAAACAAAACACTTTTTTAAATGTTGGAATATTGTGCTTAATTTGTGCTGGTTTACACACCACCCAGTTTCTTAGCATCAGCTTTGTTCCAAGTACAGTATCTGGACCCTTGGCAAATATAAAAAAGTAAAATCTCACATTTTAAAAATAAAACATTGTTTTAGAATACTCAAAAGGAATTACTTTTTCTCCAGAAACTGAAAAAAATCCCATCATATAATAAATCAAGTGCCATGAGAATGACCTAGAGAACAATCTCTCTCTTGTCTCTTTACATGCTTCAGCTGGGGCATGAAACAAGGCGGTTCTACAAGACCACACAAAAACAAGGTCTTATTTGCAACATCCCTTTTCCAGCAAAATAGTCTCCAGAAGATACCACTTGAACATCTATTAAGGTGCAGAAACAGCTCTCTTCTTCAGCTCCCATTCGCCACATCATGCTCCCACATTTCATCCTTTGCACCATACAGACTTTCCTACGCAACCGCACACTTCACTGCATGACCCCTGGGAGATGCACTATAAATTTCTTGAAGTGAAATAGTATGTCCCAGGCAGATTTTCAACTTTCATGGGCATATCCCAGCCATATTTACCACATCAGCTGAAATCTACATTGACATCAGCTGCAGATAATTTTCACCCCATGTAAACATACTGCCCAATGTCCTAATTTCCTAATGGGACCTGTAAGAATAACAGGGTACCGCTTTAATTACCTTAAGGGAACAGATCAGACAATCACCTTGACATAGAAGACAGAAGTCTGTGAAGGATTCAGTGACTAAATTTTGCAAATATTCTAATATCAATGAAAAGAAGCTTTTATTCAAAGCTTTGCATTGCGACTCTTGGTGGAAAATTCATCATGGTTCCAGCTACTCAGACTGCAGACTAACTTCTTCTTAGGATTTATTATTCATCACTGTGAATTGCATTTTGGTGTGCCACGATAGGATTGGAACAAGTGAGAGATGGGTCTCACAACACTATTTTCAGAGCTTGGCGGACTAAGGCTGGAGATGCATGTTTCCTGAGCCAGGTCGCCACACCTGAAAACAGGCAACAGAGTCTGCGAATGCAGAACCCAAAACTTCTACCTGTTCCTATCACTGAAATGGGACAGCAATCACAATAGACTGCACAGTCTTCACTCTGTTTTTCTTTGGTGCTGTGACAGCACTAACACCATGTAAAAAGTTACAGCTCTTAAAAGACATAATATGACATTTATGCTAGCAAGACAATAGAGATACCCCAGCATATCTGCAGGTTTAGTCAGGCTCTCTTCTATAGGTCTGCACATAATATAGACTGGCAGAGTTTTCTTTGCAAACACAGGTAAGATAGATTGTGCTTTTGTTGAAAAGCACTAAACAACACTGTGGAGGGGAAAACATCAGTCTCAACAGCTGGGGTTGTGATGGCCATGACAGCACCCAATTTCAGCTTGATAGGAACAGTCAAGACTTTTCACCAAGCTGATGATATATTTCCATCTCTTTAGTCAGGATAACCTGTACATTTTCCTTTCAGTGATTATGAAGATTTCATGCACAATCTGGGAAGAAGCTACCACTGACCTTCCACTGAAAAAAAAGCCACTGCTTTTCTGCACCCAAGGACATTGCAGGCAAGGCAGGTGTACAGCCCTCCATCTTCTTTCCTCACTCGACGTATAGTTAGTGTTTTGTTTCCATCTTTCAAAACAATACCTGGGAAAAAGCACGATTCTTAGTTCTGCTATTTTTATGCCACTTTGTCAAAAAATAAAAATTGAACTTTAAATTCTTCCTGGTGAAAATCAGCAGTGAGTCCCATGAAAGAAAGCCCTTAAGTCACTGAAAATTCATAGCAAAGGAGCAATCCTCACCTGAATCTTCAACAAGGGTTTCATTATTTTTAAACCACATGATGTTTGGAGGAGGAATGCCATTCGCTGTGCATGACACTTCTATGGTTTCACCAATGTTTGTTGTTTGATTTTCCAGATTTCCAATGAGTGTGGGTGCCATGGGTTCTGTTGGTTTCAAAATGCAGCAAAATTACTGACCATTAAAAAAATATCCATTTTTGTAGTATGTAGTTATGCTTGATGGCCCAGCAGCAAACTCAAATCCTTTTATAACACCAACAGCTACAGTGTTCATGTTAAGGTCACAGTTAAGCTTCCACATGACATGAAAAAATTATGATAGCCAAGAACATTTTAGCTGTATTGATGTAACCTGCTTTAGATGGTTTAATTTGTAACTTCTGAGGCAGCTAAGGGAGGTGGGAATAGATGAAAAATTGCTTCCCTCACATCTCTATTTCCAGGGTCATTACAAATGCTGGTTCATCAAATATCCATCCAGGGCAGCTCCTGAACATGTGTAGGTATTTTCCCGAATCTCCCTAATCAGCCTAGACATCTAGCTCCCAAAACACAGCCATCACTATTTGTGTGAAAAGCCGATTGATTATCAGCCTGCATTGCTTGTCCAGGAACAACAGCATTGCTTCACAACAGTTTTAAACTATAGACACCTCTTCAAACTCCAGTCAGTAACACAAAGCACTAGCAAAAATGCTATGAATACACACACGGATATACAGCTAGAGGGAAATGTGTTTTGAAAAGTAAAATTGAGAAGTTATTGAGCTAGACACATGCCATTATTTGTGTGTAAGCCAATCTGCACGTTTTTTTCATACATAATCTCTCATTTTCGTTCACAGTAAGAGATCTGTACCTTGAACAGTGAGGTGCTTCACCAGGCAGTGCTGTGTTTTAGCCTTTTTGTCCTGAGCAATACAAACATAGTCCCCTCCATCCTGGAGGGAAATGTTACGGAGGATGAGCTCTAAAGTGACATTTTCACCGTTGGTATTTGAAACCGTCGCATTCAGCTTCTGGAGAGCATTGAGGTTCTTGCACACGGGCATGGGCAGTCCTCCAAAGGGAGTCTGCGAAGCATGAGCACTAAGTTTGTACCATGACAGCTTCTCAAAGGTTAATTTGTCTGCCGTGCATTGCAAAGACATGTTATCTTTCTCTGTGAGCTGACTCCGAGGCTGGAGATTAATTTCAAGACCCCCTACAAGTTAAAAAAATAAAAGAAATTCCTGTTAGGTTCCACATTTCATTGCCAACATTAACTTGAAGAAGCCATCTTACAAATCACAGAATCACAGAATCACAGAATCACAGAATCCTAGGGGTTGGAAGGGACCTCGAAAGATCATCTAGTCCAACCCCCCCTGCTAGAGCAGGGCCACCTAGAGTACATCACATAGGAACATGTCCAGGCGGGTTTTGAATGTCTCCAGTGAAGGAGACTCCACGACCCCCCTGGGCAGCCTGTTCCAGGGCTCTGTCACCCTTACAGTAAAAAAATTTTTTCGAACATTCAACTTGAACCTCCTATGCTCCAATTTACACCCATTCCCCCTTGTCCTATCACTGGTCACTACTGGGAAAAGCCTAACTCCATCTCCCTGACACTCACCCCTTACATATTTGAAAACATTGATGAGGTCACCCCTCAGTCTCCTTTTCTCCAAACTAAAGAGACCCAGCACCCTCAGCCTTTCCTCATAAGGGAGATGTTCCACTCCCAAATACAACCTTATTCCCATCCAGTTGTAAATAAGGAAAAAAAAAGCACTGAAAAAAACAGTCAATCAATTATCTAAAGAGCACAAACTCAGTAAAAGCAATACATTTAAAATGGATCAAAGGAAGGCCTGTGTAATGAATACCATTCCTCTTCCTGTAGAAATTTACAGAACCTAATGATTCTTATAGATATTTTTACTTTTGGATTAAAATAATATTTCAGCATGCAAATATGGAGACTGATTTTCAAGAAGACAGAAGCTCTTTGCCACTGTTTTTGAAAATGTTAGCCTCAGCTGTTAAAGCACATTTTTACTCCTTTTGTGAAACTACCATCATTTCCTTGTAGCTATTTTAAGTGACTGCAAAAGCCCAAAAGCAATCGTTCCTGGGACAACAGTGCCCATTTGCATCATTTCTGTGGGACCACCAGCATACTAACACCAGCAGAACTAATCCCTTGGTTGAAGTTAGGTGGTGACTTTAAAGGCTGCCTGAGGAAAACCTTGTAGGTATATCTAATATTCTAAAAGATTAAAGGATTTTATAAATATTCAAAGGAATCAGGCATCAGTATTGAAGTGCCTATCGTTAGTGAAACAGATTTGAAACAATTAATTTGATATGGCTGTGCTCAACAGTGTATACTTACTGGACACATGAAAGGAGATAACTCTCTCACTTGACCCAGCTCTGTTTGTAGCCATACATCTATACAAAGCAGATACATTCGCTGCTTGAATCATGAGGGTGCTCACAGTCTAAAAAAAAGAACCCAACAAAACAGCAATTTCACACCATGTCAGTGCTAATGTACGTACGTGAGCCTGACCACCCCAACAACTCAGCATGTGCTCTGCAGATATCTGCACAATCAAAAATCCTGTCAAAGCCTGGCAGGAGCACAGTCCCATTCTGATACTTACATTTTCGTCCTTAAGTGTTTACCAATCAGGCAAAAGAAAACAAGAAAAGGCAGCCTGCCAGAAGGCAGACTTTGGTATGTGTGTTAATAAATGTTACACCTACAACTTTCTCTGCTCTTCAGCCTCTCCAGCTTCTCACTATTATAGTTAATTGGCAAGTTTAATTCAACGAACTTCAGACTGCTAAAAGGTAAGCACTGACATCTAAGTAAGTTAGGTTTATCAGTGGAGACTCACTTTGAGTCAGTGTCTAAAGGACTTAAAAGTGCAGATCTTAGCCTATTGGCTTCAGCAGGAGCTTGCACAACTAGCTGAGAGTAGATCCTCAAGTTTAATGACAGGTGAAAAGAGTCTCATCTCTTAGTGATATATTTCCAGATATGTGGACTGATGAACAGGTTGCTAATCAACCCCAACCAACAGAAAATAAAATCTGCTCACCTTTATTTTCCCAGCAATAGTAACAACTCGGTGCTTAATTTCAACCTGATTCCCACCCTTTCTCTCCGAGATCACTTTCCATTTCCTGCATGCATATGGATTGGCTCCTGAGCGAACTTTCCTGAGGTATAAATAGAGACAGATGCATTAGATAAGATGCCCTTCAAGAGAGTGGGCTTATGTTCTCTTTGTAATATGCATGTATTTATCTGTAAGTCAGATGTATCACCAGCCACAGCCTGCATCTGGGAGTGAAGAACACATTTCTTGAAACTTTTCTACTAAATTGCACCCTGTAACCTTCTGAGACTTTGTGCTCTGTAAAATAAGGAACCCCCAAGACTAAAGGTGAATTTCCTAATTAATCTGCCTGTGTCATCCTGGTTGGGATGCTTGGAGGCAAGCAACTATTCTAGGAACAAATCTCCATTCATAAATGGATGATTCAAGTTAATTTACTTCAAAGGAAGACAGAGAGACATAGAAATCACTCAACTCCCTACAAGAATTTCTTGAGGACAGTAGCAATTGTGTGGAAACAACCAGGCACCAAAGGAAGAAACTAGTGGAAATCATTTTAAAAACAACAACAGGAAAGAAGAATGCATTTTTTTTTTCTGGCTGTTTTTTTTCTTTTTTTTTTTTTTTTTTTTTAAAGGAAATCTGGGCTTATGGCAGGCCCAGATAAGGGAAGCTGTGTGAATCTCAGTAAGGCACTCCCTCTATCATTCCCCAACATCAATCAGTGCACTTCCTCCAAGATACACTTTCACACAGATAAGGAGCACCGTCACACTCAGCACTTGAGCGTAAGAAAAAAAAAACACCACAAGGATCTGCAATTAGCATAAATAGCAAATTTCCTCTGTTTGGGATGAAGTTTTGGGCCTGCAGTCCCCAGGGAGCTGTGACGGGAGGGCACACAGATAGCTGTGTTTGTAACCCTACACAGGTCACAATACCCTTCCAGAAAGCACGACAGCAACACGCAGGCGCTGTCAGCTCCTCACTGAAAGTGGCCCTCACCACTGCCAGCAACAATGACCCCAGCAGAGCCTGCCTGCTGCAATCTGCCTGTGAAGTACAACCACCTTTTCTTCACTGGCAGCTGGGTTTGCCCTCAGTAACCAGCCTGGATGAGGGATGTACCTGAGAAAAAAAAAAAACAACCCAAACATCCCTCAAGAGCTATGTAAGCCACAGAATGCACCAAGGGTTTAGCACTCACTGGGGACTGAAAGTGCACTCCTCCTCCAGCTGCCAGTGCCAGACAATGGTGGTGGGTGGCGGAACAGCGTAGACAGTGCAGGTGAGTGCCTGTGTTGAGCCGTACTTGTAGGAGTCAACGGGAGCCAGCAGCGCATTCTCGCCAATCTGGGGGGGAACTGGAGGAGAGAGCAGCGGGTTACACCTCCTGCTAATGGCTCCCGAGCAGCACCACGTGCACACATTAGACCTACAGTGACTAAATCACGCCATGTCCCACATCCGAGGGCAATGCCTGCATCTCCAAGGACATGTTGGGAAGAGGTGAAACTGCCCAACACTTTGAGGATCAGGATCTCAAGATGCAATGCTTGGGATCATCTATAAAATGTCCTTTCATTACCTTCTGGTTAAAAATGCAGCCCTCAGACTCCCACCACCATGCCCAACCATTAAATACATATTATTCCCCGGTCCTGATCCCACTGCATGTAGTCTCACTGCCCTTTCCAAGATCTGCTGTCTTCAAAGCATGGAGGCTAATCTGTTTCCTGAGGAGCAGAGAGGAGAAGGAAGATGAGGAGGAGAAGAAGGAGGAGGAGGAGGGTTGCACAGGGCAGGATAGAAGAGGAGGGATAGCCTCTGTGGAGCAGGAAGGATGGGTGAGGTGGGACAGGGCCAGGATGAAGTGGGGTGGCGGAGGATTCCAGTAGCACGTCTAGCAAGAAGGGCAGGAAAAGAGCAGGATGCAGAGGCAAAATAATAATATACAGAAAGAAAAAAAAAAAAAACACATACAAAATATCATCACAACAACAACACCAGGAGCCTGCAGCTTCTTGACGGCACATCCTGAAGCCAGGAGAGTCAGGCCACCTCTGCCCTCCCAGGGCTGAGGTTCAAATGTTTTTCTCCCAGTCACCACACCCAATTAAATCTTCATAGCTCTGGGATTAACTTACTCCTAAAAATGGTAATACAACACATGCACACATGAAAGAAAAGTACCCCTTTGGTATGCCACTTACCATTCACAAGCAGGGTAAAAGTATGTCTCTTTTGCATCTTGTTAGTAGGGTTTGTAAGGACAACAGTGTAATTCCCAGCATCCTTTTCAGTTGCCTCAGTGATCACTAATGTGTAACCAAGTTTAACTGTATGATTTGCATTGATGGCTTTCCCATTTTTATACCTGGAGTAAATATTTGAATACTTTAGAGATTTACCTTGACTAAAAATAGCTCAGATTTCAAACATATTATGCCCTGATTCTTACCATTTTGCCTCTGGTGGAGGATATCCCTTAAACTTGATGGGAATTTTGACTGTATCACCTAGCCTTGTCTCAACCACATTTTCCATTCTCTCCAGATGAATGAAAGGACTTTCTGCAAAACAAACAAACAAATAAATAATCAAACAAACAAACTAATTGGTCTTTCCACGTGGACAAAACAGTACGTGCCCTCAATTTGGGTTAGCACTTAGCAATAGATGACAAATAGGGACCAGTGACAGGATGCCACTGGTAAAGCACAGCTGGCCCCAAACTGGGCTCTGGAGAGATGGATCCACCATGAAAACCCAGAACTTTTCCTCACACAGAGGAATAGACCAGTTCTTCTACCAAGTAGCTCTGGAAAGCAGAGACAAGACTCAGCTCTCAGGATGGTGTGCCAACTTCCAGATTTAGTGCCGTGTGCATGCGTAAATATACACATGCATATTATATATAAATGCATATACCATAAAACTGGCTCTATCTACTCATTCTAGGAACTAATAGCACTCAAAACTACAGTGTGATAAAGTTAGACAATTTCAGCCTCCTTGCAAGTACATATTTGAACCGTTGCAGACATGGAATACTTTGAAATTATTTACATTACTTGTTATAAGTTATAAACTTGCATTCAGACTAAAAGAGTGATTACCCTTTTGACTAAGATTTAGTATCTGGTCCACTCAGTATAGCACATGATCTTGTTTTGGCTCCTGAAGAGCAATAGAAAGAACCCAGGAGAAAATTGATTCTATCTTGAACCTCTGTGCCACATAATAAGTTTGAATGTTAAAAAAAAAATAAGTGTCATTAATATTCTGACCCCTGAAATTTTTTCTAGAAGTAAGCCAGTGGAGCTGCTGGGGCTGTGCCCAAGAAAAGGCTTGAGAAAAGGCTAAAGGATGTGGCCTCGTACTTAGCTATGCACTTAGCCAAAGCTGTTTCCTTTGCATCATTTCCGTACAACCAAAACTCCACTTGATTCATCTATTCACAATATAAAAATTGAAAGCTTTATTTTCCTAGCTTCATTCATGATGACCCAGACTCTTGTCCCACAGAGCCATCAGAATGTAGTGTAAATTCACCTGGAGTGAGAAGAGGCAGTCCTCATGCAAAGCCAGTCACACAAATTCAGGTTTACAGAACCTCAAGGAGGTGTAACACAGAAGAGGACCAGAGGCTTACCTCAGTTTATTTTACTGATCATTTTCCTATGGGATTCTGCAGTTTTCAGTAACATACACCATCCTTTAAAATCTAATCATTAGCTAAGTTTGTGGTATAAAAATAATCCTATAGCGGGTGCAGGAGAAATAGTGTTGCTGCAGTTTAGTTCACTTCTGTCATTTGATTCATCACTGAGATGCCTTCTGCATTCCAGTAATAAATCTCAAACTTGAAACAACCATCAAAACTGAATTGGAATACATCATACCATGGATAATGAAGTAACTGCTGTTTTTCATGTTCATACGACCACTGGATGCTGCACAAGTATATCGACCTTTGTCACTTAAGGACACACTGTCAATGGTAAGAGTGCTTACAAACTTCTTTACTTCTCCTGAAGTGGTTTTTAAATCCCTTATTGTGGCACGTTTTTCCTGTAATAGATAAAAGACAGAAGTGATTGGGGATTTTATTGTTATTCCTCCTGTCAGCCTTTGCATACCTGTACATACTAACAATTTCTTTGTGTATTATCATCAGCTTTGCCAATATTATAAAAGGGGGAGTGACATTATCCCTAAATCGAATTTCATTGTGATGTTGGCAGCTTTAAGTTATTACAGATTTACCTTGATGGAAGGGTAGTCCCATTTAAAATCAATTCCTACATTCAGTTCTGTCCTTACAGTGCAATTGAGAACAAGTTTTTCTCCCACAGCCATCTCTACTTGGTAATGTGGGTTCATCGTCAGGTCATAAATTCGGTATCCTAGAGGAAGAAAAAAGCACACCCAAAACATATTGGGGTAAGAAGAGTTTTCTTTACGGCACTTGGCACCAAATTTCCTAGGTGAATTCACCAAAACTCCCACTGAAAACCCAGCCCTAGAGAGGACCCCGATGCCCCAGTGGAGCATGATGTGTACAAAGGAGTCTGGAGGGAAGGGATATGCCTGTCCTGAGCATTTCCCATCTGAGAGCTACATCAGGCACATGAGGGTGCATGCACTTGACCAGAGCCCCCCCAGCGGTAGGAGCAGGCAGGAGACAGTGACACACACAGTTCCTCTGCCTTAGACACCTTACTCGTGTGAGACCTGAAACTAAAGGGTTTATATCCCCCACCCCAGCAGTAAATGGGAACTTTACTAAAACTAACATTTTGGCATTGGCAAAATTATCCAGAGTTTATTTTGTGCAATAAAATATTTAAAATATTCCAAAAGAAAATACTCTGAATGCAGAAAATCTCTATGTGCTCCAAATCAGAGTGAGGACTCATCAGTTCAGAGAATAAGCAAGAGCCTGCTCTTGCTTACTCAACCTTTACTCACAGAGTGAAAGGTTGAGGACTGCTATGCCTTCCCTCAAAGCAAGGTAATACTGCCTTGGTGCCATCTGGCCACTTGAAGTGGTCACTATATCCTCAGTCAAAGGAGAAAAGCTGCAATTTCAGCTTGGGCTGGAGCCTCTACAGATTCATCACGTTATTTCTGAGGTTTGATGAACAACTGACAAAATAGACCAGGAGACCATAAATCCCCGTGAGAGACAGGACATAGGTCTGAAGGGGACAGGACAACACAGTTCCTAGTATGACCTTCAGATCCCCTGTTCCCTTGGTACCCCTCAGAGCAATTCCCTTCCATCTGCTGATGATGGATGCCTGCCTCTAGTCCCCTTCTATTATGACTTGGATAAAATCATAAAAAAAAGCAAATAAGGTACAGAATGGAGTGATTTTAGGAAAAAGGCTTGTATTGTCAGGTTAAAAAAAAATACCCCTGGCTTCTATGTCAAACACTAAAAATAGAAGCACTTATCCCGGTGATGAACCATAAAGAGCACAATACATCGCATTTAACGCAAAGTAACATATATCCCAACATCCATTTTGCATTAGCTGCATTGTCAGTATCGAATAAAGTAGAGTCCAACCAAATGTAATTGGTTCAGTGTGTTGCAGACAGCAAAATAACATTGGCTATAGAAAAAAAAAGAAAACAGCTTCAGCTTACCTACAACTGCAACTATGTATATCACAGACTGGTAGCTTTCATCGTCTATTTTAGCTTCACAGAAGACCATGCCTGCATAGTTGATTAAATGACTGGGTATAGTGAAGCCTTTTTTATTATTCCATGAAATTGATTTACCGTCGGGAACAAATATCTTTTCTGGATATTTCTGTTTGAAATATTGATAAAATACATAGTCAGATTTCAAAACTCAAACAACCCTGAATTTCAAGTCCAACATTTTCCATAACCTCAGAGTCACAGTTTTAACATCCTAGCTCAGGCAAACTCCCTTTCATAGGCAATCACTCTGCACTCTGAGCATGCAGGATCGTGGATGAGCACATTTACAGCACTCACCTTGGAATCACAGGCTGTAAAATTCCCAAGGACTTAAAGATGTGTTTAAGAAATGTATCTATACTTCAAGCAATGTCAAAGTGTTTTCAGCTAACTCTTAAAATAATAACGGGCTTTTTCCTTACCGCATGTAGAGATACATTGAGATTTGATACAGTTCCAAGGCACGGCACTACCACAGTTTTATTCTTAGTGATGTATACAATGCCAAGTTGATCACTAACTGAAGTCACAAATGGAGATCTGTAATCTAGAAGAACATTCAGTTGGTAAAAGGATATTATTTGTCACGTGATTAAGAAGCAAACATTTCCAATTTTGTTCTTTCTTGTCTTTTTCTTCTCAAATCAGTTCTGCTTTTTTTTTTCTTTTTAATGTGGTAATACATTTAAACAATGAAACTAAATAGGGGGTACATATTTTGATAGACCCCAGCTTTGCAATATTGTTATTGTCACACAGCAGCAGAGTGTTTCCTGCCATCTCAGTCTTTGTGCTGACAAAAATCTGATTTACCCTAGTGTGACTTTCCTTGCATAAGTATTACAGGAAATATCAGTTAAAAGTAGTGACATGCTACATTGACTTCCCCAATGGCAGCATCCTTTTCAAAGTCAGACTAAAAAAATAAAGAAAAATCACAACTAGGTTCATGATCCTATAAAACAAGCTAACACATGTACATAATAATATCTCATTTTTCAAAATGGTAACTATAAGTTAACATAAAAAGGCAAGAGGGTGCATAAGAAAATGAATAGTCAGCAATCAGTGCAAAAAGGCAGATGTCTCAATGAATGCACTTATTTAAGCTGAGCATGTAACTGGAGGCTTTGCAGTTTCTGAGATGCTCAGCTGCATTGCTACCAACCAAACTGACGGCTTGAGCTTGAAAACTTAGCTCTTACAGCCTAAACAGATTTTATCATCATAGTCAGCAAACATATGGAAGTTTCTGGGGGTTGTTTTGTTTGGGTTTTTTATGGTATCAGAAAGTACCAATTATAAAAGGGATCAGATCTGCCATTTTTATTAAATATACAGTCTCTATAATACTCCCTCCTATGAAACTCCTGCTGAGGTCAGTAATAACTCTGCACTCATGAGGACAGGCTCAGAGAGCAGTGGAGATATGTAGGATAAGCTCTGAGTGGAGGAGAATAAGCAGACCAAGTACTGCATACAGCTGCTCAGTTCAAAATTACAGGTACAAAGGCTTTTCTATTGATGGCAATGAGCATACCGGCATGTAACAACTTAACATGAAAACAAGAAGGCTAACAGTTTTTCAGGACAAAAAACTCTAAGATTAGTAAATTTTAATATCAAAACCATTCTGAGATGCTTGGTATTTTCTCCTGAGGCTAGGAGAAGAGCCACCTAAGAGCTGTGTAAGCACTTACCTTGAACATAGACATAAATGGTTGTAGCTGCCTGCTTGTCCCTGTAAAGGCATCTGTAGTCCCCTGTGTCATTGCCAATGACTTTGACCAGAGTAAGTCTTTTGCAGTAGGGGCCATCGTTGCAGTCTGTCAGAGAGATGCGCTTCTCAGCACTGCTCTGGTTGCTTGGCCAGGACCACTCCAGCGGTCTCTGACCACTGGGGAAGAAAATGTTAGAGGAACATAAGCACGTGATGGGCACCAGTACTGATGTCAAGGCGAGGAACCCCAGCCCCTTGAGTCACTATGGCTACAGAGAAGAAACAGCTTCATCCCATCACATCATGCCATGTCGGATAAATAAATCTACCTCAGTCAACTGACTGTTAATACCTGTATGGAAGTTACTTGAGATTTACGTTCTGCTGAAACGTTCTGCTTTTGGGTGGCACAGCACCCAAAAGGGACCATCAAGAGCATGGCTCACCAGTGTGCTCCATGGGCTGACACTTTTTCCTCCCAACCACCCTGCTTTCCCCAGCTCTCCCTTGCTGCAAATGTTTAAGATAGATTCTAAAGTCTGTCGGGAAAAAATTGAGATGGGGGGCACAAAGAAAGTGAGGAGAAATAGAAGCGATGATGGGAGAGAGACTGAATCACTTGTGATTCTGTACAAAAACTCACTACATGAATTCCCCCCATCAAAATCATGTTGGACAGATGTGCCCTTACCTGCAAGTAATATTTAGAGTGTCATTTGCTGTTATTGTGAGGACATCCTTTTGGATACTAAGGGTTGGCTGATCCAGAGAAATAAATAAACCTGAAAGAACATGTATAAAATCCTCAATTCAACCCAATGATCAAAGTAAATGCTACTCAATCAGACAAGCTTTATATACAGGAATATCCAGCGTATTTTGAGCGGACACTTTCATATCACCTACTTAGCAGTGAGGGATAAATAATGACTTTTCATACATCTCAGAAAGTTCAAAAACTCTGTCATAACAGGAAGCAAAGGCAGATGGTCAGGAGCTAGCTGCAGAGCACTACAATTCAGCCGGCCAGGGTGGAGTTCCTGTTTTCTTGCGTTGCCAACTTCAAGGTCTAACAAGAGGATGTGGGACATTGAAACAAAGTGAACCTTCATCTGATGATCTCACTCCCTGGGGAAAGGGATTACTAACTTTTCTTATAATAAATTGAATATACTTGTGTTCTTCAAGATTGCTGATCAATGAATTATGTGAAAAATAAAACTCTCTTGCAGTTTGTCACATATTTGACATCCCGTGAATTTATTTTATCCCATTATTTTCTAAGGTTATCTCTTTCCTCTTAGGCAGTTAGGTAAAATTCTACTATGACCAGGCTTTATTTGCACAAGGACTCGCATCACACCCACCCCAAGCCACCGGCACTTGTGAGGGCTGTG
>VWZY01013296.1:101077-128392 GCA_013399075.1 Chloroceryle aenea
GCTGCCTGCGAAAGCCACTCTTCCCACCCCCAACAGCCCCATCCCGCTCTCTGTGGGATGCCACCCGGCGGCAGTAACCATTCCCCTCTCAGACCAAAGGCTTGATTTTTCCCAAAAACGTACCCTCAGCTGGAACTATAACTTTTATTCAAAAATATTGCCAAGTGACTGTTGAAGAAGTTCATGACGTAGTCCTTTGGGGAAAACAAACACATGGCTATTAATGCTTTATCCATACACGTAACCATAAAACCTCTGGGGGAAATAAATACATCTACATAGAGAGACAGATATATAAATAAGTAAATAATAGAAACACAGAGCTACATACATAGCAAGACATACATATATATACATACTTCTACATGCCACATTTTTGTCTTTCCCTGCAAATCTGCATGTGAGATTGTCCATAAATGACTAAGTTAATGAAGCAGTGGTTTTATTTTGCATGCTATGCAATTCCATCTGTTTTACTGTACTGGGGGATGTGTGTAATTTCCTTTGATATTACACCCCTGTTACTCACAGAAAGGTACAGGGAGTGGGAGAAGCCAAATTTCTATACTGATTTTTTCCCAGAGATCCAATAAAATCCATGAAAAGTCAAAGAAGACTCATGTGGTTCAAGAGGCAGCAAGTTGGCACCATGCAAATAAAACATGTTCTTCCGATTCTTATGAGCTCTTTAACCAGCAAGTTGCTAGCCCTTATTATTATCCCCACCTCCGTCATACTGCAGGTCAGGTCATTGGTATTTCTAAGTGACTTTGGAAACTCTGGCAGCGACGGCTGAACAGCTGACCCTTGCTGAGATGAGGCTGCTCATAGGATTTATGTAGTAGTGGTAAATATGTGGTGAGAACAAAGGATATGGGTATCTACTGCTAAAGAACCATTTTCGATGACTTTATTTGCTTTGACACTGGTTTTGCTGGGTTTGACTAGAAAGAGAAAAATTTTGATAGTGGATGGATTACCTGCAAGAACTTTTTTCCACCTAAGCCAGAAAAGTCAACAAAGCAAATCAAATTATAGTGGTAAATTGAAAAAAATATTCACATGGAGTCATTACAGTAAAATCACTGGAAGCTAACTTTAGTGCATTCTGCATTCCTACACAAGCTTCCAGAATTGCAGTCTGTAGAAAATCTGACACTATACTGATTTTAGCAAGTGACTTTTCTGAATTTAATCAGATAAGGTGCAACTACAGCTTACTGCAATACCACCTGGGCTTGGTTTCCATGCACAGTTGCTGCTATTAAGTGGGTGGTTTGGACAGGGATGGTTGGTTTCATTGCTGAAAATTGTTTTGGTGTCTGAGCCTTATGGGAACAAATACTCACTGTTTGCCCTAAGCATGTCTAAGCAAAGATAGATGAATGCTATCCCTCCCCAGGCCCTTTGGGGCTTGTCGTGTTCCCTGCCTCCTTGTCCCCTGCAGTGTCCTGAGGAAGGGAAGTCCTGAGGAGGGGGGCTGACCCCTCAAACACAAACTGGCTGATCAGTGCACATAACTGAACCGAGCAGCTGGCAGCGAGGAGCTTGCACATTGAGCATGTTTGGCATCCACAGGGAAGTGCACATTTCAAAAGCACAAAGTGTTTTTATCTCCCTAAGTGATCATGGTGAGATCTGTTCTTCAGACACAGTCCTTCGGTACTTTGCCTGGTTGTCAATACAATCTTGTCAGCTAGAACAGCGCTGCAGGAACTTCTGCTTCACAGTATGAATTGCCATTCCTGTAGTACCAGGGACATTTTTGATACTAATGAGCAAATGAGAAGATAAGTTCTTTACACTCCAGGTACTGGAATAGTGCCCCAACCCTGTAAATATTTAAGCACAATAACTTTACTCTGAAGAGTATTCTACAGATGCAGGGCTTTTCACCTGAATCATAACATAAATGGCGTTGGTGGGACTAACTGTCTAGTGAAAACTACAACCAAGAACCATTGGAAATAATAGGTGTCTGGGGAAAGTGAGAGATAGAAAAGATGTGAGGTAACTTTACCAACACAGGATGTATGTTATTGTATGTGCTTGGCTACACTGATTTTTCTACTCTGAGCTTTGATGGGGCTTCCTCAAGTGGGTTGTCACTGGAAGGTGCCATGGGGAACCTCTTAGAGAAGAATCACCCTGAGCATTGAAGAAAGACAGTCACTTAAAGTCCAAGTGAAAGATTTTTCTAAATACACTGCTACCATGATAGTTATGGGACAGCATACGTCTGGTTACAAAAACAAAAGCCCAGTGATTCCTGTGATGGCAGCTTTCTTATCCAGCCTTTTAAGCTGTAATCTCTGCAAAGCCTTTGGTTGCCCACCAGACTTTTAGAGCTCAGCTTGTATCAGAGGCTACCTGTGCCAAACCATGGGGAGATAGTGAAAGAAGCCAAATATATTTGTGTTACTGTGTGAGTATGGAGTGGGATTTTCTCCCTCCACAGACAGTTTCAATCTGAGAAACTTCCCAAGATCCCAAAACCAATCTGCAATGCCTTCTAAAGCTACCCTACCCTTTATCTCAGCTTTCTCACCTGCCTTAAGGAACCTATCAAGACATTTCAAATCTGGCTTAGTTCAGAAAAGTCTGGCCCTGCCTTGACCAGACAATATCAGTAAAGAAATGAGGGGGTGGAAGACACTGCACATGTTCCATCCTCCTGCCATACTGAGCAGTTCTCAGCCCAGTGTGGGATTGGACCTGAAGATTTGCAGAAGAGTTGGTAGCTGACGCACAGGATGCAACAGACTATATGCATCACTCTGTGCTTCATCAGATCAATTCCATCCTCACACAGCATCTCCCAGAGCCCCTTGGACAGGAGCTCCCATCCTGAAATCAGTATGTTCCCAGTGTCTGGGGCTATTTTCCTGCTTCCCTGAAGTCTCTTTCTGCCACAGCCCCGGTGCAAGGGAAGCTCTGTGTTAGTGGACACTCCCTGGGAATGGTTTGAGCAATAGGAGGGGCACGAAGTCTTGCCTTGGTCAAACAGGGCCAGCAAGCTTTTGTTTATGCATCTGCTCCTCTGGTTGCCAAAAGCTCATTAAAAACAAGGCACAAAGAAGCAGCAGAGGAAATGGACAACCCCCCCTTCTCTCTCCTCCTCGACCTGTCACGACTCCCTCGGGCTCTCCGGCTCTGTCAGCACCTCCTGGGCAGCCCAGCCGAGGACCCTGGCCAGAGCAATCGCTGTCGCAGGAGCAGCCAGGCCACCTTCTGTTTGCTTAACTATTCAAATAACAACCTGGGGGAAGATAAGGGCTGGAACTGTGAATACTGATTATGTTTCCTTGCTCATGTAGCTCAATAACTTTTCAAGTGGTCAATGCCCTGTGCAGAATACATCTGGTATGTGGTAGCCAGCAGCTGGACTGGCTCACAGACACACCGCTGTGCCATAGCTGGGGCTGAAAGCACCTCAGCATCTAATGCAAGGGTGGAAGCTACCTTCAGCTCTGCTATATTGAAGACTGCACCACTGCAACAGCCTGCAACAACCACTGGAGCCAGGCAGAATGGCCTTAGCTTGGCTTTCATCAGGCACACTTCACTAGTACACTGATAAGCCTTACTAAGGCAGACATGGAAGCACATTCAAGATGCTGCTACTAGAAGAAAATGAGAAGGAATTCATTTAATATTGCATGCCACCACTTCTCATATAAAACACATGCAATATCAGAAATACATTTAGCATAACACATATTCCATGCACAGACTGCAGAAAATGTGTGCAAGTGGCATTGCAAAGGACAAAATCTATCCTTCCAGCTAGAAATGAAATATTAACTGTCCCACGTGAGAACCAGTATGGAAGTAGGAATGAGAAAGTGTAAAACATCTCATTTTCAGAGAGAGTTGCCTAAAGATAGTGATTTGAATGACCCTATTTTGAGAGTATGCCACAAATGTTGAGATCTTTGTTGGAATCGGTGAGCTTGTCACTTGTATTTGTCTGTGTCCAGCTATAAACAGGAGGTGTGAGTTTGGCATGTGTGGACATCCCCCAAGCAGCTTTATTCTTGCTTGGCTGGATGCTGATGGTAACGAAACTGGAGGAGCAGGTTCATTGCTGTCAAGGCCCAGACTAGTCCAACTTGCCTTTGATACATCTCTCCACTTTTGGGCACCTAATTGTGGTTGGAGGCATGTGGAATGTTAGGAACACACCTCTGAAAATTTCAATTTCTTTCACTGTTAATTTGCTTCCCCCATCATGTCTCAAACCTCTGTATAACTGCTCATGCCAGGACAGCAGGATGCTACACATCCTCCATTCAGGGAGTTGATAATTTTTTCCTCACCAATCTGTATTTCCCCACCAAACTGTTTGTGGGTGAAGGGCTCTGTGTGGAAGAGAAAAATGACTTGTTTATGTACCTGAAGTCTGTGGAAATTTCTCTCCCACTTGCAACAGGAAGCAACTCTGAAACATCACTTTCTGAGCATGAAGCAGAGAGCAATTCAGTGTTTGGGCCCCTGGACATATGTTCAGTCAGGCTAATGGATGGGCAACTGGTGACAGGGAAAAGCTACAGATTCTTACACAGAATAAGTAAAATGCAATGATTTTTTGTTTGTTTGTTTTTTAAAAGGGCTCAAAGTTGATGGTCAGTGAAAAATGTCTCAAAGCCCGATCTGACAAATCTGCTGGAGAAGAATAATTTTATTTTTTTTTTTCAACAGTTCACTGATGCAGCACCCTCTCACTGCATCCCCTCCCATGAAGAGATTTGCATCATGCAATACTATGTTCACCTCCATGCTGCAGGGATGGAAAGCAGCATCATTAGTCACTTTGTCCACATGGCTGTGTTTTTATGCCAATTCCCTAATATTCACTGAAGGAGAAGGAGAACGTGGGAAGAAGCATCACACTATTCACAAAGAGGAATTCTGGAGGAGAGACCTGCATTCTGGTCATCGTGCCTGCAAATATTGAAGGATTTTGTTCAGTGTGGAACAGTGCCATCGGAAAACCTGAAATGTCCATCTGCTATAGCATGGTGCCTAAGGCTTTCTATTGACCTGAATCCAGGCCTCCCACAGATGCATTTCCATGGTGGTGGAATTCTAACTGCTGGGAAAACAGTCTGCCAAAAATATATGTTTCTAGATTGTTTTGAAATAAAGAAAAATTATGAATGTAACTGTCAGGGAGCTAGACTATTCAATGTATTCTTGCATCAACTCACTGTGTTAGAACTAATGCACCCCATCTCCCAGGGGGCTTGTGTACCCCATATCACATAAAGAACAATCTCCAAGTGTTTTTTGGATTGTTTGTAGCACTTTTCTGCCATGGAGGTGCCCTGGTGTCTGCTAAGGATTTTATCATATTGTAGCTTTTCACTAAAGAGGGCTCTAATGAATTGTCTCTTACATCCTACCAATTTTCAAATGAAATATATACAGACTTAGTATCTTAGAGATATTTGACCACTGCCATGTTTTCTTGGAACTGGCAGAAGGGTTAAAAAATTATGAGTGAAGTAGATAGAAAAAATAAACAGACAGATGTAAAACATGTCTACAAGTCCTATTTCCCTAGGAAACCAGCCTAAAATTTACAGGTCACACCAACTGGAAAAACATGCCATCACTTCATAGGACAGGATTAGAAGTTGAAACTAGAGGCTCAAAGGAGAACAAAGTGCTGTCAGAAATTGTGAAAACCCAGCCTACAAGGAAAAGCTGAAAGATTTGATACCATTCAATCTAGAAGAGGAGTTCAGACAGATAGGTGTGATAAAAACCTTCCAGTGGGGAAAGGCTGGAGGTCCCTAATCAATTATCCTCATAGCCACCAAGGGTAAGAGAGGAAATAATCAGTCTAATTTGCTGGACAGGAGATTTATCTCAGCTAACGTGGAACATTCTCTGACTTTCAGGGCAGTTAAACACTGAATAATGTTGTCTGGGGAGTCTGAAACTGGTATTGACTGAGGTGTTTAAGATCAGATCTGACAGATCTCTGTCAGTGATGAAATATAATTCCAGTTTACAATAGAAGTAGGTATTAGTTAGTCTTCCCAGCTTTATTCAAGCCCCACATATTCATGATTAATACAAATACAGTCTGGGGTTTCTTGTTCTTCAATAGAGTAGTCCAAAAGGGAAGCACTTCTTCATTGAGTCAAGTGTAACATTTCATGCAACCTACAACAACATTTCAGTATTTCTTTTCAGCAGGAAAAATCTAAAATGATCAGTTTCAGCTGATAACTCATCCACTTTTTTTTTTTTTTTTTTTCAGAAGGTACTTTGGAATCAGTGCTTTTGTGTTCAGCCATTCAACTAAAAAAAACCAAACCACCAACCTCCAAACCATTCTTCATACAGCCCTAGTTCTAGCTGAGAACTCCTGGGAGAGACTTCAAGGCACAAGCTGATGGGGAATTCTGAAATGTGTCAATAGTTGCCAAAGTACAAGCAGGACTTTATCGTGATGGTTTGAAATAATGTCAAATGACTTTCCCAAGTCAGTGCCAATGGCAGTTTACGGTGCATGTGTCGATAGCACATGACTTCTTTCTCAACTAACACTTGACAGTCCTTTTAAACAGCATCTGGGGAAATGTCCAAACTGGTTCCTTCCTGGTAATTCATTTTCTTTGCAAATAGTTTCACAGCCAGAATAACTGAGTGGTAACTGAACAGTCTTGTGGGACATAATATAGGATCCCCACAATGTAGGAACATAAAAAATCATGAGAACCCACAAAAAGGCACAGCATCGGTTGCTACAGTCATGGGAGGGATATCCATCACTCTACCATTCTTGTAAAGACTTTCTGGGGTACTAGCACACCTGGCTCTCACAGTACCTCTGCAGAACTATTTTTATCTCAGCAGTGAGGAAGCCTTGTTTCAAGTATGCTGTGGTCAAAATTTATTTGCACAGCAGATACCTTAAATGTGATTTATCACTTTAAAGCTGCAATACAGAAGTTGATTTTTAACATCCATGTCCCCAAAGCCTTTTACTTACAAAGTATAGAAGTTCACCACAGCTAATTGTCTATTTGCCTGTTCATCTTTTTACTTGTTTTACTTCTTACCCACTTTCATGAGATATTTGCCATCATTTATCCCAAAGAAAAGAACTGTTCCACTAATGGCAAGTTCAGATTCTATTTAGACTTCATTTCCAGGACACAGATTAATCAAGTCTGAAAAGGAACATATTATTTACTAATCAAATTCCTCTATTTATAGGGATGCAAATCACCTTTCAACAGTCTGGGGAAGTTCTCACAATCTGAGTCTTCAACCCGAAAGCAGGAACCCTAACTCAAACCTCTGTTTTCTATGTACTTTGCCACTGTGAACAAGATGACTGATGGAGTACAATTATTTTTTTTAATACTTGACTATTTTCTCACACCTTTCATCCAAGCAGAAACATCATAGTAAATGTAATCTGTGACCATACCACCTTTTCACTGTTTTCTGCTGTGGCTCTATTTAAATGAACCCTCAGAACATTTAGTAGCTGATGTGCGGCAGTGTGGGTTCCAGAAGAAAAGTATCAACAGGAAAGAAAAGGAAGTGACCAGACACTCTCCCTATTCCCTGATGAGTTTATCTCACCACAGGCTGTCACTAACCAATGGCTGAGAAATACATTTCACTTTGTTTTCTGGAGGGGGATGCCCAAACAAGCCATGCACAGAATTAATAAAATTGTCATTAAGGCCAAAAGGAAATATTAGGACATGTAGTCTGACATTTGAAAACCACAGGTAACACAATATGCCCACTGGGAGACACCATTCTTCATTTTTTAAGTGAAAATTCTCCTAGAAGAGAAGAGGAATATTTACTAGCAGCTTGAGCCTGGCTGAAGTTAGAGCCCAACAGTGAATAGTTGGTGAGTGGCTCAGAGCCTGTGTATTATCCAGGAGGATTTCAAGATTATATATAATAGCAACCTTAGCACTGTGTTGAGCTTATTCTAAAAAGACAAATAATAACTGTACACTTATATGTATGAGGGCTGTAATATATACATGTATGTGTGTACACATATATGTATGTACTTTGTGGGAGGTGAGGAGTATTTCTGGAATTCTACAAGCATAGCTTTTATTAACTACACAGTAAGTGTAACTGGTAAGCATTTTGAAATTGTTTCATTTCACTGAATTGGTGATACAGTGCTTGTATGAAATGCATTACCATTCCTGTCCTTTCGGTTATGGGAGTAAACAAGGTGACCCTTCCCTTTAACACTCATAGCAAGCAATGAGGACACTCCTTTCCTCCTGCCCAGACTCAGAGGGAGATAGTTAAGGCTAATAAGGCCAAGGAAGCTCTAAGGAAAGCCCAGACCCTCGGGAGGAGCTGGAGGGTTTCCTAGAGACCCATCCTGCAGCCAAAGTTGCAGCCTGGGAAAGTGCCCAGATCTGTTCCTTTCCATCATCAGGATCACATTTTCCAGGCAAGTCTTGGATACAAAACACCACAGACCGGGAAAACTGATACACAGGAGGCCACATGGTGGAGGGCTGCCAGACTGTCCTCTGGGGTGTTGCTTTCTCTGCAGAGGTTATGCTTCAGCAGTAGCATTTCCAGCTGAGACTAACAGGGTTGAAATCATAGAAATCATAGAACTGTCTGGGTTGGAAGGGACCTCTAGAGGTAGTCTAGTCCATCCCCCCTGCTGAGAGCAGGGACATCTTCACCTAGAGCAGGTTGCCCAGAGCTCTGTCAAGCCCCACCTTGAATGTCTCCAGGGATGGGGCCTCAACCACCTCCCTGGTCAACCTGTTCCAGGGTTCTACCACTCTCATGGTAAAGAACTTCTTCCTTACATCCAGTCTAAATCCACTCTTTTTCTAATTTAAAACCATTGCCCCTCATTCTTTCACAACAGTATTTTTGTAAGCTCTCTTCAGGTACTGGAAGGTGGCTATTAGGTCTCCCCAGAGCCTTCTCTTCTCAAGGCTGAACAATCCCAGCTCCCTCAGCCTGTCTTCTTAGGAGAGGTGTTCTAGCCCCCGATCATCTTTGTAGTCCTGGGCAATGAAGGGAGCAATTATGAGTCCAAGAATGAGATGGTGAAAGCTACACAGGTGAAAAAGCAGACAGGGATGTCAAATCTCTAGGCTTAAATTGGTAGGAAGGATTTTCTCCTGAAGCCACAACTCAACTATCACCGTTAGAAATGACTGGTGCAAGCAAGTATTTAGAGTGACAACCTTACAGGATTGTTATGGACCTCAGATTATCTGGTTTTTGACTTTTGTCCATAAAATGGACAGGATGAGAGTCAGCAGGAATTCTCCATAAACCTGAAATTAGATCCTTTATTGCAGGAAATACTATGCCAACAATTAATTGTTGTCACCACACACCTCCTTATTCTTTGACATCCACTGACTGTCTTGTGCCAAAAAAAAAGGTAACTGAGCAGTTCAAGGAAGGAAGATATTGAGCTCAGGGTCACTGATACCTGCCAACAAGACTTATTTTATATATCTTAGAAATACAGGAATATTTGTTTTATAAAGGGTGAGAATCTAAGTACAGAATTGCCATTTCTAAATTCTTTAAAATCACTTTTTTTTTTTTTTAACACAGAAAATGTAGCAACTGGAGTCAGTGAAGAATGAATCTCTAATATCCACAGATGTATGATCAGTAACTATGCTGAGTAATCCTCTCTGTCTCCTCATTCCTTTCCCTCTGACTCAGACATAATGCCATTTACTTTATTCACATAGTTTAACTGCAGATTGGCTATCCTCTTGTCATCATTTCAGTCACTAAGTTGTTTTTTTTCACGTGAACCTGTGAAAATATTTTGATTGAACTGGTTCAAAAATATTTCAGGCAAACCCAAAGTATGGATATCAAAATATATTAGGAGAATAACACACCTACAGCTATATAATAACATTATCCAGTTATTAAAGGCAGCAAGTGGAAAAATATAAGCATATTATTTCTAGCTAGTAAGGAAAAAAAAAAAAAAGGCAGGTCCTGATTAAAAACTGTTAAAGGACTTTGCATTCTGTTTCCCTTCCTTAATCCATTTGACCCACTAAGTGTGGCCCCAGCTGACTAGCAGAGCAGGTAAGCAGGTTTACCACTCTCATCTGTTGCAGTCAGCGAAAGTCACTTTCTGTAGCCTCTAGCCTTCCTCCTGGATATACATGTCATCAGGAAAACTGAGTCTGGGCCCACTACTTTCTCTTCCGTCCCTTTAACTCCACATGTTTCCTGACCCTTGGCTTCTTTGATGAGAGGGCTTGCCACCTGCATACCGGCCTTGCTAACACAGCCACATCCTGTACCTTCCCCAAGTCCAGGGCTCATTATTTTCATCAGCCTGTATGATAGCTGTGTGATGGGAATGTATTTCAGTTCGAATCATCCTTGCAACTGGAGCACAAAGGAGTGTTCCCACTGTGATGCAAAGCAAGCATAGCTGAATAGTAAAAAAGGTGCTAAAAATCGTGTAGCATCACACTTCCTGCCTCTTTGGGTAGGAGGATGAATGCCTTGTGGGGATGGGGACCTTGGCCTTGGTAAAATGGCACACAGTGGTGATAGTACATGTTAAAAAGCAGAGCTCCATTTCTCCAAATGCTTCTGTTCTCTTCTTCCAGTTGAGATGCCGCTGTGAGTGCCAGCAAAAAAAAAAAAAAAAAAGAAATTTGTACTTTCTCCAATAATCCAAATCCCTTTTTTTTTCCCTGTGGTAATTTTCCAGGATAAGCATTCCTCCTTATGAAATGAGCAGGAGACATCATGAAGGAGTCAGTTTATCAGAGAAATAAAGCAGCCTAAAAAGGCAAAGTCAGGAGGAGAAATGTATCTGTCCCCAAAAGTTCAGTCTTGGTAGAAAAAAAAGTCTCTTCAGTCCCATTAGAGTTCAACATGATCTTTTTCTTACCTTTATCCAGTTCATGGGATGGCTGCTATCCCACTGCTACAGCAAATGAAAGCACTGCTCAATTCATCATGAATTCACTGCTGTTGCTTATACTGCACCACTGAATAACAGTGACTGAGCAGTGAAGACAGGTCCTCCCAGAGGAGTGCCCAGTGCTGTGTTCCCTAAGAGGAGAAGGTGGGCCAAGGAGCAGCACAACACCCTCGGGCTGCACAGTGACTTTGGACACAATCACCAAGGCACTAGGACTAGGACTACATCTCTCTTGATGTTGAGATCATCCTCTGTGTTCTTGTGGCTACAGGTGGACATGTATGAGTTTCATAAATGAAGCAATTGAACTTAGAAGGAATCCAAATTGTGCATCAAGAATATTTTCAAATTAAAGTTCATTCTGTGTCTCTTTTGGCCAGATGGGAACAAGGAACTACTAACCAAACTTTGCTGCTCACAGCTGGATCTCTCCCCTATGCAGGACTGGAAGTGGTTTTATGTGCGCTGACTCGCTGTTTCTTCCATGCCCCTTTCAAACCAGGAAACAAACAAAATACCTCTTAGGAGAGATTTCCACACTTATGGAGCTTTAGCATGTTGTCCTAAGGAAATAAACTGTGCCATCACATTGTTTGTCCATCTGTTAGTCCCACTCTCCTTAAGAACTTTTGAATTCATTGGCCAATTTCTGTTTAAGTTGAAGGAGGGTTAGAAATAGCACAGATAATTATGTTTGTGGAAACTGGCAGCTAGACAGAGAAAAAATACTCAGTTCATTATCCCTCTAGGGAACAGGTAATCTCTTTGACAGCAGCCAGATACCTAAAGGGCATACACATATCAGCCTGCCAGTCAAATTGTTCTTAGCTCCTGACTGCCCACAGCACAGAACAGCTCCAGCCCAGTGGGCATGGAAATAGGCATAGGAGCTGAAGTCACGCTGCATGGAGTGCTGAGAGGACTCATGCCTACGAGAAACTAAGCTCTGCTAGTTCTGCTGCTCAAAAACCTGATGTGTTAATGTGTTCTTACGTTCAGATGTACTCCAGATGCCAAATGCCGAAGTGCCTTGGCTTTATTGTAGCCTTTCAAAAAAGAAACCACAGTGCTTTCAAAGGACCAACGCTTCTGTCAGTTTGCTTCTGACCTCCTTTGCACTAACACAGACTGGAAAACTCAGCATGAACATCCTTCACTGGTTAATATTAGTGTGTCTAAACATCTCTTAAAACTATCTCCCCTTGAGAGTGCCAAAGGACACAGAAAAAAAATCCCCAAAGTTTCTGATAGTTTTATTCTGCTGTATAATGCTTTTGACAGTAAGCCAAATTCAGTAACCCTTAATTTCTCTGAGGTCGATAATGAAATTAGCTCAGTGTGATGAAAGAAGAAATGCCAAGTAATTCTTTATCTCACATATGATCTTCTGGTTGCAGTGTCTAGATTCCTCACATGGACACTTCCACCGATAAGAAAAAAGAATTTCACTCTTGAGCTGATGTCAGATCTATTTCCTTAAAAAAAACAGTCAGTGCTTCATATGAGAAAAGGCCTGTGCAAAAAGGATACTGATTTTCACCTATCGTAAAGTGTTTGCACAGCCTGTTGAAATCTGTTTGATTTATAGAAAGAAACATAACTTAAAAAGATGTGTTCTTGGGGGAGGAACACATCTCTAGAATTCAGCTGCAATTGGTTGAAAATATGGTAATGTTATTTCCACCCATGGAGTTAATCTAGATTTCTTCAGTATTAATGGGTTAGATTTCATTCTTAATGGTTAACTTTCACCAAATATCTACCTGAAGTCATTATTTTTATCAGCTGGAGTAGGGAAAGTTTTAATCCTCCATCATAAGTGTGGTGGGGCTCTTTACACAACAGGAGACATCATTTTCTTCCAAGTGAACATCAACACCCAGCGATAGACAGGTGAGTTTGTGATAGAAGAAAATCTTTGTCTCAAATTTTGGAGGTGATACCTGGGGACAGTCTTAACCTGGAAGAAATTTCCTTTGGGAGATGACATGACACAACAGCAAATCAGGAAGCTCCACACCCTACCCATGCCACTGAAGATTTTGTCCTCTCCCAGGGGCAGATGAAGCTGCCCCTATCGTTAGCTCAGTAACTGCAATCATCTTTAGTGGTAGCCATATGGCACTTTGGAAATGCAGCCTTTAAGCCACAGAGGAATTGCAATGGACTGCAGGAGGAAGAGCTTTCATCTTAGTGTCAGACATCAGGAAGGGCTCTCCAAAATGAACTTTTACGAAGGCTGCAAATCACTGGGATTGGCAAGTTAATTTTACTGGTAGAAGAATGCTCTAGTTGTGAAAGAGAATGTTACAGTGGGAAAACAACACAGTATCTGAACAGCTAGACAACTTTCTGAACTTGTTAGTGAGAAAAATATCTTATGAGCTCTCACCTTATTGATAAAAGTCAAAAGGCACAGAATTTTTTCCTTCTGTGAAACTCTTCTCAAAGTGCCATTTGTCAATCAAGAGGTCACATTCTCTAAATATTTACATTTTTCATAGACTCAGTTAGAGCCTCACAGTCATAATCCAGCGTTAGCAACTACAGTTTTGAATAACCATTAACCAGAAAGGGTAACCCAAGCTATCCACTTCTTGGATATGTGAGTTGGCTACTATGTTATACATAAAATTGGCTATCTTGGGTGGTCTTTACTAAAAAAAAACCCTCTATAGTCATATAACAGCCCAGTGAAGCCAGCATAGAAATGGAGGCCACTTTGCCTAGTTTTTGAATTGTAGTAGAGGAGAGGGGTACAGAGCTGCTGAAGCCAGAATCACTCTGGTTATGGAGGCAGCACAACAAACAGGTCCAGCAGGGACCTCCAAACCAGCTCAGATGCGAGTCTGAGGTGGTTGATCAGTGGAAGTTCTTTTAAATCTTTGGATGGAGAATCCACGTAAATCCTGTTTGAGGTGAATAAGTCTTTTTTGTGCTTCTGGTCCTTTGATGCACAAAGGATTTAAAGAGCAGCTGTGTATTTATTTTACAATGCATTCAGCGTGTATACTTTTGAATGATAAGATGGTTTATCTGTAGTTTGCTTAATCTTTTCCTGTCATTCATGGAGATTAAGCACCATTTTCATTGTAAACATTCCCTTTGCTCCCCTCATGATTCCCTAAGGATACACCAGTTCAGATATCCCTTAAAATAATGAATAGGCAAGGACTAATAAATATTTCACACATAAAAGGAATCTTGTAGCAAAAGGCTCTGATGGCCCTCTTCATTCTGGGGGATATTTCCATTTGATTTTTACTTCTTGAATCCTTTCTTAAAACGCAGAGCCAAGCATGGATTTCCAGTGAAAGTGGCAAGCATGCCCAGACATAGATAAAATAAAATGACGGAAAATAAACTGCCAGGAAGCTCTTATTTTGCATGCAGATTGCCACCCCTTCCCACTTCCTATAGTGCATTCTAGAAAAGAGGCTGCCCTCTATCCCAGCCCAGTAAAGTTTACTATACATTCTTCCCGTTATCATCTAAAGCACAGTGCACTTTCAAGGCTAAAGAGTGAAAGTGGGGAAAGTGAAAACATCATTTATAGTGAAATTTCTGAATTTATCAACTCTGAGTAAAAGTAAAGAAAGAAAAATCCTGAAAGACTCGTATAATATTCACTCAGCTGGATTTTCATTAAGAGTTGCAGTCCATAGCATTTGCAGTCATCAGAAAGTGATTAATTAGTAAGGCATAATGTAATTTGAAGCATCTCAAGGCTCTAAAGTGGAACTAGACTTATAGAAAATATCAGGCTCTTCACAGATAATCCATCACATAGCACAACTGTACCTGCCAAATTTATGGGCCAGTTACATCCATTAGGGCTCAATTCTTTTGATGGTGGAACAAGCTGAAATCTTGCCTTTCATTTTAATGGTCCTGATACAATCCTTATGCTCAGTCCAAGCACAAATTATGCACAAAGCTTGGTATTTTCTCTCACATTTTGAAGTTATTACTTCCTTCATTTTGTCTACTGCCCAAGTACTCACTATCTGAGAAAAAAACATTAGAGGATGTGTCAGAACATCTAATTCCTTTTTACAAGTTTCTTTCAGTATCCTTACTTAGGGGAAATAAGTCCACAGGTACTCAAAATTTTATGTTTTAAAATAAATGTAAAAGGTTAAGAAAACACTGAAGTGGAGGTTTTTTTCTTTGAAAGATCTGATTCATGGGCTGGAAAAACTCATGGTGATTTCTGTCACCTGTTTCTCAGAATCTGCTGCTTTTGCTGTAGGACACCTCATGGCCTCCTGTGACAGCTTTTGAATCCTTGCAGTTTACAATCCAGCAAACTAAAATATCTCAGAATGAGTGCCTATTTTGTGAAAAGATTGCAAACTGCAGTGGTTTGGTAAGGGCAAGACTCTTTGGGAAAGAAGACTGAACAGATTGGTACCTGGACACCTAAAGTTATCACGTCTCACAAGGTATGCATCCTGTGACTAAGGTCTTTCACAACACGGACTTAGCCAGAGACCTTCCAGCCATGTGATAGTCACATTCAGATGAACACCTCTAAAGGAAGATGAAGCCTCACCAAACACAGAAGTGATTTTGGAGCTTTCCCTTCCACTTTCTTAGACGTTGCTGATACCAGGTCATGCTCACCATTTGCTAACAAAAAATACTCAGAGTTGCTGCCACCATAGTCACAAGACCTCTGGATTCACTCAGATATGTGCTGTTGATGCTGTGACTTGGCGCCTCATCTTCCTTGTTTGGCATAAGTGCCACTGTGCTCCCTGACATGGAAAGGGAACGACACATAAGTATAAGATTATGTCTTCTGACAGCTAAACAGATTTTTGAC
Source organism: Chloroceryle aenea (assembly GCA_013399075.1). Classification (NCBI taxonomy): domain Eukaryota; kingdom Metazoa; phylum Chordata; class Aves; order Coraciiformes; family Cerylidae; genus Chloroceryle; species Chloroceryle aenea. The sequence continues at coordinate 116,857 of VWZY01013296.1, forward strand.
CACATAGCTGTAGTAATAGTGAAATCTGCTAGATGGTCACCTTTCAAAATCTTGTGCTTGAATTGTTCACCATTATATACATGTACTGACATTAACAGAACAACACTGGTTATGGGCCTGTGATTTACTAGTAGCATCCATCACAGCTGGACACAGCAGCTTTCACCAGCACTACCCACAAACAGCAGCAGGCTCAGGACCTGGTGTTATGGCTTCACAAGTGGAGTAAGCTGAGAATGCTTCTGAGAAAGGTGGTCCCAGGCTCTTCCCTAGCCTCAGCCATGCATCCCTCTGGATTTCTTAGAGACAGCATTAGTGCAACAGCCCTAGAGGAAACACAGCTCCCTCCAACCCTGGTTTTAGGGCTAATCTGACCATCACTGGTCCTGCTGATGGCTTAGGCATGGCTTCTTAAAATGAAGCTGAATATTTCACCTATTCCAGCATGATCCAGGCTGCACTGAATGGGATGAATACCACCCTATACCCCCAGGCATAAATTATCATTGCTTCGCTTTACATCCATAACCGCACATTTACAGCGAGTTGGTCCATCAAGCTCATCTGGCAGAAAACAAACACACTTTCCATCAGATCAGCTCAGCTGACCAACACAACCCATAATCATGCAATTTCTAGAGGGTAGGCAATATATGATAAAAACTGAGAAGCAGAGATCACCCCTTTGTTGACAGTGAGCAGTTAGTCAGATTTGGTAAATCAAGTAATTGCACTGTAATGCTTCTGTCTCAACAGAGTCAGGTTTGTGCTCCCTGTAAAGCTTCCCGTTTTCCAAAAAACTGTCTCCAGAACTGGCATAAGTAGCACTGTCACTTGCCTTTGCAAACTGAATCACATTCTTGATTCCCTCTTTGTAGTCTCCCATCCTGGAGGACTGCTCTGCAAACAGTTTTCACTAGCCTTGACTTCACACAAGTTTTGTTTTTCTTCCTTCCTTTTCCAAGCTATTGATCAAAACAATTTCGCACACCACTAAAAAGCAAAGTCCTGATCTGATACAACCCCATTTCAAGGCTGTGTCAAATTTTGACTCTTTCAAGCACCTCATTACAGTGACCATTTAGAATGCTGGCAGCTTTTGAAAAGAAGAGGAAACCCTTTCAGCAAGCTCTAAGCAAGGTGTGCAGGGAAGGCAAGAGCACATGAGTAAAGAGACAGCTCTGGGGCTTCTGGCCTGCTTGATGGAAATTAAATAACATCAGCAAATTTGTAAGAGCTGACTGAGGCCTTTTTCAAAGAAGCACAACAGCTGCAGGGCTGACTTTGAGGCTGTCATCCTGTGCTGTGCGGTGCACTTTGACCACGCTCTCACAAATACCATCTTCCGATTACAGAGAGGCTCAGTCACTTTGCTGGGGAAAAAACTGGGCAAAAGGATCCACCGGCATTGCAATACACCCAGGCTTTCCACATGTAATGGTTAGCAACGAGCAGACCCACTGTAAGAGTAATAACCTTGAGGATGTTCATAACAACTAATAAGAGCAGCAGTACTGCATTGCAAGAAAAAAAGATGGGAGATGTCATAAAATTTAATAGGGTTCATTGACAAAATCCTTTGCTTTTTAATATGCAGCTTAATTCCCTTTAGGGAAAAAAAGTTTGGATATCACCTCTAACAAGAGCTGTGCTCTGATCCCACGCAGGTCCAGTTAACAATGCTTTGTTTCAGCTTAGTCTTGCGAGGTCCTGCCCTTGATACTCCTGAAGCAGTTTGAGCATGTGTGCTCAGTTTTAAGCATATATATGTCTCCTGTGCCTTTATATGAATGAGGAGAGTGTTTCGAGGCTGACATGTACTATGTTGACATACATTATGGGACTGCAGCTGGTACACTCAGCTGCAGCACCTTGTGAGTTTGAGCCTTACACAATTAAAAGTTGCGACTCAACATGTTGTCCTAATACGGTCTCGTTATACTCAGGGAGCTGGCACTAGGCTATGTATCATTCTGGACAAAAATGACTTTTAACTGAGAGCAGGAATATGTCTCAAGGAGTGATTAATTTTGCTGTATGCTGCAGCTTCCATTATAGCATTTTACTTCAAGTGCTGTTTCTTGCCTCAGGGAATATTTTCCCACTCTCCAGTTGTTTATAATAATGAAAAGGCTGGTCTTGATTTGGAAAAAGCAATGTGTGCAGATAAGATAAAATTGCCACTGAGGAACTAAGAGCAGTCCTTTCTTTGCATTACCACTTGCTGAAGGGCTGCACTCCCATATCCAGCCTCCCTCTATCTCAGGAGCAAGCAGCAGAGCCCAGATCTGTAGATGCTGCACAGTCAGTTTCCCAGACATCAGGAAATGAACGTTTTGACAACTTAGCCAAAATAACTAAATAGCTAAAGTTAACAGGATAGCAGCTGTGAGGACTTATTTCTCACATGGGGCTTACCCATAACTGTTGTTGCACACTGAGGTGGAATGATGGGACCCCGAGCTTTCCCTTAATTTTATGTATTTATTAAAAGAAATAGCTTTTGCAGAAGGGGATAGGCTGAAACTCTTGAATTTTGGAGTCTGAAGTCCTCTGATAGCTAATGGAGAAAAGACAAGAGCAGCCTTTCTCTATTGCAATATCAGCATTTTCAGTCATCATCCCAGTGACCACATCTGGAAAGGGAAGATTAAGTCAATCCTAAATCTAAAGGTCTTAGCAAGACATTTTTTTATTTGCTGTTGGATTAGGTTTCTTTTGAAAAGGGGACAAACAGGAAACGGGGATCTCTCCTGCATGCAGCCATGCCCCTGCTGGGTTGATCCAACCCACTGTACCAAGCAGAAGCAGGGCAGTCCCTGTTCCCCAACTCCCTGTGTCACTGTGATGAATGATGAGTTCCCAGGCCCTTTGCTCAAAAGGGAGAAACCAGGAAAATCCTGCAACCCTGTGAATCTTGAAGACAAGATAGGCATGCAAAGCCTTTTGTTAAAGAGTTGGGAAAGTTCCTGCTACCTAGACCAACACAGGATGTCACATCCTTAGACAAGATGGGCCACCATGGTCTCTTGCTACACTAGCCATCATAGCAGGATTTGTGGTCATCTATGCTGTTGTACTGGGAGGCAGATCCATGAATGCATGGCATAACCATGGGTGACCATCACTCCCACACAGCATGGCTGGAGGATGATCCACAGAAGCAACGAATTTTGTCCAGGAGCAGAAAGTTAAGTTGCTTACAAATTGTGTAAGCATTTAGCCTACAGCCCTGGAATTAGAAGCCACAGGTGGCAATTAGGGAGGTCATAGCATCTTGAGGCTGTGTGAGGGATGAAGTAGGATGCAAAATGCTCCAGACTACCTCCTGTACAGTTTTATAATGTCTACCATCAGATGCTTTCCTGAGGTAATCAGTTTTAGAAAGGGGAAAGCTTGTACTTAAACTGAAGGAAGAGAAGTCTGGTGGGAGAAAGCTGGAGTTGGTATAAACTGGTGTAATTTCTTCAAAGTCACTGAAATCATCTTCATTTATAACATCCTATTTAGCCTTTGAGGGGTGAGAGAAGAGGTTAGCCAGTGGGCAGCTCAATTATAAGAGCTGACAGGTGGAAGGCAGAATCCTTAGCTGTTTATGGGACGGCCTTTCTTTATTAGATTCTCCCAACAATTCTCATTTTTTTATGAGAAACATAATGTGACAGTGCTAACAAGCATTATCCTTGGCTCCAGCCAAGACAAGAAGTAAAGGCTTGCAATGCAAAGCAAGTCCTTGGAGACTTCTGACAAGTCTATGCAGTCTCTTTCCTTCTACAGGATTTTGTAAAGCAAGAAGCATTTCTGAAAGGTATGGCTTGTTCATTCTAGAGAGTTGCAGAAGCTGTCATCAAGGTTTTGTAAAAATCTGGCATTTCAAATCGATAACCTTGGCTCTGTGAGCGCTTCAGACCTTAGGCTCTTCATAATGTTTCTGTCCTTAAGAGAAAACACTGCCCCTTTCAGAACCATTTGTTGCTTCAGTAATTTTTTCTACCAGCTCCAGAAGAATAAAGTCCTGTTTCATGCTGTGAAAATATAGCTGCTGTGTGGTGTGAACCTACACCAAGAGAACCAAATACTCTGGGAAATGCAACTACAAGTAGAGGACATGGTTTGTCCTTTCCTTTAACTTGGTATGAGTATGAAGTTTTGTCTCAAATATCAAAAAAATATTCTGCCTGGCCCCAATGAGGATGATGTTTGTCATGTTCTGACTGGGGAAGGAGGTGGGGCACAGTGTTTTAGAATTGATGGTAAATGTGAAGAGGCATCAAGGGTCAGGAAGCACAGCCCATCTAGAGCCATTGTGGTTTTGGTGCTGAGCAGAAAAGTGGGTCAGGCAGCACTAGGGCAGGGGATGGCCAGGTAAGGGTGTCATGAGCATGGGGCCAGGTTAGGAACAAGACTAGTTCTGTGGCATCACTTTCAGGACAAAAAAAGAGACATACATATTTTCACAATTATATAATCCTAAACCAACTTTACTGCTTTTTCTCTTATACGTGCTCAAATTAACTTTGGCCTGACTTCTGGGGAACTAATCTCGTCCTTAAAGTTAAGCACAGGTATAAGGGTTTTTTTGGAGCAGAGACAGAGAACTAAGCCCCTAGCAGGATCAACCATACACTACAAAGAATCTGCATAAAGTAAATACGGGTTTTATTTACACAAGGATTTCTACAAGAAACCTGATTCTAAGAGTTATATTCATCCTGCCAAGAGAGCAGAAATTTCTCATGCAAATAATCTCAAATCTCCAATATTAATTTCAAGCTATTTGCAAATGGTCTGCAGACAAGAGTTACCTGCATAAATTACTGAACTATAGATATCTGACAAACAAATCTGTTTACCAGGAATTTCTCCAGGAAATAATGGGCCAAGTCCACCAAATATTTCAAATTAATTTATGTAGCTTTGTTTCTGAATAAAAGCTTCTTGCTGTCATGATGGGAACATCAAAGCAGTTCCCAGAGTAAGTGCACACATGTGCATGCAAGATTGGATATAACCAGAAGCATGGGCTGGGCCAGAAGGGGATCCTCAGAATCTGAGGAAAGATCATCATCAAAATCATCAAGAACTGAGAAAAGTCAAGATGAGAAGGCAAGACTCAGAGGGAATAAAGAAATCTGGGATTTCTTATTTTAACTGCCCTATCCTTTGTGAGACCAGAAGAGTATTTTACTCATTCAGTCTTTGACCGAACTAACTGTAGCTATTCTAATTAGGCTCTTACTCTAACACATATTCTATCAAAGTCCTCCCCAGCAGTGCATGAAGACAGACTTACCCAAATTCAACTCATGTGGCTCCTGAGAAACACCACCTTCACCATGGCCTGGAGGTCTTTCTTTTCTTCTCTCGCTAGCTGGCTTCCCACTGAGCAACCTTCATGTCCTTGAGACTTGCTATACTCACAAAAGACAGGACACTGCTGTCTTCATCCCGTGTTAACAGCCCGTATCTGCTCCTGCCTGGAGAATGAGAGGCCTTCAAGAGTCAGCATGGGCCCATTAGCCACTTAGCAAGATGATATTCTCCAGGCAGTAGTCTTTGCAATCTTGCATTCATTTTGCTAACTGAAAGCAACTGTTGCTTTCACCCTTGTGGTGAGGGTGTAGGTATGCTGGTAGGATGACCAGAACTGGGTCCCTGAAGCTTGGGATGAAGGGCTGTCTGATGGGACAACATGAGGAGGTGAACCGATGGCCAAGGAATGGCCTGGGTGAGTTTATAGAATAGTGTCTTGAGTAGTCCACAAGACCAGTGCAGAAGGTAACAGTTGTTTTTCCCAGCCATAATTTGAAATGCAGCTGTGATACAGCTGCACAGGAGGCTTGGACCATATGGGGATATATTTTATTACCAAATAACCCTGCTGCACTTTACCAGCAGTTACTGTCTGTTGTTGGCTATGCAGACACTTTTCCCTTCCAAGAAGGCAGGAAATTTTAATAAATAGGGTCTAATTTCACCACCTTTCTCAGCAGCCATCCTTAATTTCAGTGCCTGCTCACTGGAGGCAGCCTTGCTCACTGTCTGGCTATTGAGTGCCTGTTTAGTCATCACTTTACTGATACTTACAGGAAAGCTATTGTTCCTGCACTTCCTTGTCGATAACAAAAGTTCCTGAATTTCTACTTGTTGTAAATTAAAGAAAACACCTCGGAGGAAAGTGTTTGGTTCTGATTTGTAACTGTTGATGTTTTCTGACTGTAAACTGTATGTATTGGTTGGACTTTTTAACACACAGTCTCTGAAGCAGCAAGAGGAATTTAAGCAAACCTCTTTTGGCAAGATTATGGTGCACCTTGCCAGAAGAAAAATGCCAAAACAAAAGCAACCAGCAAACCCATGTGACTGCCTGAAGGACCCTTGTTTTGAACAGTACTCAGCCCTGAATCAGTGTTTGGAAGAAGATAGCAAGGTGCTTCTCAAGGGGTGTTTTCAATGTAGCCAACATATTTATTGGTTAGTTCACAGGAAAGGAACATCAGGAAAAATGGATCATACTAATTAATCATTAATAAGCCCAATAGTTGACATAATATGAGGTAAAAATCATTCAGTCATTTGCCAATACCCTTCTGGTATATTTGGTTTATAGCGTTATTACTGCTGTTCAGCAAGGAAGGGAAAGAGGCCACATCTTCTGGAAATGGGTTAGGAAGGAGAGAAACAAAGTACAGATATAAAACTGGGGAGGCATCACTCCAAAACTCAAAAAAATAAGTAGGTTAGATGGGAATCTGGAAAAGCTGAGTAACAATTAGACATTTTTAATAAGGCAGAGTCCCACATGATACTGTATTTTGGTAAGATTTTTTTTCTTCAGGCTGTCTCCTTAATGCACAGTAGCCTTCTTTATCTGGCTGACATTGTAGACATGGAATTTAACTAGTTACACATAGTCAGATAACAAGAGTTTTCCATGTACGTGCTGGTCTCTAATAGTCATGCCCTTTGCTGAGATAATGAGTGATTTGGATAAAAGACGGACATACTGTATCAACTTTGAAATGCAATCTTAATTAGAAAATTCTGCAAACTGAAACTAAATTACTCTTCTAATAATTGCACATCTCCAGGAACATTTCAATAGATAGTGCAACAGTAACAGCTGAAAGATTTTAAACTCTTTGACTCTTAGAAGTGGGATCCACTTGACATTTACATAAAGTTACAGACTTGTATCATTCATGCCAAGCAAAAGGGGCAATAATGTTGTAAAACATTTTGGTGTTGCTTTGAGTATTTTTACTGGTAAAGGTTGGGAGTTCTCCACAGAAGTAGAGAAGTTGCTATTGCCCAAGTTCATTTTATTAAGGCTTTTAGAGACCCTAATCATGGTTCTGACTGTATTTTCTTCTCAGACACAGCTGCATCTGTGCAGCCCTGTGCACACACAGATCAACAGCACAGCACAGTCATGTTAAGTCTGGTACATACAGTGTGATTTATCTGTAGGTGTGTAATAGCTGTTTCTCTTTCCAGCTGCCAGCCTGAAGTCCCAAGCATCCATAAGAGTGGCCAGTTACTGCAAAAATACAGGAAAAGACATATCCTATATGCTTGTCATATGGTGCATGGAATTTGACCACACAGTACAGGAAATCCTATGCAATAGAAGCAGCTCAGCAACCCTGGCACTAGCTAACAGGCCTTGGGTGTGTGTGGGGGGAAAGGAGTGGCTGAGCCTGGGTTGCCAACCCGTGAGCTCATTCTTTGGGGTGGCACTGTCCCTGCCTCCTTGGGATGCAGCTGTGCCAGTGCCCAAGCATCCTTCCTCTGAAGCCAGCACTCACTCTGCCACTCTCACTGACTGGAAAGAAGCTCCTTGTATGCTTAAAATTAGCCCTGGAGCTGGGCCAGACTTCTCAGCACATTATGGGACAGAGCTGTTGACAGACGATCTTAACTCTCTCGCTTGTGAGGAGTTTGTACACACACTCAGCCAAGTTGCAGGACCAAGGTCTTGGCCTCATGTCTTGCTGAAGGGCCCATGGTGCTTTTCATGAGAATTAAGATGTCAGGCTCATCAGTCACATCAGATCACTTGTCAATTCCAGTGAATCCCTCCTGCTCTATCCTCCCTGGGTACTTATAAACAGCTACAGTGAATCAGTCTGCCTCAACCCAGCCACTAGAAGCCAGACTTTAAAACAGTCTGTCTTTAATTTTCCTTTAATACAGAAAAGAGGCCACATGATTAATATTTCTGGCTGTTATTTGAGTTTGCATGTTCTGCATCTGTAGTGTACAGAATCCCATTGGAGATTACAGCAGAGGTATTTGCAAAAAGTGAGGTGCTTAGATGGTAGGGTTGTTCCAGCAAGCCAGGAGTTGAACAGAAAAGGTAAACAGGGATAATATTTCATTGGGTTGGTTGGCAAATTTTTCTACTGCTATTAATTTGGGCAAAACAATTTTTAGAGATGAGGAGGAGAGAAGAGAGGCAAGGCATTTTCTGGACTTTGTTATTACAAAGGTCTATTTTGTCTCATGGTGTTATGCTGTGTCCATAGAATTACACTCTGGTTAAGAAAGAAGACCAAAGGAAGGAAGACAAAATACTTGGACCCCAACAGAACAGCAGCCTTTTGCCTTGCTACACTTTCAAATTCACTGATGATACAAGGAGGTGCCTGGGCAGAAGTGCCACACCAGGCAGCCTCAGGCTGCAGAAAAAAATAAGGCTGTCTGAATTAGCAGTATGGAGCATGCTTCATTTCCTGGGCATTTTCTTATCTGTATCTTACTCAAGTTTTTGATCTATGGATGAGTGGGTCAGGAAGTGGCCTGAAGACACCCTTTTTGCCTCATGCGTGGAAATTTTCTAATTATAGGGCTGCGTTAACAGGCTCCCACTCCTGTCATGACACTTGGTGTTGTTTATGTTGTTTAAACAAGAGAAGAAAAGAACCCACCTCCCAAAAACAGTGAAATAATGAGGAACAAAATGTACTCTTATCTTTTTGTCAAGTGAGACAAGTCTATTATCTCCCCCAGCCTGCGGCTGGGATCACCGTCTCCCCCAGATCAGCTTTTTACAGGCTGATTAGTGTATAGCTTCCTGCAGTAAACTACCAGCAGGGACCAGAACACAGGAAGGGAAAGAGAAATTCAGGGACAAGATTTAAGCTCTGGCCTTAGTTTTTATTGCTGGTGCTGTATGTCAATACATATTTAACTGATGATCCATGCATAGTCTGTGTATGTGCACGCACAAGCATGCATGCAAACACAAAATAGCCACCTGCATGGGCCCTAGGAGTCACTGCTGTCTTTGCACATAGAACAATGCTAAATCAAGAAGGATTGAACCAGCTGGCTTTGAGAAAAGACTCCCTTGTATCAGGCTGGGTAGTAAAAATGCCATACAAGTTTGTGGGGCAGTGATGGAGCTGTGTAGAGGCATGGGCTTCAGGTTTGAAAAGACCTAAGGTCAATGAAGTCATAAAGAGCTTCTGGAGCACTAAAAAATACTTAGATTTTAGTATTTTGCATTCTTGTAAAACAATTATATTGCCTTGAATTTGTAAAAGAATTCCTTGAATAATTTTGTTATTATTCAAATAGAAATGCCTGTTAAAAAGTGGTTAACTCTAAAGATACAATGAGATAAATATATTTGTGGCAACAGAAGAATCAACTGCTCGTTAACTGTCTAATTTGTATGGCAGAACAGTGATATGACAGTAAATTTCTTACACCTCCAAATGGCTAATGTTCTATTACACCTGCTAATGGAGCCTTGGGAACGTAACATACAGTTTTAATTCCTTTAAAATGAAAACATTACCGGTGTTTTGGGGTGATAAAATACATGCCTAGCTGCTGAGTAAGAGAATACCTTTGTTCACATAAGTGTCAGGTGGAATTGGATGAGGGACTGCTCAGTAAAGACACAAGCTGCTAGAATGATAATATTCAGGGTTTTCTAACTCTGTCACTATAGCCAGATGCATGGCTGTATTGTGTAAAGCAGGACAGAGCTTAAAAGTCATCAGGATCTTTTGACTTTAACCACTATGAATCTTTAAAAGACTTGAAAATAATATTCAGTGCCAGTATAGACTCTATGGAGTCCACAAGCACCCTAACAGAAGGACTGTAACAATTAAATATGAACAAGAAAGTGGCATTATTACCTAAAAAAGTTTCCTGAAGATGTTTTACAAATGGAAAGAAGTGACTTGAGGTCTAACTGCGGGCAGCTTGTAGAAAATGTCTCTCTGTATGAGCGCACTCAAATCAGTTCTGGTTTTGCTGATGTAGCTTCTGTGAAAGCTTAGCAGGAGTTTTTTCTTCACTGAAACCAGACAGATAATCAGCTTTTAGATTCTGGATGTGATTTTTTTAGGTGTGTTGATCTTGATTTGGAGATATACTTCAAATGAGCCTTTGTAATAGAAGTTGAAGAGCTCAGAAACCTGCTGCCTTTTATTATTATTACTGATTGCAACCCTCTGAGAACTATCATGCTCAATCCATGTCACAGTCCTCTAATCTAACCTCTGCTTCCTGAGCTTACCTATGAGGATGTTATGGGAGACAGTGTCAAAAGCCTTGCTAAAGTCAAGACAACATCCACTGCTCTCCCTGTATCTACCCAGCTAATCATACTATTGTAGAAGGCTATCAGATTCATTAAGCTTGATTTCCCCTTGACGAATCCATGGGGACTACTCCTTGTAACTTTCGGTTCCTCCATGTGCTTAAAAGATGACCTCCACGTTTTAATTCACATGTTCATAGAACAAAGCCTCTGTTGGTTAACAGACTTGCCTCAGCTTGAAGCATTTAAGCCATAGCATGGCATTGGGTGAGAGAAGACAGGATTAGAAGATGGCTTTCCTCAGCTGGATTAGTCATGGATCTAGCAAAATGAAGAGTCCATAGCATGTAAGTCAGTTTCTTTTGGGCACGTGAAAAAAGTCAGTGCTCATTGTGATGATCTGTAGTGGATGGTGAGCATTGCTTTCCAGGGCTGGGAATTCAAGCTCTTTATTTGCACCTGCATAGTGTGACATTTTTTTACCAGGTAACTTTGAAGAGAGATATGACTCAAACAGAGAAGAGATAGAGGCTTTTATCTTGGAAAGTGCAGATCTCACATGGCTTTGTTCTGACTTCTGCCCCAGAGAGCAGATGGTCCCAGAACTCAGGTGCTACAGCACAACATGGAATGAACTTGATTTAGGGATGGTTTTTGCTTCCTTATGTTCCTTGACCATTTTCCACTGAGATGACATTTCCCCTTGAACAGGAACTTATCTTTAAAACTAGCTAACAAAATGTCTTGCTCAGGGGAAACATATATATGCTCGAAGTCTGGCCAGCTACTCTCTGCAGCTCATGAAACGAAGTCTTCATAACATTTTTTTTTAGGGGAGCAATTTGCTGACATAGCTGTCTGGTTCAATACACACTGCAGAGATCAAAAGAACCCCATCTTTTTTGTTTCGTGGCCACTAGGTGTCAGAGCACAGTGATGTAAGGGTATCCACTGAGGACCATGGAGTCCATCACA
>VWZY01013296.1:129294-158927 GCA_013399075.1 Chloroceryle aenea
TATATATATATATATAAAAAGAGGAGAGTTAAACATAAGAAGTCTTATATTCCCTGGTATCTGCAACCCATCTTCTTTCTCCTCCATGTGCTGACTGCTACCTCATGAGGCTCAGTGGAGAGGGTATTTGCTGGCTAGCATTTTGCAGCTTGCTGCCTACGGTGGAAGGCATACACCCCAACATATAGTTTGATGTCAAATCCACCTTCAGATATGCCTATTTTTTTCTATCGCGGTGCTTACATTGGCAACCATCAAGATTGCTGCTAAGTGGTGTTGGCTACTTAACAATACAATTTCATCTCTGTGTCATACTCAGTTTGGATTAGAAACTGTAATGTTTTCTCAAGAAAATGCTCCAATCTCCATTGGGATTTCTGCTCTTTTGCATTTTATGTAAACTGCACTTATGCTTGGTTCTAATGATGGGAAGTTTACAAGATCTGTGTCTTTTGAAACAAGATTAATTTAAGTCCAGCAGGAAGAGCTTAACTAAGGAAGACTCTATATTTAGAATATTTTTCCTTTTCTGTACAGCTGAGTGCATTTCCAGATCCCTTGAGTGTCTGCCATGCTCTGGACATCTACAAAACATACCCCACCTTGGAAGTCATTCTGAAGGCAGAAGGAAAACAAGAAAAGAATAATTAGCTCCAGTGATCACAAAACTTAGGAAGAAGTATCTTCCTTCCTCTGAACACAAATACACCTTGTTTGACAGCACAGTTACTGAGCTATTTCCAATATTTTGTTGAGAGCATTAGAAATAGCTCATAGAAGCAAAAAAGCATTGAATAATTTAAATTAGAAGGGACCTCTGAAGGTCATCTAGTCCCATGCTCAAACTGGGGCTGGCTCATAAGTTAGTTTTAACATAAAAATTAGATCAGGCTGCTCAAGACCTTGTCTAGTCAAGTGTTTAATATCTTTGAAGATAGAGATTACATGGCCTTTCTGGCCAATTTGTTCAAGTCCCTGGTTAGCCATGTACGAAAATTTGAAAAAAAGCCTCAGCTAAGAAGAACTGATTTAAAGATAAAAAATCAATTATTAAAAAAAAAAAAAGCAAACATTTGGTGCTACATGAAAAATAAGAGTTTTTTACATCCTCAAGAACGTATCAATGCCAAAGGCCTCAAATGAGAAATTTAGCATTGTCCGCAGCACGGAGCTGTGACTTTTGTAATTAAAAAAAAAAAAAATCATACATCACATACTTATGTTTCAGATCTTGACTGCNATAGCATGTAAGTCAGTTTCTTTTGGGCACGTGAAAAAAGTCAGTGCTCATTGTGATGATCTGTAGTGGATGGTGAGCATTGCTTTCCAGGGCTGGGAATTCAAGCTCTTTATTTGCACCTGCATAGTGTGACATTTTTTTACCAGGTAACTTTGAAGAGAGATATGACTCAAACAGAGAAGAGATAGAGGCTTTTATCTTGGAAAGTGCAGATCTCACATGGCTTTGTTCTGACTTCTGCCCCAGAGAGCAGATGGTCCCAGAACTCAGGTGCTACAGCACAACATGGAATGAACTTGATTTAGGGATGGTTTTTGCTTCCTTATGTTCCTTGACCATTTTCCACTGAGATGACATTTCCCCTTGAACAGGAACTTATCTTTAAAACTAGCTAACAAAATGTCTTGCTCAGGGGAAACATTAATATGCTCGAAGTCTGGCCAGCTACTCTCTGCAGCTCATGAAACGAAGTCTTCATAACATTTTTTTTTAGGGGAGCAATTTGCTGACATAGCTGTCTGGTTCAATACACACTGCAGAGATCAAAAGAACCCCATCTTTTTTGTTTCGTGGCCACTAGGTGTCAGAGCACAGTGATGTAAGGGTATCCACTGAGGACCATGGAGTCCATCACAGCAGCTGAGGCTGAGCCAGACTCTTCAGCCTAGGACAGGGACTAGAAACATTGAGCTTTAGATAGTTTTACAAGATTAATTAATATATATATNGATCACAAAACTTAGGAAGAAGTATCTTCCTTCCTCTGAACACAAATACACCTTGTTTGACAGCACAGTTACTGAGCTATTTCCAATATTTTGTTGAGAGCATTAGAAATAGCTCATAGAAGCAAAAAAGCATTGAATAATTTAAATTAGAAGGGACCTCTGAAGGTCATCTAGTCCCATGCTCAAACTGGGGCTGGCTCATAAGTTAGTTTTAACATAAAAATTAGATCAGGCTGCTCAAGACCTTGTCTAGTCAAGTGTTTAATATCTTTGAAGATAGAGATTACATGGCCTTTCTGGCCAATTTGTTCAAGTCCCTGGTTAGCCATGTACGAAAATTTGAAAAAAAGCCTCAGCTAAGAAGAACTGATTTAAATATAAAAAATCAATTATTAAAAAAAAAAAAGCAAACATTTGGTGCTACATGAAAAATAAGAGTTTTTTACATCCTCAAGAACGTATCAATGCCAAAGGCCTCAAATGAGAAATTTAGCATTGTCCGCAGCACGGAGCTGTGACTTTTGTAATTAAAAAAAAAAAAAATCATACATCACATACTTATGTTTCAGATCTTGACTGCTCTTCATTTCTGATCCAGTTAAAAAATTGTAGAGAATGACATTTACAGTCTCCAGTCCAGTAGTAACATTGTAAAGACCAAAAGCCCATTAATAAATCTTCCTCTCCTCTTTAACAGAGAAGAGCTTTAGGATGTGATATTCCAGAAAAACAAACCAGTTGAATTTTTGCTTAACTGAAATTAGTCTGATTTAAAATTCTGATTTATATTCTAGTCTTTGTGTTTATAGTTTTCCAGATAGATTATTCCTGTATTTATTCCTCATTATTTCTCAGTGCTGTGATGAATAGTAAAATCTGTACTTGCCTGTGCAACAGTAAGACACAGCAGAATTAAGTGTAGTCTTTAGACATAGATATTTCAGACTACCATGAACCCTTCAAAATCAGTCAAGCATAGAGTAAGATGGGCAAAGAGCATCAAAGATATAAACATGTGAAATTTGGAGGTAAAAATATAATCACACACTGATCTTTAGCTAGGTCATAAGTAGTCTCATTTGGAAACTCAGTCTAGTGGAGATGATGTATGTTTTGCAGGATTATAAGATTCTATGGAAAAAAATAGGTCATACCCACTTCAAGATGACCTCACAAGAGGTTAAATGTCATCTGTCACATGATCTTGTAATTTAATCAGTGCTCTATCACCATTTTTGAGCTATTTTTACTTGCAAAATCCTAGCCCTCTGGTTTTCATATACCACGCCACAAGTTGGACCTTCAGACTGCTTACAATTTTTGGAGATTTCTAGAATAGAATTAGCACTTTCCTTTGCAAGAAGATGTGGAACATGGTGCAGTTGAACTGGATCACGGAATCCTATCTTCATTGTTAGGGACAAAATAAGCTGTCATTACTAGCTGCAAAGAAAATAAACTCTTCTGTAAGCAGAGCAGATCCCCAGTCTACCAGTTCACAAATATAAAAATAATGCTTTAGGAAAGAAAAGTGTCACAAAAAGTAATTGAATTCTCATATTGCTGAGGAAAGAAAAAACCTTACAGAGCAGGTTGAAGGCTGTTGCTGGACCAGTAGCACTGCTCATACAAGGTCTGTTTTGATTTGTTTCTGAAGTTCAAGAATTTGGAAGCAAATGCCAGACTGGCACACAGATGTACTCAGTTGTGTGGGACACTGGCAACCACATGCAGCTGCACATTGCCTACAGCTATCAGAAGTGAACAACCAGCTCCGTGTTTTGTGCTTGTCATGGTCTATGCTGCTGGATGGAAAAGTAGTTGATCTTTTCAATTATGTCAGAAAGCACAAATGCTAATTAAATACAGACTTAATGGGCGTAGTTAATAAGACATTGAACGATGCCTGACAATTTGCACTAATAAACAAGAAGTTCAGGCTGAGTAAGAAACAAAACTGTTTTTAAGGTGACAGTGTATAAAGGGTCCAAGCAGGGATTAAATCTTCCTTCAGCCAGGTACTGTACAAACAAATAACAGAAAGAGAATCCCTCGCCTGAGTTCACCACCTTGAGCAGTGCATTGCCAATAACAGTATCATTTACAGTTGAGACTTGGCCACGTTTTCTGGTATTAGCTGAATTTTGTGAGAAATCTGGAAGCTGGCACTTAATGGAAAAGTACTGGCAAGCATAATTCAAAGGAACAGCTTATAACTTAGAGCATTTAAGTAATTCAAAAAAATATTGGAGACAGGGGATTTATCTCAGAAAAAAGATAGTGCGATTATTTGTTTTGTTCTGTTAAACTCTTAGATATTATTGTAGAAAGGTGTGGCAAGAGAAGGAAAAATCCAAAAGCCTTTTTCAGGAGACACTTGCCTGTGCAATGGATGATGGAGGAAGAAGCCCAGGAGCACCCAGCCCTGAAAGCAGGGTGGGGTGTTGGAGGGTGGGGGCTTGCTCCTTGCTCACTCCTTGCCCAGCCCAAGCTCACTCCACCCCGACGACTCCCCAGACACCACAGACCTGCCCCTTCTCTTCAGGTCATGCCCTCATGCTGACATGTCCCTCTGACAGAACTAGGGCTGCTCGTGGCTTCTCCCGCAGAAAAGCCCTTGAAAGTACGGCCAACTCCACTTGTGTTGTAAGTGGTACCAGGTCTTGCATGAAAAGTGCCAGTGGTGGATTAAAAACAGAGAATAAAATTTCAAACAAATGGCAATACATTTGCCCTATTTTCCTATCAGCCTTCTATTTATGCCCAGACCGTGTGCTACATCTATTTTTTCTTTCTCATTTTAAAAAGGCAATTGGACAGTTCCCAAGGTCAATAATGCTGACCCTCAAATTAGCTTTTCTTTTGGACCTATGCAACTTACTTTGCTTGGGTCTGTCAGCACAGACTGCTAGGCCTGTCCTAGCCATTCAACACCCAGCTCCATGCTCCATATTCAGTATCAGAGAAAGACAGTTTGTCTAAGAATTTATGCAATCAAGTCATAAAGCAGATTCCAGTATAGGAGATTTAGTGTATTGGCATTTAAGTTCAATCAAAAGAAGGTCATGAGAGATCTCTCTCTTAATCACATTAAAAAAATATACTCAATGCCCCATGAAATCAAGGCATTTGAGGTGCCTTGGTATCATAAAAAATAGAATTGCTCATTCTTTTAATCCTATGTCAAATTCATTGTTCCAGCTGTCACCATTTAATATTTTTAGAAAATATTTTATGGATACAAACCCACAAATACTGTCAGACAGAGCATTGCCCTCTAGCACCACAAAACCTTTTAGCTAACGTAAAGCCGCAGAGGTCCATCGAGCAGAGGATCTGCCTTGTAGCTCAGACATTCAGGCTGCATCTGCAGTGAGATGATGCGGGGACGATTATGTTACAGATGTACCACGTGAAAAACATAATGTGTCACAAGTAGTCTGGAGAGTGATTTTTACACTTATAAGCTTAATGATAAGAAAAGACCATTAGATGCATTCTAAAAATTCCTCCCTGCTCTTTGCAGGTCCCCACAGCGTGCCGTAGGCACGCGCCAAAGACACGCTGCATCATGGAATCCCGTCGTTCTTGGAAGGTGGAATCAATTAGCATGTAAGATGTGTGATTAGGGAGAAAAAGCCTTGCTGCAAACACTCAACAAGAGAGGTATCAGCCGGGCTGTTTGTTCACATGGAGCCTGTTAGTTACACAAACACAGGGAAAGAAGATAGTATTACAGGTGAAATCCTGCGGTTCTCCTAAAGAAAGTGAATTTGTTTCTCTTCCTGTTTTTCCTACTTACCCCTACTATTTGACCATTGTTAGACTGTGGTATGTACACTGGTTGAATTCCAATCTTCTCCCTCCCATTCGGCATTTTGTCTCTCTCAAGGATTTTAACTCAAAGAAATTGCAGAAAGAAGCATTTTGAATTTTCTTGGGAGCAACACCCAAGGAAGATATCTTTGATGCAGAGGAGGGCTGTTTTGAGAAACAGCTGGAGGAAAGAAACCCTGAGAAAACGTACCAAAACCGGCAATTTGGGAGACAAAAGCAGGCTTTTTCAGTTTTCATTTTTCCAATAATCTTTGACCTTCCCATTTACATTTATCTTCTTGAGTTTAAGAAGGAAACAGGTGTTAAAAATGCTGGAAAAGAAAAGCCCCGAGAATATTAATCTCTGGGGGGGGAAGACTTGTTTACTCAGAAATAGCATCACCTGTACAGTGAAGACTCATCTTCATGCAAAGATGAGGAATTAAATTCTCTTCTCTACCAGAGGATCTTGTGATGAACAAATAGGAATTCCTGCTGTTGTATTTGGTGACACCCTTAAGCAGTACTCAGTTCATGTGAATAGTGAGACATGAAGTCAGTGTTAAATTCCTTTTCTTATTTGGAAGGATGGAGTCCATGGACAAGGGGAGATAATCTTGTCCTTAATAGGAAACAGCATTTTTCTACTTCTTCAGACTGCCATCTTACTTCCTAAAACTCAGGAGCTGACAGACAACACACTGGGTGCAATCTCTGCCCTGGCTTCCTGCTGTCAAGTGACACAGCTGCCGAGTGGAGGTGGTGTATGGCAGGAGCTGAAGCAGAGGTAGTTCAGTGAGGAAAGACTCTTCTGAGATGCTGGCAAAAAAAATCACATTTTCAGTTCATGGCTACTTTTCAAAAGACTTCTGATTTGAAAAAAAAATGGTGTAGATTTTTTCAGGACTAATACACACCTTAAACTTAATTCTTTAATTTAGGAGTGATAGTTCCAAACAAATCCCACCATTTTAAGATTGGAAATAATAATATTCTTAGTTCTTTGCCTTGAAAACAACTATACTGTTTCCAGCCATGCCTTTTTTTTTTAAAAGTAACCTGAAGTGGACAATCAGCACGAGCAGTATCAGTTCAAAGGGCTGATGATTGCAACAAGAAATAGCAAGTAGCTTTAATAATAGCTAGTAATATCAAGCAAATACAACTGCTAAAGTCTAACTTGTAAAAGTCTGTGAGTGAGTATGATGGAGAATCCTGAATGCCCCTCTCACCACAGAAATGCAAATACTAGTAGTTTGCTTGTGTTTGTTTGGTTTTTTTTCTGTAAAACTATACAAAGCCTGACATCATTTGAAAATTCCAAGGATTTTTTTCTCTGAGTTATCAACATAAGTAACATTGACCTTAATATCATGACATTTAAGCTCCAACCTTTCAGGCAGCAAGGGAGAAGAGGAGAGTGTCTTGAACAGAAAGCAAGAATTGAAAAAATCAATGCAAATGATGAACACATTGAGGAATACATTAAACAGGGAATTTGTAACACAAGGTCTTGTTATCCTTTCAGCTCTGTAACACAAACGTATGCTGAGACCTGGGCAAAATCAAACTGAAGATGGGGGGCATAAGATCCACTCCTTCATGCAGGGCAAATGCACAAAATATTTAGGGGTTAGAAACCTTCTCTTAAAATTAATTACCTGCAAGGACTGCAGTTGAGCTGTATGGTTCTGGGGTCTGACTGAGACCTGAAAATGGAGCAGGAAAATGCTGAGATTTTTTGTTCTGTTTTGCTTTGTTTGGGGCAGGGAGGGCGGGCTGCTTATGTCTAAATGGATGTCTACAAAAAATGGTAGAAAGGGGGGATGGACCAAAACCACCACAACACAGACCAACGGTTCAGATCAGAAGAGGTATCGCTGATTGCACATACTATTTTTCCTCTGCCAGTCTGAAAACTCTTGCTCCACAGGGTATGAACTCTGAAGAAGGAATTACCTGCAAGCAACTAAAGTGCAAGTCTCTGTAGTAACTAAAATTGCAGCTAATTACTCCACTATGAACATATTTGTTATTACTATGGATCAGAGGTTTTGTAAAGTTTGAAGGGAAAACGTCCACTTCCTTCCAGAGCTGTGAAGCTGTATTGTCCACTTGATGAAAATATCAAAATATGAGCAGTGTTCTTCATATGACAATGCAGAAGGGGACAAAAAGGAAATGAAAAAAATAATATCAACCCAGCACCATCATTTCAGAACATTTTGGCATATTTTATTGTTTCCTCTTAACTGCCCCCTCCTTCTTATCTCATGTATGGGCCCATCTACAGTAATGTTTTAAATGAAAAGCTTTTTAGTGAGCCAACTACACCTTTCTCTAGGGAGTTCCCACTGAAATTCCTGATAACACCAAACAATGGAACTTTTTCACAGTTACAAAGCGTAACAAAAATGACATAAATTATCATTTAGAAATTTCATCCCTTTGAATACATTTTTCCTTCATTATTCATAGCATTTTTTTCTAGAAAAACAAACCATGATAGACCTTTCCATGGAGTAACTTAATTATGCCAAAATATTAGTGGTAGAAGTGGAGTCTCTCAATTACTACCATTCTGTATTTCTATTTTAAAGTGCTTTTTATAAAACAAGCAGTTAGGGAGGTAAGTGACTCAGGAGTCAATGTTTTCCAAGTCTTTACAGCAACCAATTAAAACCATAGAAGAGAGGACACAGATTAAGTCGGTACAGGCTTGACTCCGCTGTCCATAAATTGTATTTAGTACCTCTGGAGATGCTCTGGGGTATCCCACTAGTCTTCTCCAGGAAGGGCTGAGTCTTTTGAAGACCATATCACTCCGCCCATGAGGTTGCCCTGAGTAACGTAGAGCATTTCAAATGGAACCTTATAACATGAGTACTCAGTAAAGCCTTTAGTGTCTACTTTAAGAGCATTATTTTATTTAGGCAAAGCCATGAAGAATGAATATGTTTTAACCTGGAGCCTGTTTAAGACCTGAAAGATGTTACACTTTCTCATTAAGAATACAGCAGATTAAAATGACATAGAAACTGATGCCAAAGTATGATGGTAATATTCCTCATATATGTAAGTATGGGTTTATGGATACTTGGAAATGTATATCGATAACAACTTTACCTCCAAAATATGAATCCTGACCCCATCTGTGCAGATAGATTGATGTGTGGAACAAATTCATGCTAACTTTAGGTGGAAAGGAGATGGAGCAGTGTACTTCCTCTAACCTGTTCATAGACTTCCCTCAAAGCTATGCACTGTGTCAAGGATGCAACTGGAAGCCCAGAGGAGACAAAAGGGAGACCTACGGAGATCAAAGGGCTCTGTGTGGCACATCTTCACCTCATGGAAAAGATGGAGTCATTGCCATGTTTTAGTTTATTGATTTCCTGATTTAGGTGCCTAACTCACCTCCAAATGTGGATAGTGGGTTCACTTAAATTGTATGTATGAAGAAGGAGAGGGTGACTTAGTCCTCTGAAAGAAAACTTTTACATTGACTATAAAGGCCACGTCAGGAGGAAGAGCAGAACCCAGAAGCAGATCCTATCCAGTGAACCTGTACAGGGAGAGCTCTCCTGCCCAAAAGGTGGTCTTGCTCAGGCCAGGTTTGGTGTTCCCTCTGATGGGGTGCCCTAAGAGGGGAAGCATGAGACAGGGGATCCTCCTGTCTGAGGGAGGAGGACCTGGCCTTGAAGGGACACTGTGGACTACCCAGCAGGCAGATAAGTGGCTGCACATCTCAGTCAGATGCAGGGAGAGGGGCTCCTTCAGGCTGGAGCAGTCATGGATCTTCTGGGGACTTCTTTAACAATTTGATTATTGCAGAAAGGGGGACAGGCCTGAAAGCGTGAGTGCAGGTTGCAAACACCACGCTTATAATTCTGGCTTCAGCAGAGAGATTAGCCAGTCCAAGAAAGGAGGATCAGTGTTGGATTTAGGCAGACCAAATCCTATCCCAGGTTTTATGCTATTTTGATTTCTTTAGTCTCCTGCCAGGCCAATACACAGATCTGCAGGAATTTTTCCCAGCTTCACACATGCTCACAAATGCCAAAATTAACAAATCCAGATTGCATTTAATTCCAGATGAGCACATCTGAATTGCTCCATCTTATGATAATATTTTGCATCTTATTCAGAAGAAATGCTTGCATATTTAAAAAGCTAAGCAAAACATTTCAGAGTCAATTTCTAGTGCACATCTCTGAATCCAAGACTATGTATAGAATCCTCCTCTCTCCCCAGTCGGTGTCATCTAGTGCAAGGGGGAATTAAGAAACTGGGCACCAACAGTGTCAGGCAATGGAAGAAAGTGACCGCAGGTCACTCATGAGTAAGGCATGGGGATTGGAGTGCTGCCAGGACTGGGACACTTCCAGCCATGGGCACTGGTGGAAGTACAGTGGTGGAAGCTGGGGTACTGGAGAGAGCTGAGCACCACACTTCTGGGTGTTGAGGCTGGCAATCCCATCAAGTTATAGAGTCTGCTGTCATTTATGGACTGCAGTCCCAGCGGCTTGGCCACAGCTGCACAGGAAGACTGCAGTAGAGAAGGTTATTGCACACATGGAGTCTGCACTCAAGGATAATTTCCTAACCATTGTACCTTCCTTTATTGTTTTTAATGCTTCTTCACCGTGCAGCTTTTCTATTTTTCAAAGTCAGGTGCAGCATAGTGGGGTCTCCCTAGGGGTAACACAGGATGGCTCTTGCTAAAGCTCAGACCTAACCTGCACCAGCTCTAAGTCATTTCAGCTGGATCTGAGAGGAAGACTTGTCAGTAATTCAAGAAGTTTGAATTCCTGGATTTGGAGCCCTCTGAAGCTGTAAAACCACCCTGAACATTTCATCTAAATGCCCTCCGCCCACCCCAGCTTTCCGCCCACCCCAGCTTCCCTTCTCCAGCCATTGCAAAGGAACAGCAAAGCTGAAACCACAGAGTTTCTTAGAAATACCTCCCTTGTATAGCGGACTATGAGAAATACCAGGCAAATCAGCAAGCAATGAAGATCTAAATCCCCAAGAGCTTATACATATGCATTAAAAAGAGCAGTTTCAATATCAAAATAAATATAAAGATGATTTTACACTACAAGCATTACGCTTCAGAGGGAAATTTTTCCTCCTGTGTTACAAGACAAAACTTCAAAAGAAAACTGTGTGAAACACAACTGGGTTTCTACAGTCATGCAGACCACTTGGTTGGGCAGGACCAAGCTTTTTCCCCTTCAATGGAAAAGCTCTGTTTGGAAGGTTTGGAAGCAATTTCTGCTCTCAGTTTGCAAAGTGAAAATCAGGACAGTTTGTAACAACACGGAGCTATTGAGATGCGGGGAACTATTTACATAAGTAAGGTAAGCAGGATTTGACCCAGCCCTGTGAGCCCAGCAGATAGCATTGTCCTGTCAATTTTCACTCCCTACAGCAAAGCAGACAGATAAATGGCTTCCTGCCATATGGCATCACCTTTTTACAAGAGATCATGTGGACATTGCCACTGGCCTCTAGATGCTTTGGGGGGAAGATCCCACTTTGCTTCACAACAAAAATTCCAAAATGTTTTCCAAATCTGCCACGTACTGTAAGTTCTCTGCTGAAGTATATAAAGATGTCCTAGGTAAGGGTACCATGAAAAAGAAGACTCGTGTGTGCTGCTTCTGTGGATCAGTATCATCAGCCCTCACCATGAGGCAGACAAAGCTCTGCATCTTGATCTGTGTGGTCACTTAGGGTCATTATTGACTCTTTTCACTGGGCAAGGCCTCTGTACGTAGTACTTTGAGCCATTTGTGACAACTGCAATGAGAGCAGATACCAGCCCTCAGTTTTGAACTTCACCCTTCATTGTAGGGCCTAGACTATCAAACAAGTAAAATTTCATAGCAGATTTTAGCCTGTTAGAGAAGATCTTCCTCAGTATTTCCCAGACAGAGTTTTCTCCATAGACACTCCATCTC
Organism: Chloroceryle aenea; assembly: GCA_013399075.1. Lineage (NCBI taxonomy): Eukaryota > Metazoa > Chordata > Aves > Coraciiformes > Cerylidae > Chloroceryle > Chloroceryle aenea. The sequence continues at coordinate 141,045 of VWZY01013296.1, forward strand.
ATTCTCTACTGCCCCTCCATTATAGACTAGCTAGTTGTGATGTGTTTCATGATCATGTTACACTAAAGAAGGTCAGAGAAAATAAACAGCATTATTCAAACTTGTCTCAAGAAAAGAGCAAATCTCTAAGGAAAGCACTCCCCTTTTATTTATGAAATTGAACTCTAGAGTCTCACTCCTCAGGAAAAGATCACTTTATATTCTCACTGTATGTAAAATTTACCCTGCCAAGAAGCAGCTGATAAACTCAAAGCTCTTCTCACAGCGTGAGCTTCTTAATGCATCTACCTCATTTGTTCATCAGCACTTTATGAGAAAATAAACAAAAACATTGTCTGTTTGCCCATTGTCATCAAGGGCATCCGAACGCTTCCTGCCGGGAGAGGTGGTTGTACCGCCCTTGGAGCAGAAGCGATTGCATCTTTCTTCTGCCTCTGCATTTACAATGGCCAATCTACAAAGCCGGAATCCCAGGGTGCTTAATCAAAAGCCAGAAGACACCCCAGGGTACATGTTATTGTCTAATAAGTGTAAGCAGTGGACACTGTTAGCACCAGCATCAGGCTATCGTCAGCGTTTCTGCATACTTGGGCATCCCTTGGAGGAATCCTGCTGCTCTTACAGGGCAGGAATTGTTACAGATGTAAAAAGCAGGCTATCACACTTGTACAATAGTTTTTAACAAGATAAACATCAAAAACAGATCCTCAGTGTTCCCCTCTGGTAGGTTTTCTCTCTCACATGAGTGTGGAAAGAACATTTATGTTTTTTTCAGTTCAGTCTAACAGCTGCTACAGCAAACCAGTGAAACACTACCCCAGAGTATGCCCATCATGGAAGGGGAGGAAGGTCACAGTGGTATTTATGTTAAAGCTCACTGGTTTCGTTGCAAGTGCATTAGCAACATTTTACTGTATTTTTAAAGCACAGTTCTGTGAGACGGTTGTTGCAGCTCCTACCATCCATTCGTCAAATTAGGCAGCACCGTATGTGCAATTTCTATATGAACAGCACAGTGGATTTTTCTCCAAGTGCCTTCTTTTCTTCTTTCCTGCTTTTTTTGTGGTCTCTGGCATTCTTTTTTGGCATCATTCCCCCTCAAATTTTTTTCAGCCACAGTTGGTCCATCCTGACAGTATTTTTCTTACCTTTTTTCAGCTTCTTAGCTGGGTAGATGTGGATTGTTTGACCCCACTTCTGAGCCCACATGTGCATGAGTCTAAGAAGCAAGTGGCAGCAGAGGTGCAGCTGGGAGGCACCTCATTCATGCACGCTTTGCTCATTCAGCACCTCTCTGAAGAGTTGGAGGGAACTGGTTTGTATGAAAGATGGCCAATAGCTCTCATCTGCCTCCACCATTCATGTAAGGGGTAGCATGGAAAAGTTGCTGGAGAGAGGATTTGCAGTCCACAGGTGGGGCTTCTGTACCCAGAGACAGATGAAACAAGGCCCTGCTTTCACCACTGCTCACTGTACCCTAAAAGTGAGAGAATATATAATCAGAGGGAATACTCTACTAAGTCCTACTTATACCATTTTTAGGCAAAAGGAAAACTATAGATTTCTGAGTTTTCCCCTTGCATCAAATTAACAAAGGGACGAGGGGATGAAGCAGAAGTGTCCTGGGCAGACCTGTAGCAATGTCATCGTTCACAACAGCTGTGTGCTAAGACACACATTCAGTAAACATGTTGTCCCATCACCTCAACACCACAGTGCTCCTTCTTCATAGCCACAGTGTGGGAAGGTGCACTTCCAGCCCATGCACAGGCCTACACCATCATACCTATAAACTGTATAAATGTGTAGCTAGCAGAGTAAGGTGTTACAGCCTCTGAGAACTGGTAGGAAAACTGATGCAAAGAGCACTTTACCTGGCAGAAGTACCTTCTGTAGTGAAGGTCTTTTTATCTGAAGTCAATTCTAAAAAGAATTTTTACGGGGTTTTGCAGTCTGCTTCAGTGGGTAATGGGGACTCCTAGGCAGGTTTCAAATGTCCCTCTTTCAAAGTGTTACTATTATGATACCAAGTGGTTTTCACATGCCATTTTTGCATTTTAACATAAAAAAAAAAATTCCTTGAACTTCAAAATTCCTCCTGCTGTCACCTTCTAGCAGACACATTTGCATTAATATACGCAGAGATATGTACATGCAAAGTTATAGTTATAAAACAAGATAATAGAGCATTAAGAAAACTAACAAAAGCCAGGCACAGATCAGCAATTCTCACTGACTTGGTTTCTTGTACTGCCAGAGACCATTTTAAAAGGCAAATTCTCATCAGATATTGTAGAGGGAGGGAAGGGAAGGAAATTCATGACAGATTGTGCTGTGAATTCCTAAGCCTGGAGTTTTGTTTGTGATTTATCATTGCTAAGCCTTATCAACCACTGATTGAGTCTTTCCTCTCTCAGCCCTCAAGGGTGGCAGTCTCTGGTCTCCTGCGGTTCCCTCCCGGACAACCAGGTTCTCTAAATGCTAATCAGATGATACGGACCCTTCTGTGATCTTGTGAAGGGCTCTATCAGCAGTTTGGTAGAAACACCGTCATGTAAAAATGATACTCTCTTGTCATCTCCGAGAGGTGTCTGCCAGGAAGCAGAAACATCAAATGGCTCGTATGTTTTCAGCCCCTACAGTTCTCCCTGTGATGTGTTGAAGTGTGGACAAATACTTACCTGATGTGGCTTATTACAGAACTGGGGCTTTTGCAAAGAAAAAAATATATATATATTTTTTATAACTCATGAGTTTTGTTTCTTCGTTTGCTAAACTTGAGTTAAATTCATCCAAAACCAACACTGTTTCCACATAGGATAAACTTAAGGCCAAGGTCCTAGCAGCTTTCCTTTTCTTGTGGAAGATATCGTAAGCATCTTCAGGCAATAGGGCCACCAATTCCCCAACACATAAACAAGCAAGAAAGTAGTGTTCCTACAAACACAGCTATGGGGTCAAACATCTATTCCTTGGTGCAAACTGTTAAGCTAAGGGCAGAGGAGGAATTTGGCGGATTCTCTTGAGGGCGAGGCTCCTTGTGATGGGGGTCTGGATAGTACAAGAAGCATAAATGTGATCCTTCTATCACCACCTGCTGTCTTAGCAGTCCTTGGAATAAAAGGGGGCCAAAAGCTGCCTCGGGAGATCTGTGTCTGATCAGCACCTCCACCATGAGACATCCACCCAGGGATGTGTCTGCGGCATGTTATGAACAGACTTGTCTGGGCATCACTTGGGACACAGGCTCTCCAAGGACTTCTTGCACAGAAATTATGGGACACTTTTCAGGTGTTCCCTAAAGCTCAGAGGGTTACAGCTCCCAGTCAAGGACAAGTGCTCTGACTATATCAATGTAACCCCCATTGAAATAATAACCAATATATAAAATGTAATACAATGTATAAGATAATCCATACTGGCTGCCCTTCCCTTTCAGAAGCCCTACCCTGCTCCACAGGGTGCCCAGCCTCAGCAAAGGAGTGGGTGCTGTCTCCTCTCCAGCCCCAGAGAGAGGGTCTGGATTGCCCTCTGGGAGCAACTGAGTTCCTGGGATAGTCCAGGGAGAGAGGAAGACACCGTTTCAGGAGTGGATCTCCCTTCAGAAACTTGCAGAGGCACCCCCACATGATTAGCCCAAGGGATTACAAGGGGAATGTCTCTCCAGATACACAATGCTATTCTACTGTCCAAATATGAAAATGATGCAAAATGAAATTAATTCTTTTTTTCTATTACCATTCAGGTTAAAGCTAACTTGACTCATCTTGTTGCATATGCTAAAAAGCTTCAGCCTGGGATAAGATGAAAATCATTTCTTGATTTCAGTTTGTACAGTTAAAAAAACCCAAACAACTATCCCATCCTACACCCAAGAGCACCATGACAGCCTTTGAGGAAAAAGCCAATCACCTGTGTGCTAATACACCAGAAATATCTACCAACCAAGCCTGCTGAATTTAAGTTCTCCAAAGAGACACTGTCTTATAAAATGGTTATTAAAATATGTCTTTGGAATAAAGAGGAAGCCCCTATCCGCAGGCCATGAGGAACCCATTCCCTAGTCCAGGTATTACTCATGTGACAATTTTGGGAGCAGGCCTGTACACACCATCCACCTACAGACCTTGTATGTATTCACAGCTCATTTCTACTCTGTACACAGTCTCCAGGTGAGAAAAACTGCCAGGAGCTTCAGGAACAGCACCGTGACACCAAGCTACCCACAGTCACTGTCCATTTTGCAGTGGGGTGCTTTTAAACTCACTGCAGGACTGCTTTGGTTCATTAGTGACAAAGAAGTTTCAGATATTAATTGCTGCTGGCACTGCAGGGCCAAGTTCAGTTCCCCAGGCTGTATCCAGAAGTGTAGGAGACTATGGAGATACAACCTGATATGTTTATCTTTGTGAAGCACGCTCTCTGCCTTCAGTCGTGTGCCAGATGTAGCCACAGCTGCAGGAAGTTGTTTATCTGCCCTCATGACCTTGCAGAAGTGTTGGGCGATGGTAAAATCATGTTTTTATTGAGCATCTCTTCTCTTCAACTGGAAACTCTTCTCCATCGGTTAAAATGATTTTAAAAGTCTATAAGGAAGCCAAGCACTGCTGTTGCAGAGCTCTGTATTACAATTATATCCTTTACTGTCTGCTAGCTGTAAGAATTGATTTTGGGGAGCTAGCTCAGAAATGTTCGACTCAATGAAAATAACTAACAGTCTGAACACCTGTAGTAGCCACTGTTACTGCTGCCCTTTCTAAATCTCCAAAATCTGTATATTTATTGCTCTTCACATCACCATATTTTATAGAAACTTAGTCTATCACGTGAGATGTACTGTGACATTATTCTGGAACATAAGGAAGATCCTAATTAGCCTTTAGCTGGGTTTTTCAGGGCTCCTGGGGCACTTGGTCCCCCTGGGATTTCACTAAAAGGTGAATTCACAGAATTCTCCAAGGTCCCTTTGAAAATTTTAGTCTTTAATTTTCCAAAGAAAAAAAAAAGATACTCTCTGTCAGAAAATTCTGCTGAAATAAATTTACAGCTGCAAATGACAGAGCAAGAGCATTTGTCAGTAGAGCTAGATACTAATATACACTGATTGATCAACACTATGGTGTAAGTGATAGTCCTGAGCATGGGAGAAAAAGGATTAAACAAAATACAAGTGGTATGTATCCATCAACCTTATCACTTGGGAGAAAAAATAACAGTGTCATTAGCTAAGTTTCCAAAATAGCCCAGTTTCCTGCTTGAAAGTCAATCCTTCAGAAACAGGTTAAGCCTTCATTTTGTTATGACATGCTGGTAAAGTCACAAGGGTGCCTTTGGTCTTTTTCTGTCAACATCAACGTGCGAAGTGAAAATAATTGTTCCAATGGAAAATACTTGCTTGGCTTATAATGCATTATAATTATCAATGTTTCTTTTTTGCTGAACAGCAGTTGTATCACAAAAAGATCACGTTTACCAAGAAAAGTGAGTAAAAGAATTTGGTAATGCTTTGTTTTCTCTTTTTCCCTTCAACTTTAATCACTTCACATGAGCTAAATTAACATACAAATTTCAGTAATTGTTTATCTTTTGCATTTTGAAAATAAGAAATACAATTAATAGTAATCTAGTCACTTGAATATTAAATCTTCCACATAGCATTAAAATCAATGCGTATTTACTGTTCCTGCTGGTGCTGTATTCAATTAGCTGCTTCTGTTTTAGCTGGTAACTTCCAGACATTTGCAGTAGCTATGTTTGGACACATTTACTATGTGCTCATGACAAAACCACAGAGCCATAGATGCTTTAAAGCTTGCAGTAGATCCCCATAAAGATGAGGCTGCTCTTGAAGGTTTGCACTGAGTGGCGGTCAAACTTGAGAATTACATAATTCTTCACAGCAATCTCATTTGTTAGGGCCCAGAGATTATCTGTTTACATTTGGATACAGACCTGATTTTCTTTGAAGTTAATTTAGTGTTCTTGAAAGGGTCAGGAGCAAATATTTTATTTAGCCATGGGGAAATGACAACTCAGGTAGGACCAGCATAAATTCCCCACTTGCTTCTACTGAGGTGCCTCATTTCTTTTTCTGAGAGGCATCCTGATGGGAATGAATGAGTAAGGCTGTTTCCATAGTCAATCTGGCCTTGGAACAGCTACTTAGCCTTTGGAAAAGATGTCTGCTAAGAACAGCTGTGGTGGCAGCCCCATGGTGTGGCTACCTGTAGCTATAAGACTCCTTTCATGGGGGACACCAAGCAACCACTAAAAGCCAACAGCTCTCACCAGCAATACAGGGACAGGCTAAACATACAATTAAGTTCCTCATCCAAGATCTCTAGCTTCCCAGTGGAAGATGACTGAATTACATGGACTTAGAGCACACATTTTTTAAAAAATGTTATCTTGAGTCTATTTCTCATATGAATCTTTACTTCTTAAAATCCCACTTTCCAAAGGCAAAAAGTTTCACTCTAGGCAAAGATACCCCTAATAAAGAGATAAAATTAAACCTAAGACACAATCCAGTTATTTACGAACACGGTAGAAACCCACTGATTTTGCAAATTTATCTTTGTATATTTTTAGTGACATGTAATATTGACATGTAAAACTGTTGAGGTTTCAATTCAGCTGTCAATTAGTTGGACCAAATGAACACACTGTCTTATTCAAACTAATCTGTTAATTTAGGAATTAATGGGGTGCTGGTTGGTAATGATTTAAACACAAACTCCTATTGCAATAGGATGGCTTGTGCAATTCTTGCTCATACAATATAAAGTGAGCAGGAAGATTAGATTTCTTCTCTATCTGGCATGGATGAAATTGCTGCCAGAATAGTGGGATTCATTCTGGTGCTTGCAACCAAAGAATGACTCTGCTGGACTGAAAGAGAATCAAAGAACAGCCATAAAGGAAGTATGTCGTTCACGGACAGATGCAAGTGGTGGCTCTCATCTAAATTAACAAATAAGAGCAAGGATAATTTCATCAGAGATGCAAGCACTTGTGTTGAGTCTACAAGCTGGATTTTTAAATATATAGGAAGTTAAGGTATAAATCCACAGAGAGAGGAGCTGAAGCTACACAAATTCAGATTAGACATAAAGTGCAAGCTCTTTTCATCTGAGGATAGCTCATCACTGGAACAACTTATCAAAGAACAATTTATCAAAGGCTGTGGGAATTCTCTACCACTGAAGAATTTTAAGTCAACGTTAAATATCCTTCTTTTTCTTTTTTTTTTTTTTTCCCTAAAATGTGTTCTAGGTCAAACTTTCATGGAAGTTTCACATCTTTGCTGCAGAAGTGAGCACATATGCTCACAGCAGCTTCAGAGTCCCTGACACTATCAAAACTAAATGACAAAGACTCATTTTTATTAGAATTATTTAAAATATCATATAAAGAAAAATAAAAACAGAAATGGAAGATATCTATTTATTCTTTTCTCAAACATCATGGAAGCATGCACATTTTCACAAAACAGTGTAATCGAAATGAGTCCAAAAAAGTGCTCCTAAAAGCACCACTGGAAAATTTTGGCCAGCTCTAGTTTCAAAATATAGCTTGAACATTCTGTGCTTGTTCCTTTTTCTGTATAAACCTCCATGTGAGAAAATGCAAACTGTGATGCTACGAAAAACTCAGGATTCTATAGGCAATTTCAACTCTGGCATAAAACAATAGAGGTGATGTATTATATGTGGCATCACTAAGTTTCAGCTTCTTCTTTAAGGACCAACATTTTTTAAGAAATGAGTGTTATGATCTTTTTGGTACATTGTTTCATTAAGAAACAGTTTAAAGTTTAACAAACCCTTTTATGTCTCCTCATGAGATTTATCTTTTCATGTCCCTGTGGTCTATATTTCTGTTGTTCACACCATAAATCTAGGTTGCAAGCCAGATATTTGTAATAAGTCTATAAAGAAAACAGAAAGAGGTGTGGTAAGTTTATCAGCTTGAACCACACATTTAAGTTTCTGGTGTACATAAAAATTCCAGACTTAAGACTCTTGACTCTCCCTTCCAAAACATTTCCTGCATGGTCTAAAAAAAAAAAAAAAAAGACAGAAAGAAAGAGAGAAAGGGAGATTTTTACACAGGAAAGACACAAAATACTGTTCCTTTTTTTCTTTTCTTTTTTTTTTTTTTTAAAAAAAAAAAGAAAAAAAAAAAAGGAACAGTATTTTGTGTCTTTCCTGTGTAAAAATCTCCCTTTCTCTCTTTCTTTCTGTCTTTTTTTTTTTTTTTTTTAAAAAAAAAAAGAAAAAAAGCTCTAATAGCAGAATTTATTGGATCTTCAGCATTGGCATGTTCACATTAGCAACTGTGCAACTGTCAGGACCCATCAAGCAGATTTCATTTCCAAAGGAAAAGATTAGAGGTAAGTAGGAATCAATATTATTTTTTACTGAGATTCATGTCTGTTCTTCATTTCCAATGAGAAATGAAGAAAGAATCCCCTTTTGTTTCTCTGGGACGCTACTGGAGTTTCACTACAGACCAGACTGGAGCTCACACAAGGTAAGGTGTAAGGACCCAGCCCTCCCTGTGCAAGGGTTTGGCACTGCTGGTGGGCAGTGGTATGGGTAGCTCCATGTCAGTCCCACAAACAGGAATACAAAACCCCAGGGTGGAAAACAGTGCTACACAGAAACCTCTTTGTTTTTCTCTCTCTGGCATCTCAAAAATCCTGTATCCTAACAGCTTAGTACTAGTCACAGAAAGACTTGAGGAAGTAACAGAGCTGCATAGAGCTATTTTCATTTCCTCCTAAGTAGCCTCTTCTAATTCACCAGATCACTTTTCAAGTCTCTTTAGATGTAAGTGGAAACAAATGCTGCATGCAGATAAAACAAAGGAACCAAGCAGAGAAAAACATCCACTGTCATTGCATTTTTAGGTGTGATGAACCCCAAAGTTGCCTCTCCAGTGCAGTCACCACTCCAGCACAGGTACTGGGAAATAAGCTATGCTTTTCCTGAAGTCCTCAAGCAACTTGGAAACTGGTGATTCCATTAGAAGGTGAATTAGGCAGAACAGTGAGCTAAAACTGTCTGGATCAGGCTCAAATGAAAAACTGGACATTAGATGAATGTTTCGTCAGCCAGGGCGCATTCTGGGAGGAGTTCATTGAGCAGTTTGGGAGTTGAATTCATCCAAAGAGGTGGTCTTGGTAGGGAATGCCAAATCCAAAGGTTTCCAGGTTTCCACCAGACCCTCTGATCACTGAGAATCAGTAGGCAGAGCAGATACTGCTAAAAACCACTTGTTACAGAGGCAGGGAGGAATCAAGTGCCATTGTCCCCCGGACACAAGGCAGGCAGGGGCTGAGGGCAAGCAGGGGGACTTGGCATGAGTGTTGCACAGACAATCCCATCAAAATGCAGAAGTGACAAACAGCAGTCTGGCCATTCACTGAGCCTTCATAGTTCTTACATACACTGCTCATGACAGCCAGACCTCTAATTATTTTGCTAATAAATATGAGGAAGGTCTTGAGCTTACCTCTATCCCTGTTCAGCAAAGCCACTTAAGCTTGGATGTAATCATTTGCTGAATAGCGAGCAACTCCTGAAATAAGACCTAAGTCAGCCACAAGATAACTGAATTTGAAGGATCAGGGAGAGATACTCTTGCCCATTAGAGCTGTGACATGCCATGGTCTGCTGCTTGGCCAGCAGCATATGTGTACCTCACCAGGCCAGCCCACCACGCACAGAGCCACCATGCAGGATACCTAGTGCTTCTGTCTCTATCTCCGTCTCAGGTAGAGCAGGAGACAGGGACACTTACACTCTTCTGAAATGGTGTAAGTGACTGGCAATGCAGGAAAAGACTTTATAATTTATTGCCCTGTGCCTTGTCTACCCCAAGTGCTGACTCAGGCAAGCCAGCCTAGAAGATACAGCAGTCCTACTTTGGCTGTATTTCTTCTCACACCTATGGGCTTTGCAGCTGGAAAGAAAAACCTGAATTGTTTATATACCAGTCCAAATTGCTGTTGTTTTCCTCTCCCCCCCCACCCCCGCCTTTTCTTTTTTTTCCTTTAACTACTTCAGGACTGGGATTGATTTCAGCAAGAACAGCACTCTGTATGTAAAGCACAGCAGAGCTATGGGTATAGCAGAGCCAGCGCGTGGCTCTACGCTCCCACACAAGGCATAGAGGCACATGTAAGCAATACATCCCTATTGCTCTGACAGTTGTCTTGTTGCTCTCATTCCAAGGGGTTTGAAGCCTGTCAGGGTAATATTTCATTAAAACAGCCAAAAAGTTAGCAGTGTAGAGAGTACAGCCTGTATCTCCTCCTAGGTAACAGTGCCAGCCCTGTGTGACCTCAGCTTTGTTTTGAGTCTGGACAATAAGAATATTTATTAACTGCTGTCGTGACTGCTGAACAGCACACAATGAATCTGGCAAGTAAGTCGTGACGTTAGTCAAAGCTGCTTGCAGTATCTGAACATGAGAACTGTGATTATTTATTGTTGGAGACCCCACACGCCTCAATCATATCTACCCGCTCATAACCGTTTATTTTTCTAGCCTCTAGTTCGAAAGACTCAGAGCAGCCTATGACAGTGTGAATCTGTAGGTAAGGCACTACAAGTAATTAACTTGCAGATGACCTTTTATTTGCTTTTACCTCTTCCAGACTTTTTTTTTTTTAATTATTTTGCCCAGTCGTGCACACAGATGTGAATGAAGTGGGTACCAGCATGCCTGCCTAGCTGTATCACAAAAAGCCCTTCTGGCTTCTCACGTGTCTATCCAACCCAGAAGACTATTTCCACCTGGAGAAGATGCGGCATATATTAAAAAGTGCTTTAAAACCATTGTCAGCCTCTAGTTCCCCTAGTTTGCCTGCTGTCATTTTAAAAGGTTTGCCTTTTAACTCTGTGCTCCCAGCTCAGGAGCTAATTCTGGGCCATCATGCATATGACAGATCTGGTAGATAAGTAAATCTCAGTTCTCCTACCTATAACCTACCAGGTATTTATCACTGATTAGCTGCATCTGAACATGGCTGCAGCATGCAGTGCTCTCCAGGCAATGTTTCTCTCTCAGCTGTAGTCAATATTTATCACAATTCTACTGGGGTTTGTAGCATTAAGTCTCTAATAAATATTTATTGAGAAATTTACTAATGTAACACTTTGCTGATAAATATTTACTAGAGATTTTCTGTTAGGAAACACACCGGGAAAAAAAAAATCCTTTGTAAGTCTGTTACTACAAAAAAAATCAATTAGAAAAGCAAGCCAAGATAAAAATTAAACAGCTGGCAAAAAGGAGTATACAAAACTAAGCATATGCCAACAAGGGAAGAAGGACACAACAAAATAAGTGTTTGACAGAATAAAAGATGTGTGAGCTAAAGTGGAACTGACTCCCTTCCCACTCTTTGTTTCATTCAGACTGGGATTTATAATCAACAGCTACAGATTAAATTAATTTCCTTTGAATAAAATCACATTACCTTGCACCTTCATTTGGAAATACTGCAAAGCCAGCACCAAGTTGTCTGATTTCCAACATCAGACTGAAAGCTTAAGATTGGACATATTTAGGATCAAGTCCTGCTAAGATAACTTGGCAGTTGGAAGCACAAAAGCACAGATCTCACATGCTGTCTGTGCTATCACCTTCTTTGCCCTTTATAGTAATGTGTGAATATTTGTATTAGTAAGAAAACAGAGACATTAAATTATTTTTCCTATATTGTACTGAGTTCATCTGGAATAGTCGATGTGACAGAATGACATTTATACAATAACAACCATTATACAATAAGAATAAATGGGGAAAAAAATAATATTCATAAACAGCTTTCATTTCCCCTGTGACATGTTTAAGTTTAGCAACACAAATTATTTTCCTTTTTTTCTCCATGGCAGATGAAATTTCAAAACACAGGTTCTACATAATAAAGAGCAAATTCATAGTCAAGATTATTCTATAACACATTCTAGGGAGAAAAAAAAATGGTATTTTTTTAGACCTTGCTGCTGTAAATGACTCCCTTAGCTAACAAGTGGTAGAACAACTGCCCAAATTGTGCTCACCATGACTTCTATGCAGGCTCCTTACAACACCCACGGTAGAGCTTCTCTAGACTGGGTAAGTCAAATAAGCTGCCAGTCATGCTCATGCATGGTACAGCTTGATTGTTATTGAGTTTGGCCCTGTGCTTTCAGGTTTGCCCTCTGAATAAAAAGCAACTTCAAAATGGAAAGGAGCCGGAGAGTGGTGCACAAATGTAGACAAAGTATTTCTCTTCAGGTAGTTTTGAAGCAACTTTTATCCTCCTGGAACAACTTCTACAGCCCCAGAGAACAGCAGCTATATCCCAAACTCCCTTCTGCTTTCCAGCTGATTCTTATGAAACAGGTAGCAGCACTAAAATAGTTACTATTCACAGTCCCAGAGGGCAGAGGAAAGGACATTAATACCATCCGTTTCCATGAAGCGCATAAAGTGGCATACAGTCTTTGTTTCCTTGAGGAAATTTTGACCCTTCTCAATTGTGAGCTATAAATGTTGCTATTACCTATCTCATTGCCTGCCAAGTTTACTTAGAGTTTTCTCTCTTCAGCTGATAGCCCTATTAAAGCTAACTGCCCTCCGTGGCATTTACCAGCATTGGTCTTTCTCCTCTGGCAGGCAGACAGGGCACCTGAACTCTCAAATCTTCTCTTTGAGTCTGAAAGTATCAACAGGAGTCTCAGGGAGAAACCTTTACTTTTGGACCCGTGCCTGAATGTAGTCTGTCTATTCCAAGAAAATCTCAATTACTTTGCAAGCAAATATGCTCTGGCATATTTCTAAAATAACATAAAACAATATACAGAAGAGAGAAACAGGTGAGAATGTCCTTTGATGATCTTGGTACAGAGACAGACAATTATTTGCTACTATTAAGGCTCTGAATTCTGGTCTTGCCAAGCCCAGTGGTTGTGTCATGGACCAGTGCCCTTTGACAAAGGAAGTATTAATGATTCAATCCTCAGAATTTTAAGTCATCTTTAAGTCATCATTCTACTCTCATTTTAACCATAACTTACCTATAATCTTACATAAAGGTGTATTTATTTTTCATTAAACTATTCTGCAAATCAAAATTATTTAAGTGATAATTATGAGGTTTGGCTAGCTTTCTCCCTTACAAACTTCCTTAGATAATGATAGTTTTTTAAAAATCCAAATGCAGGTTAATGTAGAAAACAACAATTTGCCCGTACTTAGCCTTCACAGCATGTGACTAGCCCATGATCAATACCATATCATACAGGTTGGAATAAAGCTTCTTTTATTCCCAGGGTGAATCTCTGAACTGTCTCAGATACCAGGTCAACTGTGTGGGCAAGATACTTGCTAGCTGTGATCAGTGGCAACCCAGCAAATAATATAGCTGTACAGTAAATAAATCCTGTCTTAGACGTAGAATTCACATCCTGAAGTCTATGGATTCATGTGTATGAACTGTGCGTTACAACCTCTGAAAATATAACAGTGTTTGTCCCAGGAGCATGGCACCAATCCTACACAGGAGTTCTCATCTTATCAAAAAGCAATTCCTGCTTTCCATCAGCAAGTGGAAACACTCACATTTTCTAATTTGAAAGCCAAGAGCATGTAGTGATCCTTGGATGGTGGGAAGGTGGGGTGCATTTCAGTGCAAGTTTCTCAGATGTCTAAGCGCTCTTTTTTTTTGTGCTCTGTGATTTATGCTTTCTTGGCCCTGCTATCTTGGTATTATCTTCCAATGATTAAAACTACCAGAGCACAGGCTAATATTTCAACCTTCAAAATGTAACAAACTGTTGCATTTCTTGCTTTATTTTCCCACAAATTACAAAAGTATGTAACTTTACCTCATTACACTAATTAGCTGCATCAAGAAATGTCTAAATAATTAAAGTTTCTAGACCATTGGTACTGACCAACTTAATTAACATAGATTATCATGCCCCAGAACCAAGTATCTAGATTTTACAACCCTCACCCATACTGGCTTTATGCATGTTCATAAAGGTCTAAAGGACTGTGACCTCTGTACTTTCAAGGTTGCCCTTGTGCTAAATTCACACTGAATTCTGTCTCACAAAGATTACCAAGAAATCCACCTGTAGCTATTTTATTCAGAAAGTTTACAGGCTTCAGCAACAAATTTAAATCTTCACTGGAAAAAAAGAGTCCTAACAAGGCAAACAGCAAAAAGTATCTGAGTAACTGGATAACTTCCCTATTCTCCCTTATAAAATAAAAAATTACCAAAAATCACTACATAAAATCAATTAGCAAGTCTATTAAGTGTGGAACTGCAGTGAAATCTGCTGTAGGCTGGCCAGAAAATAATGCTGATTTTGGTCCCTCATGCAGACATATTCCTTTGAATAATATGATGGTCTGAGCTAGAAAACTCCAAAGCAGATCTTTGTTCTCCTACCCCTACAGGCATTTCACAAAATGCTATCAGACATTACGGTCGACAGTGGCCCACACAAGTCCAGCTTTGTGATACGTAAATTTGAGCTCCTGTCTGCTCTTGCCAGCATGTTCCACATGGTCTAGCCAAGACTTCGCTTTCCTTCCCACCTTTTGCACAGAAACTTTTAAGGTTCCCTCTCCATTCTTCTGGTTGAAAAAGTTTAGTTCTAAGTGATGTCTCACAGCAGCATATAAACTGTCCAGGCAAGTCTCCTTTAACAGGCAGGAAACACAAAGCAGTTACATTTAGAGAAAACTCTCTTGCTGGCCCAGGCCTTTGTTGAAAAATTGCTTTCTTGTTTGTTTTTTTTCAATCTCACTGAAAGCCTCTTTGCATGACATTCACTGAGCCAGCTCTAGATCCAGCACCATTAATACTTTATACCAATTTTATTCCAGATCCTTTAAGATTCTCTTACCATTGGGAGTATCTTCATCAGAGAAGACAGACAATTCATCTCAACACTGAGACATCTGTGCCTAGGAAGTGAAAAAAAAATGTCACTTTGGAGGTGCCTGTCTATATTAGGAACCCACCTTGCAGCTAGATACCCAATTTTTAGATGGGTAAAGTTAGGTAAATTGAACTCCACCCATCATGAAGAGTCACATAGCTGAGAACAAGTATTTGCCACGAAAAACTAACACACAACCACAGGCGTTTGCAATTGCCAAGTTACCCAGCCTACAAATGCTGTCGATAGGTCAAATGTTACAAGCAGCTATCGCCAGGAGGGATTGCGCGGCGAGAGCCCCGCAGCGCTGCCGCTGGAAAGATGCTCGAGGGATGCTCGGGCTCCTGCCGGGCAGCAGCGCCGGGCGGGCTCCGGGGGAACCGCAGAGTGCTGATGCCACCTACAGGGAACGATGCGCTTAAAACGTGGGAAAGTCGTTACCGCACAGCGGGGATAAAATGGGCCACAGACGTACAGCTGGGGGGAAAAGAAAGCCTGAAGACAAGGTCTCTTGCTGCTGTGCAAAAGATATACACGATCAAGAGAAGCAGCACCGCAAAACTTACATCTTCACCTCAACATAACTTGCAAATGTAAATATAGAAGGTATATTTAAGACAACCAACTGCTAATTCCTCTCACCTTCAGACCATTTCCCAGCCTCACAGCTGTATTCCTGCCCTTCTTCCTCCAATTATCTGCACTCTGATGAAATAGCCGACAAACTGACCCCATCTGGAAGCCGGATCCCACTTCCCGGCACTGCTGTAGCACCGATAGAGGTTGGGGCCAGCTAGTGGGGTGGGAGCTGCCTTGAGTGTCCGAGAAGCACTGACTACATGGCCAAGAAAGCCTCAGGGATGCAACTTCACAGCACTCTGCTGATCACCAGCTGTTCTGAATGAGCCACCTGAAGTCTAGCATTTGCCCGTGTAACTTAAAACTGCTCTGCATTATAGCAGGAACAGAACCGGCATCCGCAAGCTGAGGAAGGGTTGTGCATAAAAACAAGTCATCATCTTTCTCTCACCAGTAAATCTGCCACATGATTCACTGTGATAACTACAGTGCTGATGATAACCTGCAAGGACACCATGGAGCTTGCGGGGGTGCTGCCAGTGGGTGGACTCTGCAGCTCTTTCATAGTAGGCTGAAGCAATTTTTGAGCAAGTGTTCACCAGAACATTGTGGGCCACAGTGATTTCCTCAGTCTTAAGCTGCTGCACAGTCACTACCATGGGTTGGTCTGTGGGTATGGCATTCATACTGTGACTCTTACTTGCCTCACAGGAAACCCCATGTGGGAGCAGTGCTAGAGACAAGAAATAAGTGAAAGGAACCTGTTCTGCCAAGTGCAGCTGTAGTTTTCTTCAGACACTAATTTATCTGCCTTCCCACCTATAGAACCTGATAGAGTGCAGAGCACTTCTTGGCTCACGCCTGCTAAATCCCTCCTTGCCTGGCTCTGCTGCCAGTCAATACCTTACGGCTGGTGACACAGGGCACCAGGTAGAACGAATGCCTCAATCCTACCATGCACTACAGGCCCGTGCATAGAGGGTTCCTGTTCTCTCTTCCTTAAATAAAGGCTAATTGATGAAAGAGCATTTGATATAAAACCCTTGCTAGTTCACTGAGCTCTGTGAGAGAAGTACCTTTGAGGCTCTGGGTTAGTTCAGTTAGGAGATGACTGAAATGCCAAAGAGATGGGTACTTATAGCAAAAGGAAATACTGCATGATGCATTGCCTGTCTCTGGGTCCAACAGGGCCAGTGCCATGCAGCTCCAAGAACAGATCCACTGCTGGCCAAGGTTGAGCCCATCAGCAATGGTGGTAGCACCTCTGTGATAACATATTTAAGAAGGGGAAAAAAACCCTGTGCAAGAGCAATTGTCGCTGGAGAGAGGAATGCATGTATGTTAGAGAAACAACTCTGCAGGCACCAAGGCCAGTGAAGAAGTAGACGGAGAAGGTGGTCCAGGTGCCAGAGCACAGATTCCCTAGCAGCCCAGGTAGGTTAACGGTGGAGCAGATATCCCCCTGCAGCCTGTGGAGGACCCACACCAGAGCGGATGGGTGCCCAAAGGAGGCTGTGAACCCATGGGAAGTCTGCACTGGAGCAAGCTCCTGGCAGGACCTGTGGAGAGAGCAGCCCATGCTGGAGCATGTTTGCAGACAGGACTCGTGACCCCGTGGGGGACCCACAGTGGAGCAGACTGTTCCTGCAACTGCACCCCATGGAAGCGACCCATGCTGAAGCCATAGGAAGGACTCACACTGGGGAAGTTAGTGGAGGACTGTCTCCTGTGGGAGGGACACCACACTGGAACAGCAGAAGAGTTCGAGGAGTCCCCCCCTGAGGAGGAAGGAGTGGCATACTATGTTATGAACTGACTGCAACTCCCATTCCCTGTCTCCCTGTACTTCTGCGGGGAATGATGTAGAGAAATTGGGAGTTAAATTAAGCCTGGGGGGAAGAGAGGTGTGAGGGGAAGGTGTTCTTAGGACTGAGTACCAGTGTTACTTTGCCCACACTAAACATCATTACTCTCCTTATACGTATTATGGAAAGTTTAAAACCTTTTGGTGTCTCCTTGGGGGCAGCGAGTCAGACAATTGACTTGGTGATATTTGGTCAGATAAACCAACAGGTGAATGCCTTTGCAGGAACACTCGGGTTTCTGTTATGAAGGGAAGGCCTTACCTGCATCTCTGTGCACATGCAAGAGGGATGTCAGTTGGACGTTTTTCACTGGAGGTCAGAGGGAACCGNTGTGGCGGACCCCGGCGCGGCGGCCCGGCGGCGGCGTCTCCGGCCTATTCCAGGACCTCATCCGGTACGGGAAGACGAAGCGCGGCTGGGAGCAGCACCCGGCCTGGCTGCGCCTCCTGCAGGGGCCCAAGAGGTGAGGGGCGGCTGCGGGG
>VWZY01013296.1:166903-179940 GCA_013399075.1 Chloroceryle aenea
GGGCCCGGCCTGCGGGACGCCTGGCCTTTCGGAGGCCATCGGACTCCTCATGTACCCTGTTTTAGCAGAAAAAAGTCCCCGCAGTTTTCATTTTTTTACTAATTTAGGTCCGACATGAATAATGGGATAACGTGTTTTTTTTACCAGATAAATATTTTTGTGCCCCACTTGCTTGGATGCTGAGGGAGGGAGCTGACCTCTCCAGGTTTTCTTCACAGATGCAGATGGTTATTTTTGTTTTGCATCTCAAAACCTGACATATTTTTTTCCTCAGTATTTCCGAACAATTTCTTAAGCGTTAAAACTTTCTAAAGGGTGTTCTGGGTTCGGGGGCTCTGGTGCCGAGTGATCCCTCGGAGGGATGGGACAGTCAGTAGCATGCGGCTCGGCGGAGCGTGTAGAGCCTGCCAAGCCTTAAACATAAACCGAAAATCTTCACGGAACTGTTAAAGGTGAAAGATCTCTGGGAAGTCATCGTGTATCGTATAAAGCATGGAAACTTAAATATCAAAACCAAAAACTGGCAGCACTGCTGCAAGTGGAATGCTGGGAAGGCACCCGTGTTAAAACACGTTGCAAACTGACTGTCTCTGCTGGTAGATGTGCTGGAACAAACTTGCTTAGCCGTCTCTGGGCAGGTGTGTCAACATTGACTTCTGTGGTTTGGGTCTTGCTTTTGATTGCAGGTATCTTAGTCTCCACAGAAACAGATACTCAGATGTAAGTGAGATCTGGAGTGTGCTGGTCAGGTTTGACCACTGGGAAGTCTTAAAGCTAGTTTTCAATACAGAGCATGTACCAAAAATAACCCAAACCAAAAGCCACCACCAAACAACAATAACAAACAAACAAAACCTGATGAAAATTTGTAGCTTATTTTTATAAGTCTGAGATGAAGAGATTCTGGAAGGGAAGAAGGTGGTTCTGACAAGTCTTGATAGGGCTTCATATTTTTCCTAAGCTATCCTAGTTGCCCAATTTTAGCTTTGAGAGTTTAATTCTTAATATGTGCATCAGAAAATGGCTTAGTCGAGATCATAAAGTAAATAGGCAGGGATTGTAAAGACAGCAATATCGGGGCTGAACCAGAGTGCCTTTCCCCCAGTGTTTGTTGTAATAGTGGTTCTCCTGTTCTGGTAACGGTGTGTTTGCTGAAGTCCTGCTCTAATAATAAACACACAATCTGATCTCGCTAAGGCCCTAGCCAGCAGTTTGAGGTAGGTTGCAACTAGTTAATGATCATTAATGCTATGTAAGAGGTGTATACTTAAAATGTCATGCTACACTGTATGGTGTAAGAGGAGAAATACAAGGCATAGCACTTCTGTGAGCTAACTATTCAGGCCTAATTAACTACTGGTTTTTTTGTTGTTTCCCCCCTACCCCCACCTTTACAGAAGGGGTCCTCGCAGGTTGCTCCAGTTCACATGGTCAGTGAAGAGTCAGCTGACAAGACTAATTTGGGCTTTATTCACGCATTTGTGGCTGCTATATCGGTCATCATCGTTTCTGAACTGGGGGACAAGACCTTCTTCATAGCAGCCATCATGGCGATGCGGTACAACCGTCTGACTGTACTGGCTGGTGCTATGCTTGCCTTGGGACTGATGACATGTTTATCAGGTTAGCACTCTTTTCTTCTTGTTTCATCCCTTAAAATGTATTGGGTATGTATTTATCAATAAATCTTAACTGAAATTAAAATGAAGGTAGTAGGGCTATGCAGTTTTCTATTTTGAGAAGAGTGTGAAGGTTTTCCTGGGGACCAGAGCTCAGACTGAATGTGTGGGCTCTTGCCTCTAATGAGGTGTTTGTGCTCCCTACACCTCTGAGTTTAAGGAAGAGGAATGGGACTGGGAGCACTTCCCTTGATTTTTGGGCCACTGGTTTCTTTTTTTTATTTTTAGCTCCTGTTAAATTAGTGTGCCTGAAGGGAATGTGGGACTGGCTTCTGTTTTTCCACCCAAGGCGAAAGATTCTTATTATGATTACAAATTTCCCTCGTCTAACTTGTATCCCAGTACATGTAGCTGATTTGTGCTGGGAGCTGCATAAGTGGAAGATGACATTCTGCCACGGCCCTTTGGAGCGGGTGGTACTGACAGAGCCAAGAGCTGGAGGGGAAGTGAGGTGTCAGGTGGCACTTGAGGAACCTGTAGCTGTGGGTGCTTACGTAGCTGGGATCATAAAATGGAGCAACCTTCAGGTATATCAGATGCAGCGTATGTTTTGTTGTATGTGTGCTTATTTCTAACCATGCCTCTTTCAGGAATGCCTGAAATAGTGTTTGCTGGTTTATTACACTGGAGACAGCTGATTAACTGGCTTCAGGCTTCTTGACTTGTGCTCCTATGAATGGTTTTCGGGTGTGTAGCTATTGCTATATACACTGCTGCAATTACTATTGCAGTCTTAGAGCAGTTCCCATTGGTATTGTGCGTAGTGATAGCACTGTACAAGTACTGTGTGAATAGAGGATGTACTCTACTACTCAGTGTACCAGTCTTTGACTCTTCTTCACTTTCACTGCTCGTTTCACTGAATGTTACGTAGTACCATCACCATAAGTGATGCACTAGACTGTAAGTCCTGTAACAGATGGGAGAGAAGTTTATGGATCTCTCTTTTGCTATACCAAGGTGTTCTTCAAATCTTTCTTGATGCTTTTTCATACAGCTTGCTTTTTCTGCTTTATCCCCCAGTATAGAGGTTCCCAACTATTCAACTATTTCTTCCTTTTCTGAAACGCGCCTTTTTGGTCTTCTCTCCAATGCATTTGTTCTATACCAGCTGTGTCTGGAAATTCCTGGGGCTTTTGCCCACCTTGATTTCATGAAAACACGCTCACTTAAATTCATTGTCTCCAAGTAATCACTACTTGGGGTGTTCTTTTCAAGCTGTGCTTGGCAAAATAAGCTGCTTTACCATTCTGATTGTTTCAATGAGTCTACATGCAAGTAATGTTAAAAAAAGAAAATCTTTTTGCATAGTTTCTTGCATTGCTTTACTTTAGTATTTTCAATCTTTAAGAAGTTTAGTTTAACGGCTTCTGGTTTGTTTAGCTGTGCAACTAATACTGTTATTCATCTGTATATGTGCCACTTTTACTAATAGTACAACCTGATTAATTTTGGTCTCATAGTCTTTTAGTAGTGGCAGTGTGGATTAATTTCCAGCTTATGTAGTAACTTCTGAGTGCATTATTCAATTAAGAAAGTATGTGCACACATGGTAATATGCTTCCTTTTAGCTAATTGCATGTGGAGTAAACCAGAGGCAGCTGTGAGTGATGTTTCAAGCAGCCCTGAGTGTTAGGTGTGGAGTTTTAATTTCCCCTCATTTATACAAGCCTGCTTTTTTTTTTTTTTCCAAAACTGCTAACTTTCCTACTCTCTGAGGAAGTATGTACTTTGTCCTGGATACACATTTTCTCTTATTTGAGAAATAGTTTTGGCTTAGTTTGCCTGTAAAAGTCGATGCACCATGATAGCTTTTTGGTCTTTTGAGTGGGATCAGTGCTTTTAATTTAAAGGAAGATCAGAGTTAGCCATGCGTTTGTGAGGAGTGGGGGGAAGGGAATATCAACATGCAGGTATTTGCACTTGGCAAAAGATGACAGACGTGGATTCATGCAGCTGGATGATTTGTGGGTATGTCTAGTAGATTTAACTCTCAGAAAACCTTATTCTGACTTTATCTGATAAATGCAATAATTGGGAAGAGACGCTGCCCAACATGCAGTCTCATATAAAAATTGAATTTGCTGGTATACATCGTGACTAATCTAACATGACTACACACGATGGTTTCATGGCATGCTTGGAGAAAGGCAGGACTTGCATTGTCTTTGGTGGGGAAGATAATGTTGCTTGGTCTGGCTCTGGGGAGTAGCAGCACATCAACTGGTGCTGGTGTGCCTTGTCTGCATGTTAATGGACTTCAGTCTCTGGCATGACCAGTAATGGTTGGAGTTTCTGGAATGTCATCTTGTAGAAAAAAAAAAAAAAAGAAAATTATATAAAACTAACAAAAGATGCAATATCTTCTATCTATCTATCAGTTGATACTTGAATTGCAGACTTTGCTAGAAAGCATTTCTTGGATGTGGGAAAACCAATTACGATCCTCATGGTTTTTTTTAAATGATGCATTTTTTCCTTTACAGTTTTGTTTGGCTATGCCACCACAGTTATTCCTCGGGTGTACACATACTATGTGTCAACGGCACTGTTTGCAATTTTTGGTATCCGCATGCTTCGGGAAGGCTTGAAAATGAGTCCAGATGAGGGTCAGGAAGAGCTGGAGGAAGTTCAAGCAGAAATTAAAAAAAAAGATGAGGAAGTAAGTCAAACTTTCTGTGAATTATGGCTGAAGTATTTAGAAATGTGAAGCTGCAGAATGGTACTTGCCATCTTTGGGGTGTTCAGATGTGTCTGTGTCTGATAATCTGACACAGAAAACATGGTAGATGGAACAGAAGTGGCCTCTGGAGACTGTTTCAAGAGCTGATTCTAGTTCTGTAGCAAGCCTGGCTTCTCAGGAGAAAAAGGACTTTCTCCAGAACATGGTGGGGTTTTTGGTTTGTGTTGGGGGGGAGGTGGGTGGGGTGTATGCATTACTAGCAGAGAGAACATCAGGAGTGTTTACTCTTACCTCTACGTTTATTTCATTTTATGGTCAGCAGGTTAATGGTGAGGTTTGTAGTGTTGCACTAAAGGTCTCTGCTATAATAATTTTCTAAATACACTGTTCCATTTCTAAGAAATAGTGTGGAGTATTAATCTTATTTTTTTAAGCTTTTTTGAAAAAATTAATTTTA
Source organism: Chloroceryle aenea (assembly GCA_013399075.1). Lineage (NCBI taxonomy): Eukaryota > Metazoa > Chordata > Aves > Coraciiformes > Cerylidae > Chloroceryle > Chloroceryle aenea. The sequence continues at coordinate 171,723 of VWZY01013296.1, forward strand.
TCAAATCCTAATTTGAGAGCTACCACTTGAGGCATCCCTGCTTCAAAAGTAGGAGGAAATCCGTTGTTAAAAGCAGGTGTAATTCCTGCAGAAACTGCTGTGTGAGTGTAAGCAGTACGAGACAGACAATAACTGGAGGTCATAGGTGATTACAAGTGTATATACATGTGTGTATATGTACACACGTGTGTGTGCAGGTATGTAGGTAGTTTCTTGAAGCGGTGTCTAATATCAGTAACACATTGGTAATGTAGCAGTTGGTGGCCAATAACATTCTAGATACTAAGTGGCTAGCTTTGCTGATTTAAGTATTTCATTTGGGTCATTTAAATTATATTTCTAATCTTAGGTTGGTTTGTGTCTGTTTTGTTTTGTTTTGCTTTGGTTTTGTTTTGGTTTTTTCCCCTGTCCTCCACAGCTCCAGAGAACTAAGCTATTAAATGGGCCAGGAGATGTGGAATCGGGGCCAGGCACCACTATACCTCAGAAGAAGTGGCTACATTTTATTTCTCCGATCTTTGTTCAAGCTTTTACTTTAACGTTTTTAGCAGAATGGGGTGATCGTTCCCAGCTGACAACCATAGTCCTGGCCGCCAGAGAGGTGAGTGGTGCAGGATGCCCGGTGCTTTCTATCGCGCAGCTGAAAACAGCTGGGGTTTGGTACACTTGGAGAGATGTTCCTGAACGGGTGTTTCTTTGATCAGTGTGATCATACAGCTGTAACACAGCAGCTTTCAAAGGACACCTTCCTCTCAGCAAACTTAAGGCTGTTAAACAGATACTGTTTTTTTAAAATCTAAGCAAATATGGAGCAGTGTATAGAACTAAAATTCTAAACTGCTGTGCAGTATGTAATAATGTAAATGAAGTGTTCAGCATGATGATAGGAATGTTTATATTATATTTAAAGGAATATTAAGGCTTAAGTCAGCCTTTTAATAAATATAAGTAGCTTGCCAGTGTTCTTTCATGCATTAAGTTAATTTACATCATTTTTTCCCTGGGACTTGTGCTTCTTTTGGTCCATTTTCAGACCTTCCCTAGGGATAAATCAGAGCTGTGTAATGAAGGAGGCAATAATCTGTAGGAACCTCTTGTCTCCTACAGTGCAGGGAAGATGCTTAGAACTAACAGGGCAGAGAACAGCAGGATGAGAGGATTATCTCATTATTCAGGCAGTTACATGCCATCTTGGAAAACAAGGAATCATTTCTGCCTCTGCCCAAGCTTTTATACGGTGCCCAGCAAGTTGCTTAAGCCCATCTTTTCACAGGTGGTTGTTGACTTCTAGTCTGTATTTTCTGAGTGTCCCATTAGGAAGCATTCAGCAGACTCTGTGGTCTGGTTTGTGAAGTGTGGAGCATGTTGCACCAAAAGACAACTGTGGGATTTTACACCTTCAGCATATGAAGTCTTTGTATAGGTGCTACAAAAACAAACACTAAAAAAAAATAAATTTAAGATATCTTGATCTTGGCTTTCCAAAGCCATGAATGATGATGATTTGGATATTTATTTTTTTTTCATTTCATTTGTGGGATAGTTTTATACCCCTTTGTTTCATGATCTGTTCGACTATATCCTTGTCTGTGAAGTACTAAAACAGATAGCAGGAATGTTACAAAAATGTTTACAAGGAAAAAAATTACCTTTATATGGAGACTTGATCAGCGTGGTAAGTCAGCTGTGACCATACATTCTTCAGTGAAAGGAAAATGGAATACTCTGTGGTGGTTCATTGTTAAGACAAGATGGACACTACTCAAACAGGGCTCATGTGGAGGAAAGAAAGGGTAGTAGTTGGTGCATACACCAGCAGAATGGGTTAAGTTTGTCTTCATGAACACAGTCCTGGCAACAGTCCTTAAGAGCTTGATTTTTACACCTTAGCAGTTTACTCTCTATAAGGGTGGTTCATCTGTTTTAAAGAAACAGAAGAGGAAACTCTGTAGTGTCCTACTAGTCTGGCTTTGCCTCTGCAGCTGCATCTGAGTGCTTCTGCTCCTGGAGACTCTGTGCTGAGAGAAGTTGTTGTAACTTGCTACCTTCCAAGGATGGCTCTGGGGAGTGGGGAGAGAGGTGTGTTAGGGCTGTACAGGTAACCACTGACCAGAGGAAAACAGGGATTTCCAGGAGCTTTGGGTCCTGTTCCTGGAGGCCAGTGTGTTCTGCTGGCACAGCCCTGCTTCTGAGCTGTGCCTCTTGGTCATCTCCTACCTGTCCTCTGCTTGATGTTAGCCCCCTTTTCTCACTGGCTTGGGATTTTGGTTCTTTTGGCCAGTCAGTGTTGTTCATGTATTGAGTAGCTGCTTGTTCTGCAGTGCTGTGAAAGCTGTCATTGGCAATAGGCTTTGAAAAAGGCTTATTGTCCTCTGCTCCATAAATTCTTCCATACTGTTCTCTTTGAATGACTGGCATAGGGATAAACTGTAGAGCACAAGCTTGTGAAGCTGGCCAAAGAAGTCGGAATGTTTTAGGTGCTGAAAGCTTTAATTTTCAGCTCATGGATTTATATTTATTTCTTTCTAATTAGGTTGGTGTTCTTCCAGCTGATGCATATTGTGTTTCTCAACAGCTGCTGCCTTCCCTCTAGAAGTTCCTTCATTGTTTAACTACAGCAGAGTGATTTTCTGGATCTGTATTTAACAACTTGAGGATGCTTCTTGGTTGAAACATGCCATATGCTCCTATATTAGTCAGGTTTAGATTTAGGTCTGTCTTGATAGCTGACGTGCACTGTTACTGGTCTTAGAAGGCTGTGATGGATAGCAGAGCGGAGGAAACACCAGAGAGTATCCTCCATGCTTGACAGTGTGCAACCAGGGAATCAAAGCATTGCTCCTTCCCGGGGGAGGTTGTCACAGGACTAGTGAGTATTCAGCTCTGCTGATGTTTCCTTTCTGCATTTTTTCCTCAGGACCCCTATGGTGTGGCAGTGGGAGGAACAGTGGGACACTGCCTATGCACTGGTTTAGCAGTTATTGGAGGGAGAATGATAGCACAAAAAATTTCTGTTAGGACTGGTAAGTGAAAACACTCCAACTGAAAAGACGCGCTGATGCTGGTAATGTTTGTGGGGTGAATCACAGAATATTCATGGTTGGAAAGGGGTCATTTGGTTTTCCTTATCTTAGGTTGCAGCTTGCTGCTACTGTCAGTCCTGTGATGTAATGAGATTGTTGCTCCCTGAAGTATTCTGTGAAGCTATTTCCGATACATGTTCCCTCACAGTATTTGTTCTGTAGCTGCAGAGGTTGCTGGGGGGGAAGAAAAAGCCAAGCTACCAACTTCATTGAAAAAAGTGAAATGTGCGTTTTGTTTTGTTTGCCATGGAAATTGGTGATGAAATGCCAATCTAACCATTTCATTTGCTCCTAATAAGCTCAGTGTGGGTCTCTTGCCAAAGGAATAAGCTTCTTAGGTTGGAGCAAAGATCTAAGCCTGTCAGTCAGCAGAACATATACATGTGTTTTCCATATACATACCATATTTTGGTGCTTTCCCAGAATACTGTCCCACCTTCTAGCAGATTGTGGACATTGCGGAGAGTTAATGTTTTTGATACTGCCTCTTTCAATATATTTACCTAAAATGGGGGAGAAGGCAGCTAATTAGTATGTCCCTCCTAACCGATGGCTTGCTCCAGCATGACAATATTGTATCTTTTCCTCCTCCACGCAGCCAAGTACTGAACAGCAGGTGTCAGTCTCAGTTTCATAGCAGCTAAAGCACTGAGTGAAACACAGCTTCCTTCTCTGGGCCGTGACATATTCCTGTAGATGCAGTTAGACAGGGGGTGGTGTACGGGTATCCCAACACTGAGCTAGAACCAGTGTCCACTCTTTGCAGCATAAATTTTCAAGCATGGTTATCAGGGAATCTGACACTAAAAAAGAAAAAGATCTGTAATGTGTCAAGGAAGATATTTAATTTTCTTTTTGGTTTGTGTTTTCTTTTCAGTGACAATCATAGGAGGCATTGTCTTCTTAGCATTTGCATTTTCTGCACTATTTATTAGTCCAGACTCTGGTTTTTAAAATTTTTCATCACTGCAAAGGAACAAGGATTGGAAGCATCAAGCAGCTGTCCTTGTGCATTTTTGTATATAATGTACAGAATTATAGTTACACAAGCACTGAAGATGAGACACTGAACTTTTTATAGTGAATGATTCATGGGACTGACATATCGATGGACAACTTCTGCGGTGGAGATCTGCTTATCTGGTTTGTTTATGTGGTGCCTGCTCCCTTGGTGGGATTGGCCTGGTTTTCTTGCTTGCTGGACCTGGCTTAGCTGAATTTTGAGGATATATTCCCATAAGTATTGAGGCTTCCTCTTTTCTTCCTCTGTTACACATGGCCACCTTTTCTGTTTCTTCAAGAGCTGTTTCTTAAGGCTCCTGAAGTGGACTGTGTCTTGTTCCATGTTGCTCGACGGAAGGTGTTGAGGAGAAAACTGCTGGCTCCTGCCTCCAAGGACTTCGGTTCCAAGGTGTGCCCAGGGCTGGATAATCTAAGCAACAGGAAACCTGGGAGCAGTTCCTATACCATTGAGTGGCTGAGCCACCAACAGAGAATTTTATACACTTAGAGGGAGATCTTGCTAATCAGGGATTTTTATCAGGAAATTGATCTGTGGTGATTAACAGCCTACCATGTACAATATGCGATCTGTCTGGACCTAGTATAATATGCCTTTTTTTTCTATTTTTAATTTTGAAATATTAAAGTATATGGAAAGTAACTGAATGGTCCAACTTTATGTTCCATTCCCAGGATTGAACAGTAATGGAATTGCTTAGGTTTAGAAGTATTCCTGCTTTTCTTTTTTTAGGAATAGAAATGTAATCTGGAAGAGTATTAATAAAACAGAGTGTCTCCATTTGAGTTATTTTCAGTATTGTGTTTGGTGGTTCCCGTAATTCCTGCCACAAAGATTTACCTAGAGATTTTCTACTTAAGGTGAGAAAAGTTTGGTGAATTTATTTCAGGTACTGATAAATATCAGAATGCAGATTATTTAAATTTACTTCTAAAGTGAAAATGTTATTGTGAAAGTGTCTGACAGCAATGGAGACTGTGTGCTACAAAGAATGCTGGTAGGACTGTGGAAGCTTTTCTTGTTATAGGTCACCCTCAAAACAGAAGAAATCTTCTGGAGGTTATGTCACTAATGCCTGAGGCTCAGAAGTGCAACTAACCTTTGGATTGCTAATCTTTATGAGTACTTAAGTTATATTCTCTTATAAGCATGGCTTTGGTTTCCAAGTTTGCATGGCAGCAGCCTGTGGTTGAAGAGCATTGCCTCAGGTGTGGCAGCAGTTCTAGTTACAGCTCTTCATGATAAGTTTATGGAAAAATGTATTGATATTTTCAAAGTTCAGTTTAAAGAAAACTGATGATCTTGCTTGCTGCATGCTGATGGTCTTACCGCTGGTGGGTGTTGCAGTTTTTAGCTACAACGACAGCACTTCTATAGCTATTTTTTTTTTTTTTTGACTCCTGAGGCAGAGGGGGCTTACGGCATAAGCAAGGTGTCTATTACTTTGTAAGTATTAATTCCCAAAGGCAAAAAGATCAGTATCTTCACATGGGTGACTACTGTTACAGTGCAGAAAGAGATGTAGGCTGCAAAAATAACTGGACATTATTTAGCACTTTCTGCAGGCATTCAGCTTCAATTAAAGGATTTCCTTCCTTTAATTAACATTTAACTAATTTCAAATTTTTCATGCTTACAACTTTGATTAGTCCACAAGGATCATGGAGAAAGGGTTAGATGACCCTGACGGGTTACAAGTTGTATTGCACAGCTCTCCCAAGCAAGAGCTGCGTGCTCTAAAGGAGTTATGCTCTCACCTAAATACAAGTTCCCTCCTTCCTTGTTCAGGGGCAGGGCAGGCGTTTCAGATCATTTCTGCTCCTTTAAAGATATTAGTCTTTGACAGTGCAGGAGCAGAAGTAACATACAGGGAGGGGAGCTGAGGGATTTAAAGGGGGGTGTGTTGCCCATGCCGGAATGTGAGGGAAGGGCACTGAACCCTCCTGTGCACAAACACTGCAGTGCAGCTCCCTCAGCTGGAGAGAACAGGGACCCTACCCATGAAGATACACGAGTGCTTTTTGTGTGCCTTCGAACAGTGCTGCCTGAGGAAATGCCAAGGCAGAAACGTAAATACACAAATCAAAGGGCTCTAGCCTTTAGAATGGGGCATCGATTTATAAAGACAGAGAGAAGACAAGGAAAAAAAATACAGTTTGCGTGTTTACTGAAATCTCACAAGTCATTTGTCTGGGTAGGGGAGAAAACATAAAATTGACATCAAGCAACTTTTCACAAGTTGGTTCTGTGGGGGGGAAGAGAGTGCCTTGTTACAGTCAGGGGAAGGGTAAGAGTGCTTCACTGTGAAACTCGGATAACTGACATCAAGCAACTCAGAAAAAACTTCTAGAACCTTAGAAGCTACGAAAAGCAAAATTTTAAATGAGTTACATTTATTCAGTTAAAAAATTGACAGTTAGTAATGATCACATGAACACCAGGGAACTGTATCTACATTTCCTGACGTCAATATGAGCGGCACTAGGGTTTTTCTGGTTTGTTTTTTTTAATGTATACAAATCTAATGCCAGTTAAAAAAATACAAAACAAAACTGAAACCCAAGACACTGTGAAATCACTGCTTAAAAACTCAAAAGTCAATCTAATATTTGAAAATAAATAATTTTTACCTTTCCTGTTAAAAAAAAGACAACTCACCAACTGCTTTCAAAGCAGTAACATCTTTAAGACCATTCCCAAAAGTGTTTCATAAATTATTATCCATTGATTGTCTATTAATGCAGCATCTCTCAGTCTTAGCTGGGGTCTATATTAGGCCATACAGTATTTCGTTCAGACACAGTGTTTTGTGTTTCCCACCCCCCCTTTTATTTAGGTACAATTTCTCTGAATAGAGCATATCATGCTGGCAAAACTCATGCAGATGACATAGCATGAAGCATAGCAGAGCTTAAAAAAAATCACCTGTTAAAAAAAAAGACAAGGAATGTAGTGTTAAAAATTAAAATAGTGATAAAGCAACTATCCAGTCTCATGGACAAGCAAGACAATTTCAAATGTTCTCTCACAGTTGTCTCATCTACTATGATTTGTTTAAATATCTTTTTCAAATCCAAATTCACTTATTTCTCTTCAACTTTTTCCACCAGGGATAAGTAAAAAAATAAAAGGTTAATTATTAAAACTAGTCTCTTTTCCCTTTTAATCAAAATAAGCATTCTCTCCAGCTCTCTGACTGTACATCTAATTTTAGTAATTATTTCAAATAGAGCAACTTATGAATCTGACATGCTTGACATCTTNCCTCACCCCTTGCAGGCAAACAATATCTCTTTAAACTCCATGCAACTCTGCCATCTTTTTCACTCCATCATGCATCACCAGCCCATTTCTTCATAAGTACAATCCTCTCCTTAACAAGACTCCTTCCCCTCTGTCAGAGTCATTCTGCAACCGTTACATTCCGGAAAGTGCAGCATCACAGCGTTCGTCATCGTGCTATTTATTAGGATGTTGCAAGTAAGTCTATGACTGTAGTAAATGAGTCGGGCAGAAGCAAAAGGATGTTTAAGAAAGAGGCAAGAGCCTGGTCCTCTTCCCANTCTAATTTTAGTAATTATTTCAAATAGAGCAACTTATGAATCTGACATGCTTGACATCTTCTGATGTCACAACATTTAAAACACTCATAATGATACCTGGGTTAAATCTCTGAAAATATAAATGGTTCTTGAATCAACTTCAACATTTGAAAAAGGCCACATCTTTAAACCTTCAGAACATTTTCACACGGATTATAATCCTAAGGGACACTTAGAATTATTGAGCAGGCAAATGAGCCTCCGGGTGATTCTTTCTCATAGGCAACTGTGCAACTTAAGAAGTCTCCTTCAAGGAAGCGGGTCGGTGCTGATCCCTTCCCCTGGCCATATAAAAGGCCAAGCCAACCAGTTTTAGAAGCCTTTTTAATCTTGCACTGTGAGCCTCGAAGGATCACCGTATTAAAGAAACATTTTCCAGAAACGTCTCTTGACAGTTTTATGCATGTTATTCCTCGATGCCCTCTACCCCCCCTTAACAGTTTCACTGACTAAAGAAATAAATGATTTTCAAATAGTCTTTTCAGTAAAGTGCTTGTTATTACTCAAAAAAA
>VWZY01013296.1:180002-201100 GCA_013399075.1 Chloroceryle aenea
TTTCTTTTCCTGTGAAAAACTGCCCGATATAGCTTTATTTTATTAGGTTTTACATAAAGCTGAAATGAAACCTATCTCTTCTAAGGGTACTGGGTTACTGATTTTGGTGTTTGGCAGTAGGCGGGATGCCCACAAAAGGTGGTGACACACTGGAGCCATAGTGCAGAAGGTAGACCTCCTAGATGAAATGGAAGGCATATGGAGAGCTCCTACTAGAATCCTTTCATATTTATATACAAATATAATATATTAAATATAATATAAAAACCACTAGAAATCAAGGACAGCTCAGCAACAGGGGAAGCTGCGGATCCTTTAAATACACACTTTTTAGTCACTAGCTGTGAAACAAAGCATCTGCACACTTGCACAGAATCTGACCAAGTTCTACACACCCGCTTTTGTAAAAGTTTGCCTGGTTTGTGGCAGGAAATTTTCAAGTGTGTGCTCTATTTTTCCAGTTTCTTTGTATTTCCCCATCTTCTCTACTTCACCTACTGGCTGGTAGTTCTGTAATTGAATGACCCCTTTCTGAGGTTACAAAAAGCTTCCTGACCAAATTGCCCATTACTATAGTTCTCTTTCAGCAGCCATGCTATTGTCATAATCTAATTTCTCTCTCACCTAGTTTAGCCTTTTTTACCAGCAGGCCTATAGCAGCACACCAGAGTATTTGGGAAGGAGGAAACTGAAAGAGAAGTTTAAATGAAGCTTTATATAAAAAGCTGCATCATTAACCATCTGGCTGGTATCTCTATTTTCTGTAATTCTCAGTGTAATAGCTTAATAAACCTATTTTACCATATTCAATAGCTCTAATAGCACTATTAAAGCGCTCTCAGATTTCATTTTTAGTGCTATATTATTGTTGTAAATGGCTAAAAAAAATAAAACCTAACCTATTTTCCATTAAGCAAAAGTACTGAGAGCACAGATCTCCAGTCGACGCAGCTTCATTCAGAAACAGGTGGAATGGCGCTGCAGGGACAGCAGAGCAAGGCAGGATTTCCTTACATAGAACTTTATGGAAGCAGGTTTCTGGCAATTATTCCAGCCCAGAGAATGCCAGAAATCCCTTCAAAGAAGTGGAAGTGTTCCTTGCTATGTTTGGTATTGGCATCTGTTCCTTGCTCCAGGTTGCAAGAGCCTTCTTGGAGCAGAAAGCAATCTGATTCTCTTTGGTACTGTGTTTCTCACACTCTCCTCGGTCACTACTGTGCTTTTTTGGTGCCAAACTCCTGCTTTACAACTGGGGAATAACAAAGATCTAATGGTGGGGCACATGCAGAGGCACAGGCTAGCCTCAAAACATAACCAACAGTATCAAATGCTTGGCTAACCGGGTAATACCTTCCTGCGGGTTTGGTTCATCCAGTAATACAATCAAACTGTTTCATAGTACAAAATAGTCCATCAGCATTTGGTTACATTCATTCAACTCCTCCTCAGTATTCAAGATTAATCCAGCTTTCTCTCCCTAGCATGAAAATTTTAACTGCTTTTACTGTTTTTTTTGTTGTTTTTAATTATCAGGTCTATCAGCATTTATTCATTTGCCTCTGAAGTTCTGGTTTCCACAAACTAGTACCATAAAAACCTACTGAACATTTACTTAAAATAGCACATCATATCTGTTGGAACTTTTTATTTTCTTTATAAAGTGAAGTTGCCTTCTGAAGTCTTAGTTCAGTGATATCCCTTAAATCAATATAGCCTGGTAGTGTTAAATGCAATCATGATCTCCCCCAAAACACATTTTAAATGCTGCAAAAATGATTAAAAACCCCAACCCAACAACAACAACAATCAGCTTACTATTCCTCCTCTTGCAAAAAGACTTCTATACTTTCAGATTTTTTGATCTTTTAAGAGTTATTAGCTTCAAGGTCTGAGATTTGAGAGTCTCCTCAGTTTCTGGTTAGTGTTTGAGGGGGAGTACCACTCAAAAATGCTCATGGTCTCAACTCAGACCATTATTGGAATCAACACAATATGGAAATATCTATGAAGTAGATACACGAGTTTGGTTGACAATGTACTAAGACTTCAAAATTGAAAATGATTACAGATTCAAGACATTATATAATTCAAGATGTTCAACATTATCACCTGAATTAAAATCAAGGCACTATGGGTTTTGTTGTTGTTGTTAAAATGACCCTGAATTACTTCTGACTAATTTTTGAAGGAGAATAAAAAGATTCCAACATATTTTAATAAGTTACAATTCTCACCACAGAGAAAGTGGTTAAAAAGTGCCCAAAAGGTTATTAAATGTAAATATATTTTTTGTGCAAATTATTCCTATAACTGAAACATTCTTGAAAATTACTTTTTTTTTTTAAACCTTTTACATAAATATTTCCAGCTATGAACTATATCAAAAGATAGCTTTGGGGAATAAAATTCCAAACCATCCGCAAGAAAGCAGTGCAAATTCCTATTTGTCAAATAAAACAATGAATTAATTATGAAATGATGGATGATATTCATGAATCTGAATGTCATGAACCCTGATGCATGATCACCAGTTCAAACAGCTTCATCAATAATTTAACCTCGAGAAGTTAACTAACCAACACACTGTACCTCACCGAACAAACCCTGACATCACAGACAAAGCACAAACAAGAGACTTGTGCCCACATTAAGGGTGAAAATAATGATGCATCATGTTGTAAACAAAAGGGTAGAACAGAGGAAAACATTAGTCTGAGTATGGCGTGAGAATTTAGGGAAACATATTCAAACCTACAAATAACAGATTACATTTTCATGCATCATATAAAATATTTTGCTCTTTCTCCTTTTATGCAGACATATACACAATATTTTACAGCATCTGTACAACAGAGAACTGGATTTCACACAACATTTTCAAAATATTTACTGTCCCATAATCATCTGAAAAAAATTAGATGGTTTTTGGACTATCTTCCTGGCATTTTTTTCCGCTAATTCCAACAATTGCTCCATGTCCATTTTAACTCTTTGAAAATGTACAGGATTGATAAAAATACCAGTATTTTCAGCATCCCTCTCATTTCAGTCACACTTTGAGATTTCACCTGGACAAATTAACACCTGGCAGCAAATCCTTTAGAACACAGAAACTGGAGCAACTATCAAAGTTGGCCATGTCCCCATCATCACCTTGTGGCTTTTCTTAGCAGATTCCAGAAGTTTTAAGTAGATCTCAACACTGTGGTGTTAGAAAGCCTTCATACTGTTACCTCTGTAGCCTCAGTGCAACTGTGTGTGGAGCAGCCCCCTCTAAGTAGTTTGCTTCAAAGAAGAGGCAGAGCCCCACACTATTGTGGCTGAACTTTGGAAGGATCAGTCATCTTGTCAGTTCTGTGTCGTGAAATTTGCTGCTGCTGCTGTTGTGACTGATGCTGCTGGTGGTGGGACTGAGTAAAAGTGCTTTGTTGTAGTGGGAAAGCAGCAGAGAGGATGAGCTGAGCTGACTGATTTCCATGAAGTAACCTGGATGTCTAAAACATGGAAATTGAAAAATATTATTTTCCCCTTGCGCTGAGAAACACAGGCCTAGCTGCTTTTTAAACTTTTCAAAAGGCTTCACTGAAAATCAACTTCTGATTTGGTCATCTTAGCTAAGCAAACAATGCAAAGATTAGTTCATACTAATGAAGTTAATTAGAGCATCTGACTAATTAATAAAAGCAGATAGGTAGGAACACATGACAATTTGTCTGCATTTCAAACCAAAAGAGCATAACAGGACTTAAGGAATCCATTTGAACAAGTGCAGGTGGCTGTCATTGCAGTCAGATGAGAAAACAGCACCTGACTTGGCACAGATCACATTTATCCCCCACAGCCAGAATGAACAGTCAACATAACTTCTGCATTTGCAGACCCAAAAAACATCCCCTTTGAAGCAGATTTATTGCAACTGGAAATAGTACTTAGTTTTAATCTTAATCTTCTTAGAACCAAAGATGATGGTAACTGAAGAAAAGCAACGAAAGATGGATACAAATGCACCTGGGGGACTCAAGCCTGAAATGTGCTGCAGCAGAAAGTCAACGACATTGACTGCTGCACCTACAGAATCAGACTGTCAGAAGCCCCAGTGACCACTGGCAGGAAAAGCACATTTCTCTCTTTTTAAAGAGTATTTGCTTTACTTCAAATTTAACAGTTAGTATTAAAAATACTGAACTTTTCCCTAGAAAAGAATTCAAGGACAAGAACAGACCTTTGGTGATCTGTGGCTTTCATAAATCTTCTGTTTCTCCAGAATTAAGTCAAAATTGTACCCACTTTTAAGTTTAGAAACAGAGGTACAGACAGTACCAACCCACTGAACAGTTACAGTATCTATTTGACTCGTCGGAGAACACATTCAAATCTGCACTCTGGTTTGATTCAATTCAAGAGTTTGAAACGAGTGCTGAAATTCAAATCACTACATCTTCTTCATCTCTCTTTCTGAGAGTCAACTTGCAGCGGAAAAGCCTTCTCCTGATGCATGACTGAAACTGGTATGTTCCCATGAAAAATTTTTCAACAAGTCAGTATTTTGTGTCAGTGACCTAGTGAAAGAGAATCTTTCTCTGCCCCAAACAGAACTGTAACCACTCCTTGTGCATGTAAATGTAGGTTAGGCCTCCAATTACTTACTGCACTCACGTATCTTCCACCTATGCAAACGATGGATCCCAAATTCAGTGCAAATGGGAGATCACACATAGTAAGAAATACTTTCACAATGAGGATATTTAATTATGTATACTCTTAAGGAGTAAAAAAATAAATCAAAAGTTTACATTCCCAAAGTAGTTTGAGAATGTTAAGAATGTGCACAAGCTACATCATAATAGTTTCATGGACTTTATCTTTCTTTGGAGAAAGGCAACATCAGAGGCCAAATAAAGATTTTAAAACATTTTTAAAAATTTTTTTAACACACCTCTCCTTGGAGGCTCTCTACTGTTCTAGCTCCCACTATCCCACTACATCTCCCTCACCAACATCACCTGCTGGGTGAGACACATGCCAGTGATTAACTTGAATCAACAAATGGCAACAGATTTCCCCAACAATTCTTTTTACCTTTTGGTTCTCTTCTTTTTGAGACTTCTTATCTCTAAAATCTTTGGGTTTTGCCTTCCTTCTCTTCTGATCCACTCTCCCTTCTCCACTAAAACAAGGCTCTTCTCTACGCTCCTTACAAGGTTATTTGCTGCTCAGCCTTCCCTGCAGCCTAGACAGATGTTCGTGCCTCATGTTACAGGGACACAACTTGCTTTGGGCTGCATGCTGCTTTCCAGACCAACCAGTAATGTTTGAGATCTTCTCTCATGCCTTTTTGCATAAATATGTGAGCGCAAAGAAAACACAAGCGCTTTTCAAGGGAAAACTGCTTTCATCATCTCATTCTCAGTCAAGAGCAGCAATTCACAGGGGAGAAGATAGAAAATTGGACAAAGCATAGAGTGCAACTGCAGGAAAGACTACCTCTACTTTAAGTAGTAATATTTTAGAGAATGGCTACACAATAAACTTCTGCATCAGGCTTGTTCCCAGGTTTCAATTTTAAGTGCTCTGTTTTCAGACAAAGCACCCCTGAGATAAGGTAGCAATGCTCAAAGCGTCAGGACTTTGAAAAATTGGTAGAGAAACCTGCATTACCTGTAGGAACTGCTGGGGATGCTGGGTCAGCTGGGACTGAGCTGGTTGCTGAACTGTGGTGAGCTGCTGCTGATGGTCTTGCTGACTTTGCTGCTGCTGTTGCGTTATTGACAAAGTCTGTGGCTGCTGCTGTTGGGCAGCAAACGTGGGATAAGCTGTCACCACCTGTCCCATAAACATAGTACTTGGTACCATTACTGCTCCACATGCTACCGGCGCCGTCACAAGTTTTGTTACAAGTTGCTGACCTTGAGAAAATCTGTTAATAGAAAAAGACGTTTGAGGTCCCTTTAGGGGGGCGTGGGGGGAAATAAAAAAATCAAGCATCATGTGCACTTAGGAAATGCAGATTCGTGAGGTTTATACTTTGCTATAACCATTTGATAAGCCTGTGAAGATGTTGTTTTGGGCAAAGTTTAGTTCAACAGTTATATCCACACTTCAAACACTACTTTAGTTCCTTTTGTATATGATGTAGCTATGTAAGCATATCATCATAGCAAGTTATCTGAATATTGGTCTTGAAGATTTACCTGATTTGCCTGTCTTGTGTAAAAGTAGTTACTGCAGCAGTATTCTGATTATTGTTCTGTGGTAAGCTGGAAGGAACCTGGACCACATTTCCTGTCGTTGGCTGAGAAATCACCATAGTGTTATACAAAGGTGCTGAGACTGTATTCTGTGACTGACTGGCAACAGAAGACTGCTGATTGTGTCCACTAAGTACATTTTGTTGATTATGCTGAAAACAAAAAAAATAATTTATGAGATTGTAATTTGAAAATAGCCAGGTAGTACAGCTATCCTCCTCACTGTCACTGCCTGTATTTCACAACTGCCAATGTTCTTCTATTACAAATTAATTCTTAATTAGCTAAGTACAGAAGCATTTCTATTGGCAGGATTTGGAGGTGGGATTAGCCCTCAGACATCTGAAAATCTCTTAGATTAACCTCTTCTCCTATTCAGGTTATTTTTTTCAGCTCCTTGCATACTATTTGTTCATGATCGTATTTTTCACTCCTTCAGCATCTCTATGCCAGACTTAGACAAAAGCATACACATCATGTCAATTTCTTACTTGAAAGTTTGGAACTATCTTGCTGCTGAGATGGTAACACTGTCCACCACTAGTCTGCCTCTTCACAGATCTCAGAAAGCATGGAAATTGGATAAGGTACAGAGGAGAGTGGTCATAGAGACTGGAGGTGTAAGAAGCCCCCACAGACAAAGAGTCAAACCCATCAGAACTTGACAAACAGGCTTCTATGGAGATACATGTGACAGAGGACGTTGGAATCATGTATGAAGATGATGAAAAGTGAATAGCTGCTCAATGTGTTTCCCAGCTGGACAGCAAGTTTAAAAAACAAATAATCAAATTTCACAGAAAGTAAAGCTGAAGAACTCACTAGGAGATACTATGCATTTCAAAAGTTTACATGGAGTCTAAAGTACATAAACTCATAGAGGAAAAAAGCTGTTACATTACTGATGTCATACACCTATGGCATCTGACTGAAGTTGCTGGAGAGTAGAAAAGTCAGCTGCAGAAGCACCAATACATGCTTGCCCTGTTCCTATGCTTTTCCAGTTATTTGCCATATCAATACTGTCTTTCAAGCTCACCTCATACAAATCTCATGCTATGTGCTCTGTCAAGAGAAAATTCACAGGCATTCCAAAAAAGGCAAGCTAAAAGTTCTCTTGATACTGGTCTTTCAAAAAAGCTACGTTAGTTATTTACATGCCTAAGTCTTAAATGAAAACAAGACCTGAAATTGCATTATCAAGAAAATAAATGCATTTCAGCTGTAAAACTTGGAACATGAAGAAACCAATATGACTCAAAGGACCCTGTTCAAAAAAAAAATTTGGGAGGTATTATGTCAGGGAAGCTATTGTGATGTTTAAGCTATGGTTTTGAGCATATATTCCATCCAGCAAAATCAACAATAAGAATTTTACCTGTGTTGCAGTACTCTGCAAAGGCTGTTGCTGTATCATGTGTGGAGTACTTATGTGGCCAGTGTTCATCCCACTTTGAGTCTGATTAGTCTGAACCACTTGACCCTGCATATTTATTGGTGTAAGCTGCTGAACATTGGAAGAATTTCCAGAAGCAAGCTGCACAGAACCAAAGTTGAGTCCAGAAGTTGACTGCTGCAAGAACATCTTCAAAAAATAAAATCCACAAATTAATCTTTTAAGAAAAATCTGTTAATTGTTGACAATATTTCAGAGAAACTCAGTTTAATTATTTTAAATCACTATATAAATGAAGTTTCGTCTTAGTTATTAGATGTGTTGAAACATCACTGCAACCACTGAGAGCAAAAGGCCCAACTCCCATACAGGGTCAGAATTCAGAGACTCTACTAAGAATCAGCATCCTGTTTTCTAGAGCACTAAATGTTAAGGTTTAATACTTGTTCTTAAAGAGAAAATACTATTTAGAGACTAACTTCTAATGTAGTCTGCATCTAAAGACAAAATGTATTTGAGATCACACTTCTATTTGTAGAATCTCCATCAGTGACACTAATTCCAGTGAAGAGAATCTCAGAATCAATAGATGCAGGCACAGCACTGAGAAAATAATCTTCCTTTGCAATTAAGACACCCTAATGATTATACTGAACTTTCCAATGCTATAATAAACTGAAATCAGCACAAAAATATTTGCAACTTTACAAAAAGTGAGGCCCAAGACAAGGTAATAAGACAGAATGTGCAACACTGAAGATATTTTCCCCTAGTTTCCACAGACCTACATCAGGTCCCTCCACAGCGCATGGGAAGAGAACTCTGAATCTCTCTTTCTGAGGCATCTATAAGGCAGTCTGTGGCTGGTAGGATTTGGCTAGACATGATAAAACACTGAAAATGACATGGGCCAGAAACTCCTACTCTTCAAAACACTCAATACTTCTAGGAAGTATTTTTCCCTACTCTTTATTCACTGAAAATATTTAGGTTATTTCCTTAAAGTGCATTTTAATTTTGCTTTGTTGTGTTTTTTTCTTCATTTGTTTGGGTTTTTTTAAACTAGAAAACCCAAATAAAGTCTTTCTTTTCTCCCAAAGAATGCTGAAAAGAGAATGACAAAATTTGAACCAATATGTGTTTTTGTCCAATACAGAAATCAGGTAGTCAATCGCTAGACTGAGTAACACATCCTCCATAGACTTCTTGTCTTTCTGTCTCAGTATCCACTTGAGTATACCAAGCAAAGTAGAACCATCTCACCAGGAAGGTGTGTAGGAGGACCACAGCCTGACAGGTAAAGGAACTCTAAAGGTATGAATTTTACACCCCTCAGCTAAAAGAGGAAATAAATGCTTATCTTGCACTTTTTGAATTAATATTCTAATGGGTGCAAAACTCTGCAAGAAGTAACCACCACTGCATCCTTCTACATTTAGGTTAGGCATAAACTGGGCTTGAGTTTCTCAATATTGAGAAGATACACTGGGGCACTTCGAGATACATTCAGAAGAAAAATGGCAGGCACCTCAGGAGCTGATGCTATGGGTTTTAGGCACATTAAGTCCAGGTGGCAGCTGACAGGGGGTAGGGAGTATCACCTTGTGGAATTAAGTGCCCAAGTCTCATTTTAGATGTCTAAATTCTCTACACATCAAACCTGTAAGAGTTACACTAACTCACCTGGAGTCCTTGACCGTGGACTATTTGAAGCTGCTCTTGAATCTTGCGCAATTCTTCCTGCTGCCGATGAATATTTGCCTCTATCATGCGTGTTCTTTGCTCTAGCTGGTCCTTTAGATGCTGCATAGCTCCTAATTGAGCTGAAAACTGAAACACAGGCTGTAATGCAATGAATAAATTAAAAGCTGAGCAAAAATAATGACATTTTATTTACAAGCGGTAACTGCACTCCTCCACAGTAGCAAAGAACACAAAGCACTGCATTCTAAACTACTAATAACCATAATCTGAGGATAAATTCATTAGCATGAAAATGTCACAGAACTCACATTTAATTGACACATCACAATTGGTGAACTAAAAAAAATAAAAATAAATCTATAGCAAAAGAAACTGACTGGTGTCCAAATCACCAAGACTCTATAAAGTGCTTTATTAATTGACATGGTGCTGTGGGTGTTAAAGAGCTCTTGGGTTACAAATGAAAACTGTAGCAGTTTACAAAAAAATAACATTAAAAAATAAAATGACCCAGAGCTAAAACATAACACAAATGAATTGGGAATACTCTCAGTTACAAACTGTTGAATGCTGAGCCCATAGACAAGCTACATTTGCCACTGCTGTTCTTCCTTAGACTCCTGCTATGGGCCACAAGTCAAGGTAAGGTTTTGATACTTAGGTCCTATCTACAGGACCCCGAACGGGACCTGGCACTGCTGGTCTTATTTCACAGAAGCGTTTCATAGACTCAGTTGCCTTGTGCTACAAGCATGTGTGTGGAAGGTTACCAGCACAGCTGATGGATTTTTAAATTCATGTCCTAAAATGTTTTATTTTAAACTGTATTTATATCTATGTTTCTAATGGCCAAGGCTGAAAACTCTATCACACAAATTAACAGGAAGAAAAAAAATAAAGTGTCAAAGAGAGGGATTTGCTCATTTCAAGAGAAAAATGCTTAAGGTGACTTCATCACAAAGAATTTCTAAAAGAGAAACTAGTCTTATATTCAGAACAACACTGTTTAAAAATAATAAACAATAAAGCAACTTAATCCACACCTGGGACATGCCAGACTGAAGCTGTAAAGTTGCAGGTTGAGACATCGTTGACTGTGATACTGGTTGTCCAAGAGACTGGGAGCTTAAAGACTAGGATTTAAAAAATTGTTCCGTAACTAAGAGAATGAACTTCATACTTGACAAAAAAGATTTCTTTATTACATAAAGAGACGATTCCAAAATAGCATCATGCAAGCATATGATAAAAACAAGTAAATGTTTCCTGAAACATCTAACTTTAAACATTAGAGAATTAAGAAGACAAGAGCACTAGATTATATATGTAAGATATACATGTGGTTTTTTCCTCTGCTAAAAATGTATAAAAGCAGTAGGTATGAAACAGAAAAAGCATCAATTACAGTTATGATGATTTTAAAAGTCTGATTTGTAGTAAGGGAAAAACTTTTTCAGCAAATTTGGAAGTGGATACCTTTCATTTTTTCTTAAATTAAGAATTTTAAAAATTATGTATTTTAATAAGCATTCTATTTTTTAAGTGAATGTATTAGTTCAACTTGAACATGAACACCAAGTACATTAAGCATGACATTTTCTCATGTTATTAAGATTTCAGAAACTATGAAAGTAGTCACTAATAGTCTTAGAGTCATAAAATTATATGAATACTCTATAGGGACACAAACAGCATTATGCTGGCAATTTTATATATATGTATATAATTGCATATATAAAAGTATATATTAAAAATGTAGAATTGTAGAAAGAAGTTAGTGTGAGTGAATGCAGAGTTTTGTACACAATCTTGCAAACCTAATGCCCAAATTACTTATATGCTTAATAGTAGTCTCTTATAATGTAGTATACCAAACAAAGCTGCAGATTGGTGTTAGAGTTCTGACAGTCATCTATTCCAAGGGAAACTGTTACAGTTCAAATAATGTTTTCAGAAGAAATAAACCAACATCTTTCTCTGAAGAGTTACCTGACTACTCAGAGACGATCTTCTTTGTGCAGTCTTTTCATGACCAGATAAGCTTTGCCTTGGAGGAGTGCTAGTGTCCACCGTCATTTTAGTTGGTGTTGCTGACAATGTTCAGAGAATAAAAATGTGTGAGAGTTACAACAGAGAGAGGCATGATAATAGCAATCTCAATTCTGCAATGCAGTAATCAAATCTCAGGAAGCTTTTCACAAATTAAAAAAAAAAACATAACATAAGGCTTTTTTTACCCTATCCAACAGAAGTGCAATCTGACTGACTGAAATAGGGTGTTCTAGGGTTTGCTACTGTACTTTAGAAATCACTATACAACCTCTGAAAATCTGAGTGGTCAGCAGATCTCTGAACCATCAAAATGGACACACTGATTTGCACACATCTCATAAAATGATGATGAACTGCTAGTTATGCATTTAATTCAAGTAAGTAAAGGAAGAAAACCTTCACTAGGAAGACAATTATATTTTCAACAGTTGGTGCTTACATGAATGATCTGACACTGCAGTATGTGAAGATTTTCTTGAACTCCTGGAGGAAGCAGAAGGTGTGGGGCTGGTATCAAACCTTTCCAGTGCTTCTTTGAGACTCACTGTGTTTATGTGATTGTCAGATCCAGAGTCCTGACTCTGAAGAGACACACACACACACACACACTAATTATTTTATCTGATTCAACACAATGTACATCTTTGTTAGCAAGTATCTAAGACCTTGCTGTGTCTAATCACCACCCCCTTAACGCAGGTGCCTGTGCAGTAGTAGTGGCCTGTTGGATATTTTTAAGCTCACTTTCCATTTGTGACTTTTATCCTTGGAAACGTAACCAAACCAAAGTCATATAAGGCTAGAAATGAAAATGCATGCAGACATAGGCCACGAACTGACTGCTGAGCTGACTTCCTCTAGCAACTCAATCTACTCTGAACACCAGTGTAACGAATGAGCTACTAATCCTTTTGAGAAAGGATGAGTTAACTCCACTAGAAGGAGCACCTCAGGTGAAACTTGCTGAACTGCCAAGGAAAAAACATTTTTGAACTGCCTGGGGAAAAGACATCAGAGCACCTGCACAAGCTGCCTTATCTAAGACTCACTGAACTTCCGAGGACATTAATTCAAAATTAATTGTGTATACTTTTAAGAAGTGGGACGGAAGGACACAATGGAGCTGCTCCTACTTCCCTCTCGGGAACTTCTTTAAGCCATCTTTGCGTGTTGACCTTGGTTTTTCACGTTATGGTTGCTTCCAGTAAAGAAGGACATTTATTTTTGAATCAAATTCTGCAGGAAGACTTATGGGTGTTGCCATGTTATAACTACAAGCCCATGAACTGAAAAGGGAGGGGGTGGGGGTGTGTGTAAATGTTCAGGGCAGAATACAGTTGAACAAACACCCAAACACCCTTCCTAGACTACTTTAATAATTTGAAATAGTCATATTGTTTAGAGATCAAAATATTTATCTGTACAAGGACAAAACACTGTTGTGTATTTGCTTACACATTATTTTTAGTATGAAAGAGAGAAGAGGCAAAATAAAATTATGTAAGACACTCACTTTATCTGCTGTTATCTCTGGAAGAGACTCCTCAATACCAAGTTCTCGTCGTCTTTCTGCTCTAACTTCTGCATAACTAAAAGAACAAACCAAATAAGACCACTATATTATTGGATGATTTAAAAACACATACCTCAGAAACCAAACTACTCATAGCTACCTTGCTTCCAAAGTTTCTCAGGAAGCTTTCCAATGACTCTTTAAACTGCTGTTAATTTCTCTACCTCCAAAAGGACCAGCAATACAGATCCCATGCCATTAGAATTTCTCTAATATAGAATTTATAAAATTACTTACCTTACAACAGTGTGCGTACAGACAATAAACTCTGGCCTGGAATTCCACTGGTGATACGTGATATAGTAATGTGTTTGCAGCCAAATCCATTGCTGTCCCTTTGTAAGGAATCTGTAGTAACATGACTTCCCTTTCCCATATTGCATTACTATAAAAGTGAAGAATAATGTTTACTGTCTTTCCAGTCTGTAAATATTGCAAGTACATAATAAATATTATCTCCCATTTTCATATGCCCCAAAACCATGTCTAAAAACAGTATTATGACAATGACTAAGAACAGGTTTAAAACTGTAGCTTTCTAAAGAAAAATGTTTCCACTGCATTTTCCAGAGAACTGCAGAATTCTAACTTCAATTTTTGTGTGTGTTTTTTAACAAACTGAAAAATTTATGGCCAAAAAAATGTAAATACAGCTTTATAAAGAAAACCATAGATAAACAGAAAGCTTATTTTATTGCACATTTGAACAATTTTTGCATTTATTAAGCATCACATCGCCTTTTAGAAGCTACTGGAAGACCTGCAGAAGTATCAGTCATAGTACTTTGCTCTCGAATTTACCACAATGAAAACTCCAAATTATAAGATAAAAGTTAAACCTGTTCTGTAGTTCTGTATCAAAAGAAAAAAAATGAAGATCAGCAGTGCAATGAAGGCAGTAAAGACACTTCACTCAAAATTTCACAACAGTTGTGCACTTTAACGAACTTCAAACCGAAGGTATATAAAGCACACTTGCTCATTTTATCAGTATTAGCTGTACTCACAGTGCTCATGACATTTTGCGAGATTATCTAGATCATCCACATGATAATAATCATAGCCTGATGTTCCCAAAACTTCAAATGGAAGGTAACCTATTATCGGAGGTGCCCTAATTGATACAAAAATTAGTGTCATTTTATTTCCACGCAAAAACCTCAAACAAAATAATTTAATCATATACATTTTCTTGTTTACAATATGTGCTCTGAAAAAAATTAAGAATTAAACCCAACACAAGCTATGAGTAGTCAATGCTGATTAGTGAACTCTAAATATTACAGCCACCACTGTGATTCAGCTACTATTGCTGCTATACATAGAAGGAATTGCACCTGTGATCCAAGAATAGGAACTTCCATTCTAAGCTATGTCTAGATGTGAACTCTTCATTGGGTTCTTCAACAGTGCACATTTCCTAAAAAGTAAAAAAATAAAAATCTCTCTCAAAACTGCTCTATTCTAATTCATAAGCTGTTTCGAAATTCAGACTTACCTAAAGTTAGTAGATAACTCCACAATAGTTATAAAGTTATTTTTAGACAGCTTCACTGGTTTTGCTTGTTTTAGATGCATAGTACCGAGCTAGAATCTAATCCCATCTGTGCCAGGCTGACACTCAATTGATTTAAATGGAACAACCCCAGCATGAGATTAAACTCAAACTCAGTATCTACAAACACAGGAGTACAAGCAGAAATCAATAGTTCCTGCAGTTATGCTTTTGACTTGTAACACGGAAAAGAAGAGATGAAAGACTCCCACCAGACACTCTGATTACAGTATAATGCTTACAATAGGTAAAACCCAACATTAACAAGATGGTCACATTACTCTGAGATTAGGAGTAGGATTTGTCCTTTTAGTGAATACAGAATATTCTAAATCACTTTGGCTTGAGGACACAGACATGTACTACAAATAACAGAACTGTTCTTCTATCCCAAACTCATGAATAGTAAGGAAATTACTGTATTTTCCCTATTCCAATAAATCCTCTAGGTATTCTGTACATCATTTTAACTGTATTCTGCTTGGACACGTGCAATCAGTGCACATCAGCCAATTTCTACTGTCCCCTTCCATGGACTTAAAGATGCCCCAAGTACTGTGCCTCATGCTGAGACACTAACAGAGCTGAGCACCTCAAGCCAGTTGGTTCTTCTGCAAACCCCCCTAGTACTGCCTTATAAGAAGAAAGATGGATGATGGAATACATGCATACATACAACCCTCAGAGAATTAAAATAAAACTAGAGATCAGTAAATGCTTCTTTCTGGATGCTGCACATGTTTGTCATACCTCTTGGAGGAGCTTGCAATGGCATTCCCATTGCCAGAAACACAGTAGAATCTACTGATGATCAGATACTACACCAGTTTCCTAGACTACAACATGGAAGCTGCTGCTGTACTGATGTAATATTCATGACAGATGTGGACAGATAAGCACACTGTTGTTCTGCAAACACATATCACTACAGTAGTCCTGTGGGAAAATAACAGTGTAAGACTAACTGTTGTTCCTACAAAGGGATCACCTTCCTTTCCATTCTTTCAGGTTATAATATAAAGAATTTAAGTGGATATTTTACAGTTCCTTAAATAGGTATTTCTGTGTTTTCTTTCTATGAAAGAAAAAAGTGAACATATCTAGGCAATGCTTTTCCTCTCACCTTCATTGGTGTAAATCTGAAGACAATGACTAGAAAAGGAGTTATATGATGGAGGTAATGAACAAAATCACTCTGGGCACAAATTTATGACTCTTGGTATGACCTGCAGTTGGTAAGACTGAACCTGCAGAACTGAAACTAACCCTAAAACTAAAGCTCATCTACTGTCCTAAGATTACAGAATTTAAGAAAGCACCACTCATAGCAAAGTAAAAGAAATTACAGAGCAAGCATATATCCTTGAGATATACTTTTGATTTGTCATTTCTTTTAATCTAATTATTTTGGCACAAGTCAAAACAAAAGTAAAAGTAACTTAAGTTCAGGCAGTAAAATCACAGTAAAACATCATTGTTAGAGAGGAGCTGGCAGTAGGTTAGTATCTGATTACTCAATGCATTTATATTAAGGATTTGCAGATATTCCACTGTAAAATACCCCTGGGCAGAAGCTATCTTGTTCAACAAGGCATCTTGTTGAAGTTGTCAACAAGGCATCTAGAAAAGAAAGGACTTTCATTTGTAACAATAAGTATTCTAGTAGAATCCTTTTGCCTGGATTAATTCTGCCTTCCTGATAGGATTTAATCATTTAACAGACAAAATGCAAGGCAAGTATTTTAAAGAATGTGTAAGCCAAATCCTTTCACTGGGGACCAAAATTTGTGGCATATTTTGTTACAAAAGTGGTGGGGTAATATGAAGAAGATAAAAATATGAACTTTCAGAGATTATACTCATGAGTACTATGGCCTTCTGCAAAAGCACTGTATATCCTTGAGAAATGACATTCTATATAATAGAATCCAGTACCATATAGCATCTGGAATAAAGAGAAAAACTAGGAGATGAGCAGGAAGTTTCTACCTTAAATAAGGCAACCGTGTACTAAAATACCTCTCTCATTACCAGCTGCATCACACATCTGTTAGTAAAGTTACTGGGATGGTAAAGTTCCTGACACAAAATTTATTTGCTAGAGTCTAATCAATGCTACCCTCAATACTAACAGAAAGCATCAAAAGAGTGTAAGCAAGTATCCTCACATTAAAAAGTCTTCACTCTGATGTTATTCCTCTTCACAAGAAAATTTCCCCGAAAATGGCAATAGTCAAAACCCTTGAGAGGATCTTAAGATGTCTGTAACATGAAAGGTTCCTTAGGCACCAGGGGCTCAGAAGTTCAAGCAGAGGAATGAAACTCTGTCCCGGGTATAATCTGTAAGGCTTTCAGATTATACTCAGGAGACTGAGACAGCTGAAAGACCATAAATGGGTGTTCCTCAACTTTCAAATGTCCTGTTCCAAAAGTAGGAAACACAAAAGTTCTACTACAGTATGTTCTAAACTGCCAGACTTTGTTAGACAAAACCATTTGCAAATACTGCTGGGCTGGTCTTTCTTACCCCTAAGTATTTCATGAAGCAAAAATAACACATTTAACATCTCTACCACTGTAGGCCTAACAGGAAGAACTGTTTAGACCCACATGGGCAGGCAAGTGTCACATGAAAGATTTCCTTGGCTACAGGAAAATTAAACAACAATCGTTCTCTCTCCAGGCATGCTGTCTGGAGAGATCCAATTCCTATTCAGCCTGGCAGAACTGAAGTTTACATGATTTCTCCACAAAGTGCAAAGTATATAGATCATATATTCAGAGGCTACTACCAACAATCTTCAGTTTAAAACACCACTGCAATCAATTTACAGGCAAAGTATTTAAATGTTCCGAGAGCTCTGCATGACAGATAGCACCTTAACCACATGTCACAGGCCTTTCATGGCATGTCTTTACAACCGAATTGCAAGAACAAATGTTACACAGTAGACTATCCTGTATCTTGATCAAACTATTTGTAGAAAATATATCATCTGAATTGCAATGACAGATGATCCTGTACTGTATCCTGAGTATTTATTTTGATTGCTTTTGGTGAGGAGCAGGAGTATACTTAATAACTACAAATTTCATACACATCCAAATCTAAACTTGGAAAGATACTTGCCTTGTACACTAGCAGTTAAGGAAAATGTTCTCTTTTGACAACCGAGTTACTAAATAACAGTACTGAAAACAAAAGAGTTGTACTACCTCAAATCCAACTGTCGGTTACTGACAAGTAACGTAAGCTTTCTTTAAGCAAATCTGACAGATTTGCTTCTGTGTCAAACTACAGCAAAGACCATCAGCAACATAAAATTCACATACAAGTTTCAAATAAAACAATATCTCCAGTCAAAGTGGAACCTTGATGCTATCTATCACTTTGTTTAAACTAAACTTGCTAAATTATATTCCTATGGACTTCTAAATTTATTGCTTGCATATTACTATTTTAGAAACTGCACTCACCATAACAACTTCATTTGATGCTTTGCATAACATTTAACCTATTTATGTGTGAAGTAAGAAACACAGACCCTTTCAGTTTCATATATTAAAATTCCTTACGGTTTTCATTAATCATGTTTTAAATGTTACATGCATTCTCTCTGAGTACATTTAAAAATTAATATTCAAGTGTTTTTATTTGTACATACCTTGATAAATTGTGGTGTAGCTAATCTAACTGTGGCTACAAAGCAGACTTTGTCTTCATACGAAGGCCGGTGCGATCGCTGAATAGTTCCTTCAAAACCATTGTGCGCTGAGTTGGGAACTGAGGGGAGACCCATGAGAAGAGATTGCAATAGACTACAGCTACTACTATTGTAATATATGTAAGTTATACATATCTAATAATTACAATAATTATACAGATTACAATATAAGTATGGAGGAAAATGGCAGTAGTATCACAAGACAAATCACCTGGTACTTATCTAATGCAGTCTGCTTGGAGTTTCATATGTATTAAAAGGAATGCTGCATATAACATATGCATGGGAACAGGAGCTGCACAATAGCAATGGGAATACAACCATCACCTACCTTTCTCAAAGAAGTAAAATGACAGTTAACGTGACTATCTGAAAAAGCAGTTTCAAGAAACTAATAACAATTCCAATCCTTCTCAGTAATTTGTAAAAATGACTGGAATACTGAATACTACACCTCAAAAACATCTCTTTTGTATCGGGTTTTGCTAACTTTTTCTTTTGACTTCTGAGGCAAGTATTTCTTTTCTAGGCTTCCATCACATTCAAGTTTATCTTTACTAAGCTCTAATGACAGTGACTCCAAAACATTGACAGGCTCTTCCAAGTCTAACTGGTTTTAGTTCTAGATTAGAACTTCTACTAAAGCTCCTTCATGCAATTTAAGCTTTCCATCAGAATGAACACAGGCAATTCCCCTCATCTTTATCTTATCCCTTCTCTTTAGAGTTTATCTTGCCTTGTAAGTTAGATTTTTAAATTTGTTTACTTAAGTTGCTCTACTCTGACCTCTCTCCAACTGCTTGACTTCCAACAAATAGTGTCGAAACAGAACGAGAACATATGGGTGCTAAGAAGTGCAGTGGGCTCATTTCATGTGATTCAGACTATATTTTAGCAAGGCATTTGCATTTTTACAATTTGATGATTGGTCATGGTGATTTGGTCATCTTCAGTTTACATTCCACAGTAACTCTCTTTTCTAAAGGACTCTATCTGACCGTAACCTCTTCCACTGTTCATAGTATATTATTCCTAAAGGTAGTAACTTGCATTTTTTCAGTCAATTTGCCTGATTTTTTTTTTGTGTGTTTATTTGTTTTTGGTTTTTTCAAAAAAAAAAAATTTATTTTTCTGAATTTGGCGCTGGATTCTCATCCTGGTTTTAGTGTTAATTTCATGACTGCAAAGTTACATTCCATTATTCATAATTTTAAGGAAAATACTGATCAAATCCAGAAATCCATTAAAACTACATTTTGATGGTGAACTTTGGAAATTTTTCCAACAACTAACTGCAGATACTCTCCAGCAATTTAAATTAACACGCTTTCCTTACATGTTTGTGAGAACAGATGATGGTAACTGTCAAAAGCATATTAAAAAAGTTCCATCACTTATGTGCACTTTATCCTCTTACCCACACAACGTATTACTCTTTGGTAAAGGAAACTGAACTTGATAGAAGGGAGAAGGAAGTCAGTGCAGAAAACTGTACTGGCCCATCCACTCCTCTGAGTGGTAACTCCAGTCAGGGAAAGCACAGAATTGAAATGGGGGGAAAACCTCCACCTTACTTCCCAGCCCATCGCCTAATGAGAACTGCAAGTACTCAGTACCAGTGATCTTCAAGTTACTGAGTCACCTGCTTAAGTATGGATTACTTGGCTCTTTACTATCATTAATTCAGGCTCTTTATTTTAAAGCATTGGCTTAAATTTCTCTTGCGATCTGTTACGTTTTCCAAGATACTGTTTTTCTTTAACTGAAAGCTTTAAGCATAGTCCTTAAATTTCATACTCAGATGCCCAGATCTGTAATACCCTATAAGCAATTTTTCTTCTTTTTTTTTGTTATAACCATATGCAAGTCATACAACTCTGCTTCTAGCTCTTCTCTCAAAAGACTAACTGCAGTTCATCATTAAATTTTACGCAATGGTCCCAAGCCTGTTTAGCTGTGAAGCCGCCCAAGTATTCTACTCAAACATTGATGAAATTACTTACCATTATTCAAACACTTGAAATTTCCTATAAATTTTACATATTCATACGTAGGTTGCTCTTTTGGATCTATTGTTCCTCGGAGCATATGGCAACAGAATTCTAGTTGATTTTTTGCTGAGAAAACAATAAAAAAATTAATAGGCTACCTGCTTGAAGTACACAGGCAACACAAAATGGAAAGCAGGAATAATTAGGTGGCATACTTAATGAAATTCATTAAGTGTTGTGATTACAAATGGCTAGAGCCTCTGCTTTTAACCAGCATGATATTAACCAAACTAAAAAAATGAGAACTCATTTAGAATTTTTGCATGAGGGGCCTAAATGCTAAAGACAGATAAAGCCTCCTGAAAAACAGAGGTATTTTAAAGAAGCCACTGCCCTATAAACTTAACTTCACTAAAGCATGTACTTCCAAAACCCATTATGCTGCTATGCTTTTATTCCTGCCAACTGCTACAACTGTCTAAATAGAAGCTGTATAAACAAGACAAACACTCCTAATACATGGGAAAGTCACAGAGCAAGATGTAACACAACACTGAAAATTTTACCCTTTGGGGGCAAAAAGAAACCCACTTCCATTTTTCAGGGGTTTCTTTTGTTTTTCTGTCATCTGGGGTTCATCTATATGTTTCTGCTTAGATAAGAGTGGGAGAAAAGAACTGATCACATGTGATACAAAGCAGATTATTTTTACACAATTATGGTACTGATTTCATCCGGGATAGAGTTAATTTTCTTGATAGCAGCTCATATGGTGCTGTGTTTTGGATTTGTGACTAAAACAGCATTGATAATGCAGGGGTGTTTTCATTATTGTTGAGCAGTGTTTACACAGT
>VWZY01013296.1:202087-241575 GCA_013399075.1 Chloroceryle aenea
TTAATTTTCTTGATAGCAGCTCATATGGTGCTGTGTTTTGGATTTGTGACTAAAACAGCATTGATAATGCAGGGGTGTTTTCATTATTGTTGAGCAGTGTTTACACAGTACAAAGGCCTCTTCTGTTTCTCACGCTGCCCACCAGCAAGTAGGCTGGGGGTGCACAAGATGCTGGGTGGATACACAGTGGACACATATCACATTGTGCTCAGCAATAAAGCTGGGGAAAGAAGCAGGAAGTGGGAGACTTGTGCTTATGGCATTTGTCTTCCCAAGTAACCATTACACAGGATGGAGCCCTGCTTTCCTGGAAATGGCTAAACACCAGCCTGCCACTGGGAAGTAGTGAATTAATTCCTCTTGTGTTCTGCTTGTGCATGTGGCTTTTGCCTTACCTGTTAAACTGTTTATCTCAACCCATAAGTTATCTCACTTTCACCCTTCTGTTGCCTTCCCCATCCCATTGGGAGAAGGGAGGGAGTGGCTGCGTGAGGCTGAGCTGCCCCCTGGAGTTAACCCTCAATAACTACTTACATTTTAAGTATTCCGGTGTCAGTGAATCACCTTCCAGCAGATGAGAAGACAGTATTTTATACATTTCTGAATGTTCCCCCTCTGGGATAAAATTAAATACACTCTGATCCACAAGATCAGACTGAAAGAAAAATATGTAACAAGCATTAAACTAAGGCAAGACATAAAATTTCACAAAGCCTACTATTTTAATGCAAAACAATTCCACAGTTTAAAATAACATTACTGACTCAGCAAAGCCACCTGCAGAAATATGCATGAGTATTTTGCAAGAAAAAAACCTCTCTCACTTGGTTCTGTCTTAATCTTTGACACCACAAAACCATTTAATGAAAAAGACCATGAACACAGCAGATACACATATGCATTAAAGTCAAATGGAGCTTGTTTTCACCTCCCTGGGTTGCAACAGTTTTGTGTAAGGAGCATTAGAAATTATCAGGTGGTGTTCTAGGGTACTGCAACCTATTGGTGGCACCCAATACATTGAAATGATATCTTGGAAAAAAAGACAGTCCCTCTCTGTATCATATAAGTTATTATGTTGTCAATAATTATAACCGATTGCAATTGATTTTAGGAATACATTTTATAATCAGTTCTGCAACTATGTACACAAAACTGGAAATAACAGATATTAACATTATCACAGAATCATAGAAATGTCTGGGTTGGAAGGGACCTCTAGAGGTCATCCAGTCCAACCCCCTGCTGAGAGCAGGGACATCCTCAGCAGGTTGCCCAGAGCCTCATCAAGTCTCACCCTGAATATCTCCAGGGATGGGGCCTCAACCACCTCCCTGGGCAACCTGTTCCAGGGTTCTACCACCCTCATGGTAAAGAGCTTCTTCCTTATATCCAATCTAAATCCACTCTTTTCTAATTTAAAACCATTGCCCCTCATCCTTTCACTGCAGGCCTTTGTAAACAGGCCCTCTCCAGTCTTTTTGTAAGCTCCCTTCAGGTACTGGAAGGTCACTATTAGGTCTCCCCGAAGCCTTCTCTTCTCAAGGATGAACAACCCCAGCTCACTCAGCCTGTCCTCGTAGGAGGGGTGCTCCAGCCCCCTGATCATCCTTGTGGCCTCCTCTGGACCCACTCCATCATGTCCCTGTCCTTCCTGTGCTGAGAGCTCCAGAGATGGACACAGTATTCCAAATTATATGTATAAATGCATTTGAGTAAGTATCAGAAAAGAGGCATCATGGAATCTATGTTTAGAATATATAATACCTAAAAGCAAATTAAAAAATGTGTCTCTGAGAACTTGGAAAATTCTTTAAAAAAAAAACCAAACCAAAACATTTAAAAAAAACCAAACCACAGTTACCTGTACATTTTTCAAAATTTCCAGGCTGATAGCATGAATACCTGGGAAACACGTGTTTTGCAGAATCATTTTTTTAAATATGCCACTCCAAATCTTACAAAATACTTTTATCACAGTAAGACAACTAGCCTTTAACAATAACTTGTCCTTCTCTTCCAGAAAAGAACTCATTGTTTCACTCATCAGTTGTATGCATTTTTGAGATCTAATTTGCCTCCTTTCAGAATAATATTATTCAAAGGTAACTTCAAAAACTAAAATGTTAAATTTACCAGTAAGCAGTACCACCAAGATTAAAGATGAGTGAATATGATAATCCCCAATATATTTCCTTAGCTTAAAAAGCAGAACCAGCAGCAACATATTTCTCCTAAGAGTTATTTGTCAAGAAAAGTTTAAAATTTAAAGTTTTTAAAATTTATTTGTCAAGAAGTTTAAAAAAGTTCCAAGGATATAGCTCTTTAGCAATACCCTTCTGACCCACTTAGAGGCTGTGATTGGTGTCAACTCCAAAGGGCCTCCTGCACTGAACTCTGTTATTTAAATTATGTTGAAGAGAAACTGATGCTAGTCTGGCACTTAATAATCCTACCTAACAGAGTGCTGACTGAATTCTGTATTTCCAGAGGAAATGTTTAATACAGGAGACAGAACAAGAAAAAAGAGTTGTGTTGAAGAAAAAGCAGCAGCATTACACCAAAGCATACATGTGTTCTAGAATGCCAAAAAGACTAATGATAATAATTAGTACTCATAGCAGAACACCATCCATAGACAAATCAGTAGGATACTGAAAGCAATTTGTACTTACTGGCAAATGTTCAAGTAAGGGAGTTATACTTTCAGACACATATATTATATTTCCATCTGTCATAATTGCTAAAAAAAAACCATCAAGAGCCTGAAATTAAACATAATGGGCAGTTAAATAAAAAGAAACAGCATGTTAAAAATGTTAAGCTATATTAGACATGGAAAACAATTTAGACCAATTTTGGTGTAGTTTATTCTAAAAATTAGAATGCCTTTCACTATGGAAACTTCCTCTTCTTGCTCCAATTCCCATACTGTTCTGTTCTTAAATAATCTGTGGTTTCAGTAGCAAGTCCATATACAACTAGCCACTATTTGCCCCATCTCCCACTCTGCCTGAGTGCTATTTTGAATTCCATCATCATTTTAAACATCAGAAGAGTCAGAAAAAGAGGTAGTGAAATAAATTCATTTCAGTATTTAAAATGTCACTAACAAGATACAGATAACTTGCCCTCATTCCCAAGGCAATTGTATCTGAAACTGAAAGTTTATTTCTAGTAGTAATCCATGTAAACTTCTTTAGCGATGTAATGCTCGCACATCGTTTTTGGAAAGCATAAGCCAAGAAATTAAAATAAACACTTCACTGATCACAAGTAACATGGGTGTGTTGAGCTTTTTTATAATTAGGAATTTAATTTATGCATTCTTTATTCAACTAGTTCCTTTGTTATGTTGATAATTTAAAATGTCCACTTCACTTTGTCAGTAAGTATCTTCATTTGTGGACTTCCTCTATTATAATGTTGTATGTAATTAAAAATACAGTTAAAAGAAAAACTTTTGCAACACAGCATACATAGGAATGTTGACTGTTCATCTTCATGAAAACATACAGTTACAATTAAAGTATGAAAATAAAAAGTTATGTCAGAAATTGAAAAAATTCATCATGAAATGATGAAATACCCTACTCCCAAAAAAAACAGAAATAATATACCTCTAACATTAACTGTGTGAATTCTTCATTACTAAGGAATGTTGGTTTCCAGTCCTGTCGAATCTCACTGGCATCTGATTGTGCAGTAATTTCTGCAATCAAACATATATACAATATATCAATTAAAATTTCCCAAAGTCATTATTTTCCCACTAAGTTACATATACACAGTAGGAAACACCAAAAGGTTCACCAGTCTCCTCTGTTTTTCATTCCTTATGTACAGATGTTGGTCCTTAAGAAGAAAATAAATGTCTTCTTCCCTATGTCACAATTAGGTTTGACTTCTCTTTCTTCTACCAGTTTGTGCTACAGTGGTGCCAGACTTCAAAGTAATGCTGAAGTTAATGACATTAAGTAATGGATTTTGACAATGTCAAACTCCTCTTTCCTCTGAGACTGTAATACAGTGTTTTCTGCAGAGTGTTGTTTTCAAAGATTTAGAAAGCCAAAATTCATCATCAGTTTAGGTCATTAAAATGCCAAATCCTCAAGTATCTTGGCCAATCCTGGTCATTCTAGTCTCTGCACTAAAAATTGCCACTGTCCCTTCTCTTTTTCCCACTCCTTTCTGTAAAGAAATAAGGTTACATTTTTTAAAAAAAAAAAAGTAGGGTTTCAACAAATACTGTTAAGATTTGGATGACAGACTCCACTGCAGAATTACCATCTGATTCAAAATCAGAGACTAAACTTGAACAGATTCCTGTAGGACTTCAGAAAAATACATAAACTTCCCATACATAGGTGAGAGACAACAGCTGCTAAGCAAAACTAGACCACAGGTTATGAATGCTGATACTTCCTTATCAACTGACAACTGAAACAAGAAGCAGGACTGTGTGCTATTCTAGTTTTGATGAGTAACAAGGGCATTAGAGAAGTATTGGTTCTAAGAACAACCTTGACCAAGTAATCCTGAATCAAGCATTCAGATGAATAGAAAGAACCACAGCATGTATTTAAGGCTTTTGATTTCTGAAGGACAAATCTGTACACAGGCCGTAAGCTAGTCTGTCTGTTCAGATGGATCAAAGAGCACAGAAACCCTGGAATTTAGTTAAATATGCAAAGGTCTGGAACAATTCAGAATTTTGGTTCTCAGACTGAAGGAGGAAAACTTTCCAATAAGCTTTAGAAGAGCAGTAAGCAACAGCAATGTCATGCGAGAAACTGGCAAGAAGCGAAGGGCTGAAAGGAGATGGGGGGGGGAATATCACCAACTAAGACTGGAATTTCCAATGATCAGATCTCACAAAATACGTAAATTCAGCACGCTTTTGCTATCTGTTCTGAAATGGTATCATAAAGCAGTAAGAGTGGGCTGGTGAATAATCCTATTCTTATACTTAGACTAGGATAGCCTAGGCTAGTGTAACTTGGGCTAGGACAGCCTAAGAAGAACCCCAAATCTAAATTTTCAGTCAGAACAAATATACTGGACACTAAGAAAGTCAAAGGACACAGAAGTGAAAAATTCTGCCACCAAAGTACAAGCATAATTCAAGGAACCTGTTGCAACCAGGACACAATTTACACTTTAGAACTGGAAAAGTCTGGTCTTCTGATTCATGGGCTCATTCTGGTCCGTATAACCACCCCACTCCAGAATTAAAGAAAAACATCTGGCAGCACAAAGAAGTCTCAGTCTGGCTTCTGTGGTAGGAAGGATTTATATTAAATAAAAGCTGAAGTTCATGCCTTCAACAAAGCATTCTGAATTCTATTAAGACAAGTATGGGTTTTCTGCCATTTCTGTAATTGGAACAAGTATGATACTGGAAAAGAGAGACAAAGTAACATGGAAAGACCCAGCAACTTCAGAGAAATTCTGGCAGAAGGTTGCATTCAAAGATAAATGGCACTGAGGTCATGATCCCGAGCTAGATGTCAAAGAGACAAGCATAATGAAACTTGCACATTAAACTCCCATCTTCAAATCCTGGATCTGAAAGGACTCTGCATCAGCACTAAGCATCTTCCAAAGAAAATGCCAGCAGGGACAAGATCTGTAGCATATCTCTATAGGTTGCATGAATATCAGTTGTAATTTTAAACAGTGATATTCTTCACTATTACATAATTTTCAAAAATTTCTTGTCTGCAAATTCAAAGGAAGATGATAGGCAGTATTAAGCAAAGAGAAGCTCTCAGTAATATTTCGGTGTGCTTAGCTTGCTGTTTCTTCCCAACAAGAAACAGAACCAACACTGGCTGAGAACCAGCTCAAATACTTCATCAGGAGCTGCTGCAAGATACCAAGCCTTAACAATATGGAAATGGTTCAGAAAGAACCAGAAGCAATGCAGTTAATCAAAACCCAGTGGCTTAACACAGTAAAACTTGCAACAATAAAGCAGCTAATCAGTGCTGAACAATTTATTTATTTGTAGAACCACTCTGCTTTATTGCAACAGATTTAAGAGATTCAAGCACCTCAGAACGCAAAGTATGCTTCTAACCTTTGCCAACATTTGTCCAAAACACTGTAATGTTAACCAGTGGAGAGCAATGCGAGGAAGCACTGGTAGCCAGAGCTTTAGAAACCTTAATAAGATATGTGCAGTCATACAAAGCCTGACTCTGTCCCACCAGGTGAAGGACAAAACCACCATGACCTAAAAGCCATCCATCTCCAGAGCTGCTTTCTACCCCTTTATGCTAAAAACATAAAAAATAATAGTATTTTAAAAAAATAATCTCAGACAGCACTTTGGAGAAAAAATATGACTGGTGCTGCTGGCTGGATGACACACATGTTCATTCCACATTCTACATTTTGATAGGAACCACCATACAAGATGAAGTGATTCTGAAGCAGAACCAACTTTCACGAAGACCTGTAAACCACACAAAGCAGCCAGTTGTGTGGATACTTGATGGAACACGAAGTTTCCTCAGACGAGCTTTTTCAGTCATTTGTTTTGCTTTATGTGGAACTTGGGAGTGACACACCAACTGTTCAAACCAGTCTTATTTAAATGTCAAAATAAGTGCTTCCACTGAAATAGATCAACAGTTTTCCTGTGAAGTAAAACTTTTGACAACTTGCGCCTTACAATGCAACTATGTTCTAAAGGTCTCCATCTGTGCAGAACAAAACACTTCAAGGTTATTTCAAAAATAAATGTTTCTCTTTATGAAACAGACTTTTTGGACAACTATGGAAGAAAAAAATCAGTGCTGGCTATTGCAAAATATTAGGAAATCTCTGCTAAGTGATGATGTTAGAATATCTGTATTCAGAAGTTCTTTACATTTATTTGATTAAGACATTAATTTCCTAAAAGGAACTGAAAATTGTTCATGTTTCATGTACTAAGTGAATACAGTTTTTTAAAAATGAAGAAATTGCTTTTTTTTATTGTTACAAATAATTACCTTTGTGCTTCCGTAAAAAGTCAATGCTCTTCTGCAGCACAGTGGATTTATCCATCTTCCGAGCATTACCTGGAAGCATGGAACCCAGTTCTTTGATAAGTACATTAAACTGATCTCGACGTTTCTTTTCAGACTTGTTTCTAGACACTCTGAAAAACAAAATGGAAAATGTTTTATAAGGAGTATAAAACTTTCTTGTAAGCTGCATACTCCTAATGTATGTACTGATGCTCCTGACGCAGAGTTTCTGCTGTGAGAACTGTTATGAGAACACCTACTCTGTATCTTGGACACCACTTTTGAAGAGTGGTTTCCTCCTTCTCACAGAGCAGTGCAGCTAAGTCTTTAGCGCACAGCACCCTTTTTACAAAAATACAAATCACTGAACCACAGTTAGAAATAAACTTATCTGAGAAAAACAGTAAAAGGAATGCTGTTGAGTAATACGGTTATTTATAAAAGAATCACATTTTCTTTTTTTATATATCAACCTCGTAAGTTCAAACATACAAGTGTATGACATTTCTTAGCTTTATAAAACTTTAAACCTTACCTTTTTGCTTTATCTTTGTCATCTTCTTCCACCAGCCCATCGAAAATGCTCCCATCATTTCTGAAAGAAAAGAAATAAATGCTGGAGCGTAAGCTTTATCTCCCGTGGAGTCGATTCACAGTGAAGGAATGGGGGGGAAGAGCCCAGTATCTCCTTTACATCAAGAAACCAAAACACTGTTTTACTGTGATGTCTCACACAGACCATCATCAATAACTTGAAGCCAGGTCTGCTGTATGTTCTCCTTGTGGAACACTTACTAAAGAGAAAGCAAAAGAATCTTGCATTTCTGACACAACTCAAAGGAGTTTCAGACTATTCCTACTGAGAACATACAACCCTATGCAAACATTTAATTGAATGCTACTTAATTTTATTCTTTTATCTTCTTGATTATTTGCATTTCCTTATTCTTTTGAAACATAAGAGGACATACAGAATTATTTTTACTTATTGGCAACTTCTATTCCAATTATTATATTTACAGTAAGAAAGTACATTTTTCTTAAATACTTGAGTATTATTAATGGAAGAGGGCTGGGGAAATGCTAGACTTCATCCACATCTGTAATTTTATAAATTAATATAAATGCTAAACAGTAATTATTCATTACATTTCCTTCCTCACCAAGTATCACAATACTTCTCAGCCTGACAACTGTCCACATACTGCTAAAGTTATTAAAATTTCAAAAGAAGAATGTGTTTTCCCTTGAAGATGCTTCAGTATGCTTCATACAGCACCTCTGTTTCATTTCCTTTTGTTTTAATAGTCAGGTCAAAACTGTTCTTCTGTTTTCCAAAACTTCTGTAAAATGAACTTTCACATTTTATTTCTCTAATACTTTCTGTGTCCTGGTCTGAGTTACAACAGAACTAACCCTATTCAGTGATTTTACTTTTCATCTCAGTCTGTTCTAAGTGACTGCATTTTTTAAAGTTAACAGCATGTTTCTGCAGACAATGTCTGTTTCTAGCAGTGATAACACAACGTTTAGAGTTACTGCTAAGGACTGTTGGGCAGAAAAGCTGTTGCTTATACTTGCTCCTGTAGAAACCAAGGTCACTGTTAAATCTGGTGTAATGAGTTGGGGGTGCAGCAAGTAAAAGGCTGCACCTGCAGTGAGGAGCAGACAGAACAGGTGACCCTAAGCTGACCAGCAAGGTGTTTCATCCCATATATATGTCACATTCAGTATAAATCTGGGGGATCACAAGGGTCAGTCTCTCTTCCTTTATGACTGGCATCTGAGGAGGACTCTGTCCATTGTGCCTTTGGTCCCAATCCACAAGTTCCTGAATCCCATTCCCATCTGCCGCTGAATCCAGTCTGGACTCTGGGGGATTCTGATATTTGTTTCTACATATTTCATTATTTTCTTACTAGTATTATCTTTTCTTTTTGTTGTTACTGTTTCATTAAAGCTGTTTTAGGATTTTTTCCCAATTGATAAATCTCTTTCCCTTACTCCCTTTCCCTTTTGGGAAGGTAGAGCAGTTAATAGAGAGCACCTGTAATTTGTTTATCAGCCAGGCCAGCCTCAACCCATGACAGATTTACTGCTGCCCAACATGGGCAAATTTGGGCTCCAACAGATTGTCCAGATAGTTCAAATTCCATCTCAGTTAAGAGAATGTCAGATTTTTTACTCTGAGAGTCTCGAAGTGTTGGAAATTAGAACAGGCTACTCAGATGGTATCATTGCTCTGTCGTGTCAGAGTTAAGTGCTGCATTGCCGCTGTACCTGCTGCATGCGTTGTGTTACTGTTTACTTGTTTGTTTGCGGTCTATAAGTTCAGGGCCCTGGGTGAAAATTGCCCTTTTGCTGGAAGTGGTCAGTACTGATCTGTGCTGGGATAAACTGGGCAGCGGCTTTACCCGAGTGCCTCGGGCGCCACATAGTGGGGTTTTTCCCTAACTACATTTTCAGTTTTACCTTGGGAAATTCTCCTTTTGTGCCGAGCTGACTCTACTACATTCTGAGGATTTCAGATATGTTTTTATCAAACTTATCGATTCTCCTGAATGCGGGGTGTCAGATTAAACACTGGTGCAGGCACAGGTGTTATGCAACCGCCTCAAGCTACGCGGACCCTTCAAACACCTATGACACTCGCTGCAGCTACTCAGACCCCATGAGCGCCCCCAGCAAGCACTGCTACTCCAGCTCCAACAGTGAAAATTGACACTACCCCAGATCCCACAACAAGTACTGCAGCTCCTCCTCCAAGGAACACACCTGCTATTCCAGCTCTGGCAAGCTCTACAACTACTCCAGTTCCTACAATGAGCACTACCACTGCTCCAACTCTGACAACGAGCACTGCAGCTACACAGTCACTATTACCACCTCCACTCAATGCCTAAAAAAATCAGATCACACAGTGAAAGAAGATGAGGAAAAAATGGCTAAGGAAACCAAAAAACTGCTTGAAAAACTACCCACGAGAGAGGATAGGTCATACTCTTCCCCTCAGTGGACCTAGATTAGGAGAAGATGCTCTCCTACAAGACCAGTTAAAGAGGAATTGTACAAGGTGCCCTGTGGTCTCTCCTAAGTGAGTATGGAGAGTACATGAGTAGGTGGGATAGAAAACCTACCTCTGCCCTACAAGCACAAGTATGCCAGTTACAAAGTAAAACAAATACAAGAGTTTTTCCAGGAGCAGGGCTGCTCCAGACCACTGGGAGCAGTTCTCTTGTCCAAGTATATGGGCCCCAGATCCAAATATGAGTAAGAGGAAAGAAAACAATCTATGTAGTCCACACAAATCCTGTAAACCACACAAACCCTGTAAACTACATAAACCCAGGTGTCAATAGAAGCACTACCTTCAAAATTAGAGGGGCCCTGCCTCCAGCCAGGTGGAGAGGGACACCTGAGTTTATTGGATTGTATGGATGCAATGGCATGGCACATTTGAAACACAAAATGTAAAAGGTTCTTGCTTATACTTGCTGTTACAGAAACCAAAGTCATTGCTAACTCTTGTGTACCACATGGCAGCGTTGTAAGAAAAAGGGTCCTAAGTAAAAGTGCAACACTTGTGGGGAGGAGCAGACAGGTGACTCTAACCTGACAACGTTATTTCATTCCATATACATCATATACTCAGTATAAAGCTGAGGGATCACAAGTGTTAAGCTCTCCTCTGTGGCAAGTGTCTGCCTTCAGCAACAATCCATGAGTTCCCGAACCTGTGAGTTCCAAAATCTAATTCCAGGGTCCAGTTCCCTCTGCTGCTGACTCTGGACTCTGAGGGAGTTTGATATTTGTTTTCTATATATTTCATTATTTTCCTACTATTACTAATTTTTTTTTTATTTTAACAGTTTCATTAAAGCTGCTTTAGGATTTTTTTTTTCCAAACCATAAATCTCTTTCCCTTATTCCCTTCCCCTTCTGGAGAGGGAGAGGGGTTAATAGAGAGCATCTCTCATTTGTTTAGTGGACAGACCAGCCTTGACAGTCTGTCTGCTTTCAGTCTATTTAGTGCTGCTCACACTGACCTCTGCGTCCACTTTTTTTTTTATCCTAATGTTTCCTTCCCTTAAAACAAGTAACCCTCTTTCTCAACAGCTAACCTCATCTCTCTGATTTGCAAGCAATCATCAAGCAATCGTACATTACAATAAGCGGTGATGTTGGGGAGTAATTACTCTGCACACTACTAGAGAAGCGTAAAGCTTTTAAAAGGAGTGAAACTTCACTGAAAAAATTGACAAGTCAATCATTTGAAAAGTTTTACCCTTTGCTTTTATTGATATTTACTGTGATCAGGTTTAACTTTCTGTAAATTTAATGCAAATTTAATTTCCTGAAGTCTCAAAAGTGGTAATGCACAAAATGTGAAGGACAGATGTTCTCCTAGGCTGCTAAGAAAGTTCAGCTCAAGGAATCAAGTAGAAAACGTGTAGCTATTACTTTTCCCTTGAAATAGGTTAGCAGGTCACTTTACTATCAGCTGCAGCATCACTAATTGTTTAAATGTATTTGTTTTTCTTAAGCAAATATGGAAGTACTTAAAAAAAAAAAATAAGTCCATGTTAAAAACCAGCTCAACTTGCACAGGTGTGTTTCCATGGCTGAAACAAAAATATTACACTTTAAGATTAATCTCAAACAATAAAAATCATTATTTCCTGTGACTACAAAACAGCACATCTACCAACTTCCAAAATACCTTTGTCAAAAATGACCAAAATCTCCCTCCTCTTTATTTTTTGCATACATTAATATTCTCTGTGTATTAGCCATAAGAAAAGGATTATTAATAAAAGCACCAAACAGTTAATTACCCCAGAAAGGCTCAGTACCTGTTAACATACCTGTCTGCAATGGAGCTCATTTTATGGGTGCTTATGGTAAAAAACATAACATAGCACACTTTAGTCTTGTGGTAGACATTTGTACGTTTGCCTGTAAGAGAAGGAAAAAAAATGTGACTCTGGAGGAACAAACGTGTTCTTCTTAGCATACTGATATTTTCATTTGCTCTATAAGCTGCTCTTAATCTTCCCATCTCTTCCAACCTGCTGCTCTGCCCTTCTACCTTCTCTAATACAGTCTCTGTTACCATCATAACCTGGATTTTAATCATATGTGACAGAGTTCAAAAGAACACTGTTTCATTAAATGCCATGATAAATAAACTGGACTAATCCAGTACAAACCTTTTTCTGACTCAGAGTGCAGATACAGCTTTTCATTTCTATTTTAACTTTTAGGTAAAAGGTTCATAATTTTCAAGGTTGCACAGATGTAAAAACCACTTCTCAACAGTAATATATTCTGTTTTGAAATTGTGTGAGCAGAAGCAATTTGGATAAAGTATTTGAGAACTGTAACTTATTTCTTACTGCGTTTTTTTTCTTGAGCACATTATTACAATAGACATTTGAAATGGCAACAATAAGGTACCTATTAGAATATAATCTCCATACTGTGAGAAAATAACTTAGTTAACCTGCCCATTTCTGAAAGCAGTCACTTATCCATCACAAGGTTTCAGCAGGAAGTTTTTGGTTTTCCAGCTATAAATATGATTTTGAATAAAGGATGTGAATGAAATATTAACAGTGAAAGGAGGAATATAAAATTAAAATACTTAGTTCAACAAGTACCTACTTTTAGGTATCCAAAACTTACAAAATTACACAGGTTACAGAAAGGCTGAAAGTCAAACCTAAACCAATAGAATTAAACTTTTTTCTTTGATATAGGAGGAAAAAAAAAAGCAATTGTCAGAGGCTGGTCAAATGGAGCAGCAAGACTGTAACATTGTCAGTCATTAAGGAACAACTGCAGACAGGAAGTTCCATATGAGCTGAACCTGCAGAACTCGGGGAATTTTTATGATCTTACAGGCTTAATAGTAAAAAGGCACTGGGATTTGTCACTAGAGTGACTCTCAGATTCTGAAGGGTCTGTTTCTGGGAGTGCCAAGTCCAGTGGAACCTGCAGTGTTAAAACCACAAGAAATACGACAGCAACTCCATGATCCAGACAGTTTGCAAAATGTTCAAGGAAAATCTTATCCCAGTTTAAATATATAGGGAAACTGAGAAAAAGCAAATTTATTTCAACCAAACTGTCTCGGAGTCTACAACAGCCACATACTACATAGGTTTGCTTCACAAGACTCGTATTTTTCCCCACAGAGTTTCTTGAGCTCACTAGGAGAGCAAATAGAAGAGCTGTGCTGCAGCACACTCTCTTTCAAGGTGCATCACAAGTTTTGCCAAATATGCCATGAGCCCTCTTACCCACTTCTTCAATTAATATGGCACAATCTAATCTTGCCCTTACTCTCCAAAATCCAGTGTTCTGAAGACATGCTGGAAGAAAACCACTCCTTCTCTCCAGTTCCTCAAAATAACAATTGCACTGGCCATACTGACAAATTAAATTCCCCAAATTAGTTGGCCAAGTTTTATAAAGTAACGGAGTTGCACTATTTGAAAAACAGACAGGAATGGCATGAGGAACTTAAGTTATGAAGAAGGGTTTGTTTGATTATTTTTTTTTTTGTCAAAAGCACACAACAGACAGGTTGCTCAGCAG
The DNA here is from genome assembly GCA_013399075.1 of Chloroceryle aenea. Classification (NCBI taxonomy): domain Eukaryota; kingdom Metazoa; phylum Chordata; class Aves; order Coraciiformes; family Cerylidae; genus Chloroceryle; species Chloroceryle aenea. The sequence continues at coordinate 215,707 of VWZY01013296.1, forward strand.
TGGCATGGAACTTAAAATTAATACACCAGTTAGAAACTTGTTTTCATTTAGCTTACACAGTATGCACAAATATAGGTATGTGCTAATGACAATTCTAGCTCTGTGTTTATTTTTAAACAAATTTGGTTCCTAACATTATAGGGATGAAGAGCAATATGAAAATCTGTAGGAAAAAATGATATATTTTTCCCTTAATCTGCAAAAGAAAAATACATGTAGAGCTAAGCACAGAAATCTTTCACCTGTGACACAACTGACATCTTCATTCTGCAGAATCAGAAGTCAGTATTTTCACTTTAACAAAGCACACAATTTCTACAAATCAAGGAAACCATTTAGTTGTTACAGTATACAGATCCTACATAAGAACTGTCAACTTAGATTTGGTATTCAAGATAAATAGTTAAAAGAACTTAAAAGATTACAGGAAATGCACCTGTATTGCATTTGTTTCTCACTTTTCATGGTCTGACCCATCTGTCTTTGCATCCAAATTTTCAAGACACTTAACATTCTCAGCACTTATACATGCCAGTGGATAAGACTGCAGAGAGAATTGCAAGGAAACTGGTCTAGTTTAGAGCAAACACTACAGAAAGCAAGAACTATGTCTATTTCTAAAAATCAAATTCAGATGTGTTCTGGAGAACAAAAGACACTACTTAGCACTGCAACTCAGCTCTTCAGTGTTGAAAACCACAGGAACATTATTAATTCTAAGAACACAATTTACCTTTTACACTTCGGGACTTGTTAAATTGTGAGGTTTAGGGATAAAACCTGGTTCCTTTGAAGAAAAACGTGGAGTTAGATGTATCCTCTTCTGCAGAAAAGCATTAAACTCTGAACTGTAAAATAATAAGAGAGTCTTAGAATCAATGAGTTTTTAAATTATCAATTCTTGTTTTGGGTTTTAATAAAAAAACATTCATTCCAACAAGAGTACATTATAAATACAATATTCTGCTTATTAAAAATATCCCAATTTCCTCTCTGCTTCAAGCAATCACTTTATGCCTATCCTAAGCTTGAATTTTAGCTTCTGTATCTGGTATCACTCACAACATTTCCATCTTCACTTTCACTTGGTACCTTCAAAGTATATCTTTATACCATTATTGAAACCCCTTTTCCACTTAAATTCCTACTTGAGCCTCTCCTGGCTTTCTCAGTTAAGTGTTCTCCTCTCCAAGTCTCTAATATTGCCACTCTCAGAACTCCAGAATGTGCAAAATGCTGCTGCTGGCAACTAGCAGAGTTGCCCAGCTGCATTACTGCTACTCCCTCAGACACAGTCATTAACCCTTTCTTTCAAAACCCACTTCAAAAACACTGTGAAGAATGTGTTCCAAACTGACCTCTATATATTGAAGAAACTCAGCACTGGTATAAGCAATCACCAACTTCTAGTCTATTTATATCACTGATTTAATTTCTTCACAGTTTCTTCCTTTGAAGCATGACATTTTAAAGTTATACAAAATAAGTTTTTTCTCTCAACTTTATCCTGTTACAGTATACAGATCCTACATCAGAACTGTCAACCCAGGCAGATAGAAGCCTGGCTTACTCTTCTTAAAATAAAATGTGTTCACTTTACAATGTACTTGCACCACTCAAAAATTATTTTAAAGCATATTCAGTTGTAAAAAGGAATCTGGGACCTAAAAAATTAATCTTATGCCCATCAAATTAATTCATTATTTTTTTAGAAAACATCAGAATTACCTTTTTTTTTACTAGAAAAAGTTAAGTTTCTCTTTCCCCTGCACATAACAGAGACTCTTAGAGGTTAAAATACAGATGGAAATATTAACGTAGGAAGTTAAGCACAGCAGAACAATCTGCCAACAGAAGAAAAACAATTACAGCATGATTCAATGAAGCCACTTCTTCTTGTCTGGCCAAATAACCTGCTGGCCCATTGACCTACTTTTTTTAGGTGCTTACAGCCTCCTCTCCTGTTCTGTTTTGTTCCATTTGACAAGTGCAAACGTTAATAGTGACAAAGAGTCCCATGGAAGTCTAGGTTACAGAGACTGCAATGTGAAACCTGTGTTTTTAAACTGCTTGTAGTCAAATAGCTCTGCCAACTCCCACCCAGCTCCCAAGAAAAGTTGTAATGAGGAAAATTTTAGACTCATCTCTGTAGTATACAGTGTTGTACTTAAAAAAAAAATTAAAATAAAAATCACAATTAAACACTTAAGGCAAACACCACAGGTCTTAAACTCAGAAACATATCTGATAATGTCAAAAAACAGATTCAAAAGAAAAGGAAATTTTCAGGGGTATTGCAAAAAGAGATTTTAAGATGAGGAGTGAAGGAATATGTTTATGTCATAAATGAAAATGAGCAAGAGCAAAAAGAAAGATAATCACAGTGGAAAAGCTTTTGTAACCAAAACCACATAGATCTCTAACTCAGCAGAAATGGCATGTGTGTGAAAGCCAGCAGAAAGGTTAAGACGCCTACAAACCAGCACTGTTAGCCACAAGTGTCCAAAGGTCATGGGTCTGTCCCCACAATTCATGAGATTTTTTTTAAATACAATGAATTATGTGTATTTCTCTCTAGATACTATGTCACTTGCACACATTCAGGGCATGTTTTTATCCTTTCCTGCAGCCAATGTGGCTAGAAACTTACTATGTTTAAGCAAGCTGAGGTCCTCAATCAAAACCTTAGCTGCTGCTATGGATATACAAACTATTAGTACAAAACATTGCTCAATCTGTAGCAAAATCACAAAAAGTAGCAACACTGCAACTTCTGCACTATGCTGACTTACCACCACCTACTAAGTGGCAGTAAATTACTGGGTGCCAAGTTAGTGCTCAGCCAAAGAAACTCCTGAGTAAGTCATAGGGTAAAAAGCCACAATCCAACCTAAGGTAATAGTGAAATGTTCAGAGTCTGATAAAACATTCCATGTCTCAGACTGGAACAATTGCAGTAATTTCAGTCAAATTGTACTGTCAATACTCATACGCATATTGGTGATATTAAATCTTAAAAACAAATTCAAAGACTGAATGAACTGTGAAATTACATTACAGTCTTGCTCATGACATTTTCTGTCAGGGTCAGGGCTGGTCTGAAAAAAATGGATAGGACAATAGTCAGTGCATTGCCTCTACTTAATTTTGTGTATAGTCAGGGACTGAAATCCCTTCATCTCCATTACTTCACCTTAATGGTAACATCGCTAGGTATTTTTGAGGAAGAATCAGTATACCCTTTTGCTGTAAAAAAATATTTTTATATAATGTCTTGATTTTAGAAGCAATATTTTCATGATTTTACAGATTACAGCCCTCAGACAGAATTAAGGTGAGGTGAGATGTATTAGTAAAACAATTTCACCCACAAAAGTTCACAGGAAAAATAAAAGAAAAAAATATAGTTTTCGAACACTACAGTTTCTTCAAACAAAACCAGATTAACTTAATACAACCTGATCTTTGTGCTATAATCCTGTCTTTCCAGAAGAACAAACAAAGATCCATCCATTATCTCATACACAGAACAGTGCATCACTATTACTCATGCTTTCCATCTTGCTTCAAAGGTTTATCTCCTGTCCAACCATTTTTTGGCTTTTTTGGTTTAGAGGTAGAGGGGAGGAGAAAGGGAAGAATTTGCTTTTATTTAGTTCTTCTCTAGTAACCACAGAGTTTTATAGAAAGAGATCTTTAAATAGGTAAAGCAAAACTTGTTCTCTCAGCAGCTATAGTTTGGTCTACTAGAACAGGTTTCCAGGTGCTTGCTCCCTTGCTTGCAAGGGTATACACACCAGCAGAAAGCAAACTAGGGTAATGATGGACAGAACCCTTCTCACTAATCAAAGGCTATTTGTTGAAATACTATGATTTTAGAACTGATACTATGTCAAAATAAATTAATAAAATAATTTCTAAAGGCAAAACAAATAAAAATATCAGAAGACAGGCCTGAAAGGAATTTCAAGAAATTCACAGCTGAAAAGGTTCTGGGTATAGTCATATATTGCAACCTCTTCTCCACCACATTCACTAATCAACTGTAATCTTGGTCTGTACTTCTAGAAGAGCTGACACAATCCCAGAAACAACATTTTCTGTAGATGAATACACAGTAACAACAGGAGTACATCTCCACCTGATTCACAAGAAAGCAGAGTAGGAGACGTCTGCTTCTAGCACAAACATCCACACAACTTGAGGAAAATTTCTGCGTGGACACAAGCAGCCTGCTCTGGCAGATCAGATTACTTAGAACCATTACCCTTGCAGGGAGTAGACAAGGACACATTTATGTGCAATATTATGAAGAAAGGCCAGTAGAACAGACGACTGCTGGTGTGGCTTGCCATTATCAAAGTAATTCATCCCGTTCCTGAAGGACTTTTGGGAAAGATGTAAGTCCAAGCAGTCTACAGGAGAAATGAACTGCCTGCCCGGTAGGAAGCCTGTTGCAGTAGTGGTCACAGGTATCACAGTTTTAGTCAAGAGCACACTATTTGCACACAGCCCAAACAAACAGCAGCAGTTGGAAGAGCCTACAGATCACCAGAACTGAGAGACAATGGAGAAACCACAAAGGTAAAAAGAGGACAAGCTTTTAGACATGGTTTGTCAGACAGATTTGCCCTTGTCTACTCCCTGCAAAGGTAATGGATCAAAGTAAGCTGCTCTGACAAGTCTAGCTAACAGTCACTGTAAATAATATCCTCATAGTGGATGATGAAGATTAGAGAAAAACAATTCTCTCTTGCATTCTTCATTAATTAGACTTTTCTACCATCAGGAGAGAACTTTGTTCTGTAACTTGGGACTGAATGCAGTTTGCTACTTCCATCTATATACCTCATGATTAAAGAAAACACTATTGCATACCACTCTGTTGCAGATCATTTGGGCTGATCTCTGCTTGACCAGCTGTTCTGCTGCCACTCTTACACTCTTCTCTGCACCTCCTTCCTCTTACTCACCACAGAGATGTTCCAATACAGTGCAGCTTTCTAATCTTGTTTCAGACTGTGGTGAAGATGTGCAAAAAAGCTGTAAGAATCTTCCTCACTCTTCACCTGGGTGGTAACTGGAGTCTGGCCCATGCCTGGCCATATACCCCACAGATCTGGCCTCTGATTCACCGATTTGACTTCCTGACTCATCCTCAGACCTGCCTCCTCACAGGAACTGGTTTACAATCCAGGCTGGTGCCTGACACTGGCTGTTCTCCTCTGGGAGCAGCCTGCCCCTCCAGCTCCCTGGGACTGACCAGGAAAGCAATGAGCAGGTTACCACATTTCTAATAACTGATCCTTGGCTGGGGGGTGCTCAAGTACTTACCAGGCTTTCTTTCCCTCCCCCTCTTTACAGGCTGCCTGTTTTATCTCTGCCTTCTAGGATTCAAATTAACTGCATTTGGAGTTACCCAAGGGGTTGTTTATGTGCTCCCTTCAAATGATTAACAAAGATATTAAAAGCAAACTATTACAATACTGATTTTCAGAGTTTGTCAGTGAACATCCTCCCAGTCTCGGAAAATCATAAACGGTAATTAAAAAATAGTACAAACCTAACTAAGTTTATAAGATAAATTCAAAAGACAGTGTTTAATGACCTGGCCATTAGAAACAACAGCTATTCTTCGGTATTCTCATTTAAAGTATTTTCTCAGTCCCTTTCTCTCTCCTTACTGGAGATCCCCTTCCTTTAGTAACCAAGCTGTGTGTGGCAGAAATAATGCCTGTAAATCCTGTGCAACTAGTCTCTACAAGAGAAAGACTTAGGCTACGCATCACAATTCCACTTGCACATGTTTTAGAAGGCTCCACCTTGCTCCTTGTCATGGTCCTTGGCTCTCACTGAAGGTATGCACCCTTTCATCTCTGGCCACACTCTGATTCGTGAAATGCTGTATCTGAAAGAACCTCTCTGTCACACAGCTTTAAATATAATCTTTACTATCTTGTTCATACTAAAAACTGTGGCCTCATGTACTTTGAAACTTGGCATGCCTGAGGAACAGTACCCCTCTACAAAGAGGAGCAGGAACATATTAACGACATCTGCCACTGCTGGATCCATAACAGGAAAACATGGGTTAGACTTAAGAGCTTGTATTGTATTTGCACATTGAAAATACAATTTAGCTCGTACTCAGGCCTAGCTGAAAAATATACCTGCCGCCTTAAATGGTGCTTAACAAAAACACCCCACCACAGTACTTCACAATATGAGTTTTAATCAAGAGAAGACAACCTCTTAGCATTACAACTCAAACCTGAAAATCTTCACCTCTCTGTAAATCTCATTTCCTTTAATGGCATTCTGGGCAGAAACAATCTGCAGCCAGTCGGCTCAAAACAGATCCTAAATTATGCTCACAATGATGTGGAAATAGTGCTGTAGATGGTATAAAATCTGCAAATCTGCTATTTCCTCTCACAAAAGGCATCTAAACTTGGTATATTTTACAATAAAAAAATAAAATCCCAACTTCCTTCTTCCAGCCTCTTAAATGGAACTGAGAAGGTAGGTAATTGTTCTTACATGCTCAGAAGTTTAAATTCCCAGTAAATATTACTCATTTGTCCCAGAAAATTATCTGCTATATACAAACCAGTATTTTTCTACAGAATAAAGATCACAGAGTGTTAGGGGTTGGAAAGGGCCTCAAAAGATCACCTCATCCAACCCCCCCTGCTAGAGCAGGATCACTTAGATCAGATCATGCAGGAATACATCCAAGTGTGTATCTGGTACCACAATACCAGACCACAACCTGTTACCAAGATACCAGACCAGGACCAAAAAAAAACCCCACCATAAACACACAAACCCAAACCCAACAACAACAAAAAGGTTAAAAGGTGTCTTTCACCTGATGATTTCTCAATGTTAACAGAAATTTGAGGAAAAAACCCTTTCCAATATGGTACCAAGGTATCTATGCTCAAGTTAACACCATTATGAAACGACTCATCCAATTACAATTGTGCATGTTTATGAAAAAGAGCGTTAGTAATTTTAAATGCTTTGTATCAGATACAGATTTTAATTTAAACAGCAATTTGTCTAATTTGTCACATTTTCTTCAGAGGATAAATACCACCAAGAACAGTAATAAATCTATACAAAGAGAAAAAGTTAGTAAACCCTTTATTCCTAAACTGGAAAATATACATGAAAATTCACCAAAAAATGAGATGGTTCAAAGAGTTAAACATTTTTTTTATCTACTCCAATAAGAGGGAAGACTATCTAGATATAGAAAGTTAACTAATTTTTCAAAACTGTCCTGGAGGAAATCCATTATCAATTTCAACAGACATAATTATTGCACATCCAAAGCAAGATAATGCCAAGTAAATTATTTTTCCATTCCATAAAAAAATTCTGCTCAGTGTTGATATGTCATGTTTAAATTTGGAAAATGAGACTTGTCTCCAGCATAGACTTTGCAGTTGTTATTACTGCAACAACACTTAAATATTCACTTACAATTAATCTTGCAGAAAAAAATGAACCTACATGATAAGTGAGCACCTAAACTGACAGACTTTTAGTATATAAGAGTGTGTTGCAAGGTAGGAAAAAGAGCTATAAGCAGGTTTTGAAATTCACACAAATTAAGCTTTCCAAAATTCTATTCTAGACCAGAAAAATCTACCCAGTGAAGATTATTAGTTTTTATGTCCAAATCACAGAATCACAGAATGTTAGGGGTTGGAAGGTACACTTACACCTTTTACACAAAGAGCACTGACTAATCTGGAAGAACCTTCAGTCAAAATTTCTTTTTCAGTTCTCACTATTGCATTCTACAACCTTCAGAAATCCAAGAAGTCAACAGATGGCCAAGAGGATGTGTAAGAAGTTATGCAAGTTATTTCTGCACCGAATGCCTTTACAGTGAAGTCAGGACTAATTTTAAGACTATAGTTATAAGTCTTTAATCAGTTTCACCCAATTTGTAATTCACCTTATCTTTCAAAGGACAATCAACTATTTCATATCAACAACTTACTCCTTTAAGAAACCATTATCTTGAACATCCAGAAACATCTCGCTGTTTCTCAGTTATACTCACATTAAATGGATGGGGCAGAAGGAAACTGGCATGCCATGCCAGACAACTCTGTGAAAGGAACTCAAGTATCTATTTATTTTTTTTAAACAGGAGACAAAGACTCACTAACTCATGGACAGGGTACTTACTGAAACAGACCAAGTACTTCCTCTGAATCAGTCTGCAGGTGAAGAATTACTACATTTAATATAGCCAGACCAATAGATACGTAGACCATGCAAGTAACTCCATGGCTACAGGTATTAAGCACTTCAGACGCTAACAGTTACTTATAATTCTAAACACTTTAAGGAAACTCCTTGGTAAAGCCAAAAGTTTACATAATGTTAACCTTTGATCATTGCTTTGACCACTCATTTCCATAGCCATATTAAAGTCCCTCTCTTCTGATTGCATTATTATCTGTGATCACACAGTCAACACAGCCTAAAACTGGTCCTAACTAAAACTAACCCATTCATTCAGCTAAATCAACTCTATTTGTTTGACCATATGGCTGCTCAAAGACCATATTGGCACAGAAGAAAGGGAAGCAGTAAATCACCGGGTTAGACATCTTCTGACACCGATGCCCTTTCATGCTGACCTACACTATATGTTAAATTACAACCAGAGGACAAAACTAGGAAAAATGAGATTAAAATCTGTGCTGAAAGAAACAAGCATTTTAGCTACAACTTGAGAACTCTGCCTCATATTTTACTGAAACTTCTGTACTCTCCCCTGCATTGCTGCATCTCACGTGGCAACCCGTGCAAATGACTCTTCTGGACAGAGGGAGGTTTGTTTATATACAACAATTAAGACTCACAGATCCAGAAGTCAGCCTTAGAGTCAATGGGAAGCTCAAGGAAAACATAAAGCAGGGGAGTACACCTACATGACATGTTGCTAAGTAGTTACTAACCTATATATCTAGCAAATAACATGTTAATTAGCATGAACTGTGACTGAAGATGATCTTCAGTACAGATACTTATACAAGGGTATTCATCTAAATGAATATTAAGAAACTATTGAAAATTTAATGAAAGCGATTTATAGCACCAGCAACAGTTTTTAACTCCTAGAATTGTACAAGCGTACAAAATGGGCATATAGAGAAAATACTAGGACAGCTGATAACAGCAACACCGAAGAACAAGCGACAGGTGTTTCGGAAAGCTAACATTTAATCTGAAACTTAATTATCTATCTCCTGTAGAAATGCAAACATGTAAAACACTAAAAATATTTAGTCATAGGCGTAATTTTTTTCCAGGTTGATTGCACAATCCTCAATTTGTGCAGCTGTGGAAGTGCTTCTGATGCTTAGATTTCCCAGCGCGGGTGACTCATGCACAGCTAAATTATTCTGTAAGGCATCTGTGAAGAGTGGACTGTTTGACTGCCTGAAGAAGGGAGTAGGCAGTGCCTACAGTGGAAAGTGTCTTCAAAAAGAAAAAAGTGAGACCTCGCATTGACATTTCCAAAAGATGAGAAAGTAGGAACATTTTAAACTCCAACAGTGAAATGCAGTCCAAGTCAAAAATTACCAAACAAGCAGGTTCTCCTCCTCTCATCCCCTTCCCCTAGAAGTCTTGCACATCATCCCAGAGACCAGAAAGTGATAACAAAGAATGAAGTAGTAGAAAAACAGACCAAAACAAAACAAGAGAAATGCTAGGGCACGCTAATTTCAGTGTAATCAAAAAAGATGTGGCAAAATACTCTTCTGTATTAGAACACTTACTGCTAGTTTCATAAGATTAACAACACTTAACAAAAGCAAGGACTTACTTTCCTAAAATTCAAGTGTCTGCCAGTGGATCCTGCAGTTTTTCCCTACAATAAACTACCTGTTACAGAAAAAGCACGTTTATACATTAAATATAAACTAAATACTATAGAATTCCAAACCCTTGCATTGCACTGCTCCTTAATTTCATTAAACAAAACACTAATTACTCTTTTGTCAGACCTTTCAATATAACAATCCAGGCTCAACTGGAATTACAGAGACTGCAAAACCTAAGATATAAGACAAGTCCTTTATATTTGCAACTGGTACAGAGAGAAAATGTCTTAACTATTGCCCTCGCTAAAGAATGGACAAAACCAAGTGAGAAAAACTTTAATTTTGTTGTCCCTGGAAACTTCTTGTGAAACACTCAACCACTCTGAGGACTGATGTTAGGCATCCTTTCACTACCCTGCTGTAAGCAAGAATCTAAAGGAAACAGAACATCAGGCAGCATTTGGGCAATAATTGGACCTACTCAGGCAGGAAACTTGCTACTTTAACAAAGGGATAGTACTACATGAACTAAGCAGAAACAGCAATGCAGCAATAGAAGAAAAAGCAATTATAAATTTAACAGAATTATCCTGCAATCACTCTACATATATATTCTTATATGTGGGAATTAAGCAGGAAGAACATCTTTACTTAACAACTTAATTTCTAAATGTTCAGTAAACACTGTTCAAAGGAAAACTGTAACATTTAAACAACTATTTTAAGCATTCTCTGTTTCTAAAACATTACAAATTTATGTAGCTATCAAATTTGCTTAAATTCGTCCTTCCTCCTGAGCAGTAGCAGCATGCACTCCTCCTCTGTGGCTTGTTACTGACACGAGCATAAACGTTCAGAGCTTGTGCTGACTGTCCAGAAAACCTACTGATGTCATCTTCTGATTGAATTGAGGTAAGAATTTTCAGAATTAGATTAGAGAAAAAAAAAAAATAGTCACANCATTTGTCATCACAACCATCGTCATTAGTTATGATGACGATGCTACTCTTCAAGCACAGGGAAGTATTTAAGGAAAGGCTTCAGGACATGGCAGGCTGATTTAACATTCACAGCAAAAATTCAGTCTATTATTTCCCATTCCCCCAGCTCTTTCAAAAATATTTTAAGACTGTGATACTGACAGAAAGATGTAAAACCTAACTGAGGAATTTCTAAGCCAAGAATACCGAAATTGAGATAAGAAAATTTGCCACTGCTACCAAAATTGAGGTAAGAATTTTCAGAATTAGATTAGAGAAAAAAAAAAAATAGTCACAAATTCAGCTCCTTTTTGTATTTTTGGAAATTCAGAATCGGTCCTGATACTTCCATATAAACTTTAAAAAGTTTCAAATGAGTCTTTGAAGATATTTATGTGAGAAGTAGTAGTCATTTTTGTTATATACAACACTCAGCACAAAATATCAACTACTTGGGCCCATACTCACTACATCTGAGTGACTTTAAACTGTTCTACTCAGATTTTTTTCTTTTTACCATTTCTCAAGTTTTTCTTTCACATAATGATCAGACCACACTATTTCTATCTACCAAAACACAGTCGTGGTATGCTTACTTCTTGCTCATCAAAGCCTTCTCTGCACTCTCAAGTTCTCAACACCTCCCAAATTAGTATCACCATATTTTATTTGCAAACATTTAGAACCTTCCCTTCCAGGTTATTACTGAAGATGTTAAAATTAGCACTCCTTAAAAGACTGCCATTTCAAAAATGCCAGTTAAAAATCAAGTTGCACCAGATGCATCTTGCAATTAATATTTTAAATCAAAGCAAATATGGTAATCCACCCCTTATGGGCTCTCTTCCTACTTTAATAACAGGACCTGATGCAGATCATCCAGCACTTAAGTCCCGAAAAGTAACATAAAGGAAGTATTTCTAAAGGAGGTATTTATAAAGGCATTATAGCTATGCCAATTTTCAATTAATATATCAGTTACAAAAATGAAAAGCTAAAACTAATTCTTTTCCATGGCAATTCTTTTCTGCTTAGGACATTGTGAATATGATTTCAATTCCCTAGGATCTTGCTAGTACCATATGTAACACTGGTATCGAGGAATAGGAAATCCTGAAAATAATACAAGCTATTTGTTGAGGCCACATGCTAACAGGATAATGAAGAGACCTGTATTGTATTTAAGCGTATGTTAAGGCTTGAACCAGTTCAGTTATACCTAACACTAACAAATACACAAACCAGACTGAGAACAAAATACTCATAAATTCAACATAACAATACAGTATTTCCTACATATGATTACTTAATATAATGAGGACTCTTCATAACTTGCTGGTTTACAATTGTCATATTTTAACTGTCAACACTTCTCTTCACTTTAAACTGATGTTTGTACCTGCCTCTATGAGGTCTCGTCTCGAAGCTGCTGTGTGAAGCAACCAGGTACCAAATTTTGATTTCTACTTAATGCATGGGGGATTTTTTAGAACAGAATCAAATCAGTTACATTGGAAAAGACCTCTTAAAATCATCTAGTCCAACCATTAGCCCAGCACTGCTAAATCCACCACTAAACCATGTCCTTAAGAACCACATCCTAGTCTTTTAAATCCCTCCAGGGATGGTGACTCAGCTAATTCCCAGGGCTGAAATGTGACACAGACACGTGGCAGTAATAATCGCTCTTTTAGACAGGATTATACAAACTGAATGGAGAGATACTTGAGATGAGGAGAATGAATTATGCTAACTTATTATAATATGTTTACACTAGTTACAACATGAGAGAATAGAATGAATAAAAACTATTTAAATGACACTGCAACTTGGTTTGAAAAAAAAGCTCTAATAAAAAAAAAGCACTTCAAAATGCTGCTAATACTTGTGCTGCTACAACCTTAGATGATTTTTTTTTTATGATCATATTAAGGGGCTCTTGTTTAAAATGTCCCTAGCAATAGAAATCAAACTTGAATCTTGGAAATTTTCTAGGAAAAATGCTGAAAGCTAAGACCTAGATTCTACAAAGATCTAATAAACAAGAAATGTAACTCACTTGAGCCCTAATCATTGGCTTGATATATGCAGTATTACACTAGCAGCAAATGTGCAAAATTCATGGGAATCTCTGAGCTTAAAATTGCCCAGAACAGATGAAGACATCTCTTTCATTTGTTACTTCAAGATACAAAGATTTAACTTTGGCAATTAAATATTACTTAGATTTTCAAAAACTTAACAACTGCCATGGATAACCTCAAATTCAGGAATTCAGTCTAAGGTGAAAAGCAATTGTGCTGATTCATGACAGCTCAATGCACAGAAAGATGGTAATAACTGCAAACACCATCTCTTTTTAATTTTTTGCCTTGCTCCTACTTAAGGACCACAATAAATACTGGACTTATGGGGTTTTTTTCAATGCAGGTGAGCAGCTCAAGAAAAACACTTGGGGTGGGAAGTATATAAATTTTAGAATTCTGTATAAAATTTATTAAATTAAAGAAATCAGAAGACTCCTATTTTAAACAATTTAAGAAAATAAGCAGGGAAGAAAACCAGATTAACTGATCAAAATTTCAGAAGGCAGTTGTGATTTAATCATTTGATTCCCTGTCACTTGTAGTATTTGTTTCCTTGGTTTATATTAAGAAAAGTTCCAAAGAATATTCGCAGCACTTTGAAAGTTGCAAATATTAGCACTGAAACTTGTACCTGGATTTGTGGAGTAGATATACAACACAGATGTTCATTGCCCTCATCTACTGACCTATAAGTGAACAGTTTTGGCTCTGTCTCCATTAGCAAGTAATCTGGAACAGGAGAAATGGATCAGTAGTTCAGAGCAGCTGGTGCTGACAGTCCTATGCTAGCTGTTCAAGAGGGTTCATTTTGGATTAGATTTCATCTGGTCTCCAGAAGCAAACATCACCATCTCACAGGACATTCAGAATTTTCCAGGGATTTAAGAATTGATTCAGACCTGTATGTCATCAATAGAGACTGAAGAGCACTTTGCACCTGCAGCAGAACTTACAAACTAGTCTCCTGGGAAAGGAATTTAGCTCAAACACCCTGAGCAAGCATGTGGTAAGGAGTGATAATTGAAAGATTATTTTTTCCAAAACAGTATTAATGATCCAAATCAAAATGGTGATACATGCCCGGAATTATATCCTACCTTCCCAGAACAGACTAACCAAAGTCGGTGTCACTTCACAAACAGAATATTTGAAGGCTCTGAAAGGCTCTAGAAAAAGTTCTGTAAGCTTTTCTTTGTAACTTCACACCACAGTAAAAAATAAAAAGATCATGGTACATGGCAATCTACTGGCTACCACAAAAAGAATTTATTTTCCCTATTCCAGAATTTAGCAGAAGACATTAAACTGGATATACCTATCATTTTGACTTAATTTCTCTTTTCTATGTTTTTCACTCCATGTTCTTCCCTCCCCCCACCTCACTTCTAGATAATTTACTTTTTTCTTGTTTTCCCTTATTTCTTTCAGATTTTTCTCTCATTTATTTATTTCCTCCTGTTACCACTGCTACTAAATTTAGCAAGAGAAAGCTGAAGATTCTGGCATCTCTGAACTTTCAGACAGAGCTGTCAAGTGTTGCTTTTTATATGGAAATTCAGATAGTGTAGATGGACAAGGGCATACATGCACCATCACTGTGATTTAACTTCCTCTAACTCAAAAATAAAAAAAAAAGACGAACATGTGTTTGTTTCGATCCTTCAAATTGATCTCTAAATCCAGTGCTAAGCAACTACACGAGTTGAGAAAAATCACATTAATGACACAGGAATATTACTCTGCTGTAAGACTGAAATTAGCCTGGTTCTAAACATTATCTCAGAGATCAGCCACAGGAACAGAACACATAAATGCTAAGGGAAGCTAATCAAGCAACTTACGTTATGGAAGAATTTCATTACAGAAACAAAGATGAGAATATATTTGGCATATATACAGCTTTTTACCTTAGGAGTAAAACCACGAATACATTGCTTAATCCTCCCCTTTCTGAACTATGTAATTTGTTTATAGAATTTAATCTTCCAGATTTTAGATTAAAAGCCAGAGTTTCTCTTAGCATTTTAAGTTATAAACAGGATCTTGTCACATGCAATTAACTCCTTAGTTGCTTAGAATAATAAAAATATTTGGATACTCACCTAGTTTCACCGACATGCAGTATACAACATCCGAGTAATTTTCTAGAGGATTTTTGGAAATGAAAGAATGGGCTTCACTCTGCATTTGCTAAAATTTAGATGAAAAGAACATCAGATGTCTTTAAAGCAATTCCTAAAGAAAAATTGTCTTTTAAGAAAAACAAAAAACAAACCACAAAACAATACTATACAAACCTTCACGGGCATGTAAGTTGAAAAGATGGTCATTATACCTAAAATTTATTTCAGAAGCTTCCTTCTATGTGCACCTGGGCTTCAAAGCAAAGCTTTATGAGGGAGAGAGAAAAACAGAAAACAAACAAAACAAAACACAAACAAACAAACAAAACCAAAACACAAAAACCACACAAAAAGCACACAACACCACAGAACCCACCAGAAAGTACTCTTTACAGAGTAAAAAGTAATTATGGTTTTAATAACAAAAAAAAAGTCAGCATCAATTTTCATCAACAATAAACTTATACCGCTGATTTTTTTAAACCCTATAAAAGCAATTAATAGAATCAAGCAAGACAAAATAAACCAGTTTTGGCAAGATTAGCACAATGTCCAATCCACCTAAACAGATCGGTTTCTGGGCTTTTTTTGACCCAGTTTGAAAAAAACCCAAAACAAACAAAAACAACATCTAGAAAAGTTTAATAATAATATATGCTTAGAAAGAAAAGACATACAAACACAACCATGAAGGCTGCATAGGGCCAAGGCTAGGATTTCCATGATACATTGAATCAAAACCCATTTGTAGCTCATAAAATGAACCTTAAACAAACCACCCAGTCTGCTGTTCTGTGCTTCTCTGTGTGTGACCACAGATGTACAAAGCAATTGGTAACCTTACTGAAAGATAAGATATAAACATATCTTGCAAACATGAAAATCTTCAGCTGGATAGTACACAGTGACCAGTCAAAGAAGTGGGGAGATGCAAGCCTTCCATAAATAAGATCAACATGTGAACAGAAATTTTGCTACTTTAACCTATTCATTTTCTATATGTTCTTACATTAATGAAATATTAAACATATCTCCACTTTAACATAGTGTCTGAAAAAAACAACCACCAAACAAAACCAACCACACACCCAAAAAAACAATGAGCACAGCAATACATATGCTCATTCACTGGTTTTTTTTTTTTTGGGAGATACTAATTCAGCCTCCAGAAACCACAGGGTCACATTAGCACACTCCATTGATGGACAGTGCCATCATGAGGTTGGTTTTGTTGTTTTGTTTTTTTTTTTTTCCTTTCATTTTCCAAGGCGCCTCAGGTACAATTTGTTCAATTGTTTCATTCCATGCTCCAGTGTACAGGATGAAAGCTTATTAAAAGCTTATTTGACGTTTATTCTTGCCCTCACACAACACTGATTTCCATCTCAAATTGAAATGGAATGTATACCTTGCCTGAGGTTAAAAACAGTTTAAAACACTACTGCTCTCTAGTAGCAATAAAATCTACATATTTTAACTTAAATTACCTAGAAATGCATTGTGTCTTGTAGAATGGGTGGATAGCACTAGTAGTCCAAACACGATGTCGTCTGAGTAAGTGTCTTCTTTGGCACAGTGTTCTGAAAAACAACAACAAGCCTCACAGTTCCATAAAGATGAATCTGTTCAAAACAACTTTTAGAGGTGAGCCCTTGATTGCTGATCTGTTTTTCTCTCCTGCCATTTCAGTCACCTTATTTCCATCCCCACATTGTCCACACTTTCACTTTCAAATTCCTCTATTCGACATAATGAAGTAAATACACATGAAGAACTGCACACCACCTTTGACAGAGCTCTGTCACTGCCAGAAATTCAAATTTGTAAGACAAATGCTATAGCCTAATGGCAACGTTACAGTTCTAATGCTGCCTACATAATATTAATATTACAACAATTATATTACACTTGTTTTGGGGGTATATTACGCACCAGGCAAGTTTCTGGAAAGAGAATAACACCAATACAATCGTAACTCTTTGTGTGTATTATGGTGCAAACAGGACACATGGTCTGTCTCAGAACACAGTTTAAAACTACCAGAGAACACAGCACACAACAGCATAAGACATACTCATCCCTCCCTCACTAGTGAAAAACTACTTTCAGTAGAGTTGAACTGAGCAGAACCTAACTATACAATAGAGATTTCTATACACAAACACACTACTTACTCCAAAAATACATAGCTCCCTGTCTACTACAGATCACAAATTATGTATTCCTATATAGAGTGCTCTGTTTAAAATACACCAGTCTGGTAATACAAGCTCACTGCTGACAATCCTGCTGGGAAATCTATTGCTAGTTATCACTGTTGATACTTTCAGCACTCGCATATGACTAAGTATATCCTTTAAGGTATACATAAACTTATTTCCTTCCATTGCGTGCAAGGATAGGCAGATTTCCTTTGACGCAAGTTAACAAATAAAAACAGGAACTTGCAAATCCCTGTTCTTTACCACTTTGTGCCCCAGTACATACAACACAGAAAGAAGAAGCTATCAAGCTGCTGAAGAAGAATGCTAATGTTTGAAGAAGGTCTACTGGACAAGCCTAATGGGATGAGCAATGTAGACCATTTATTGTCTGACCTTTGTCTCTACCCTTGAGCCTTTTGCTGTATCTTCTCCTCCTCTCCCCACCAGAGGGGTATGGGAGGAAATCAGTGGCTGTGTGGCTGCTTTGTTGCCGGCTAGGCGGGCCTAAACCACAACAGCCAGAAATACAAAGATTAACATAACTCAATATAAAGCAACCATAAACTTAATTGTCTATATAAAGTTAGCATGTGTTCAACTAAAATCATTTTGAAAAGCAATTCCAGTCATTTTAATGAAAAAAAAACCGTTTGTGATCCATTTGATTTAAAGTGGTAGTGCCTCAATTACCTTTGATGTCAAACGCTTTTAATAGTCCCACTTCAATTGCACTGAAACCCATAACAAGTCCTCCAGCTTATACAGAATCTGTCTGTAAGAGGAGGTAGTGACTGAGCAACATGAATGTCTGAGACTGACTTTTCAGGCACAGCTGCCTGTTGTTTTGTCGCTCACTTTAAAAGTGAGTTCAATTTCTTAAGGAAATAAAAAAAATAATTCTTATACTAGAAACTGTGTCCTGACTTTCCTACCAAACCAATCAAACCAGCACAATCTCAAATATTTTTCCTATTTTTTTTTTAATTCATAAAAGTCAAATCCATCAACGTAATTTGTACATTTCTACATATATTTTTCCTGACCCATGTCCTAACACCTTCTAGTTACTCTTCATCTTGATTGGACCACCTTTCTGATTTTATTATGCTTACCAGATCCTGCAAAATAACACATTTTCCCTCTTCTTCTTCAAATCCATATATAATTTGGACTTCCTTTACGATGTCTTTTGCTTCTAAAGTCTCATCTTCCTTCTTGCTGATCTAACCTTACTCTGTTCTTAAAACAGACAACTTGTTTAATTCACTCACTATGACTCACTTATTCATCTGAATCCTTGTCCCCCTTTCTGAGGTCATTCTCCTCATTTTCTATGTTAGTGAAATTCAGACCACAAGCTCTTCAAGGCTAGAGCTGTATCTATTATCTATGAAACATCATGCAAAGCTTTAGTGCAGCACAAAATATTTAACTAATGTTTCTGAGATAGAAAAAAAAAAAACAACAACTTGAAAAAAACCCCAACAAAATACAGTATTTTAACAAGAAAAACATTTTCAGAAAACATGTTTTCAGCAAAAGAAGAGTTACCACTGGAACTACCATACTAGTTTCCAACTCTAATGTCATCCTGAACCCCACAACTGCTATTAGTAGCTTGATTAGATATAATGAATGCTGCTGCGGATGGCAAGAAAAACTTTATTAACATTACTACATTAAAATTGACAGCGAGGAAAGCAGGGGGGTGTGAGAATCTGCATTCCTATTCTAAGAGTTCTTGGAAGCTGTGATTCATGCTGCTACTTGCCTTTTTACTCAGTCAGAGGAAAATCCGGTTTTCTATAGAATATTTTTTTATTACTACAAAAACTGCTTTAAAATAAGGACAAATCAAAGTTACCTATTTTGCAGCCTATTATGATATTTTCAAACTCAAGTATTTTCATACTTGAAATAAATTAAAATTTGTGAATACTATAAAATTTGTTAAGATTATACCGGTTACAGAAGGCTCGAAAAGTATTATTTGACATTATTGAGCAGAAAATTCTCTAGAAATGAAAGCAGGAAGCTAATAAAGTTTTCTTCACTTTCACCATTACTGTCTGTGAAAAGTTTCTCTACATCTATCAGCAGTACACACTACAATTCTCCACTGAAACTTGTTATCTTACAAGTTGAACATAATGAGGTATATTTCAGTCTGTTTTTCATCATGCTTAATAGGCAATGCAAATATAGGAAAACAGGAAAGAACCAGAGAAATGTAACTCTAGACCAAAGTCCAGCTCCCTCTATTTTTCAACTAGTAACTCCATGTTACAAAACAGTGGGCTTACAGGAAATTCCATCTGGAAGGTACTATCTCTTGTTCTTACGCCAGGAAAGAAACCTTATTCTTTGATTAAGGGACATATTTCATATGGTAACTGGTATACACAGAAATTTTAGATGGCAGCCTTTCAGTTTTATCTCACCACTATTAAAAGCACTTACTTGCTATAGCCTTTGAATGGAATAGTCCTATTTCTTAAGCTCAAGTTACACTTGCTTTTCCTCTTCACTACTGAAAGTGAGGCCTAACTTCTAGTCTTTTCAAAGAAATACACCAAGATCATTCCCCCCCCCTCCCCAAAACCATAGGAAAATATTAATTTAATCACTGTTTAAAGCTATTATTTTAATTGCAGAAGGATTTATTTTAAATATAAAACCAAAGTAAGAGTGAGGTGACCCTGCAGTAAGCAAAACATAGTATCATCTAATTCCCATCAAGAAAATAATTCTCTGGTTCACAGTCAAAATATCTTCTAACAGCTTATCCCACACAGTAAAGCACAGTTCTGGTAGCTATGCTGTACTCTACCCCACCATGAGAAGACAGCTCTCTCTCCCAGTGTCCCCCTGACACACTGTGGTATTCTCAGTCCCCATGCCCTTTCAAAAAAAGCCCAATGTTCTGCCCAACTTCTAAAGCCCTGTTGACACACAGAACCACCTCCTGTTTTCCTATCGAACACGGATGCAGCACATCCTGAAAGAAATCAGGTCAGTGCCAAACTGGCACTGCATTATCTCTCTCTGAAGAGAAGAGAGTGACATGTTTCTCTACCCAGTTTTGCTGTTTTCCCAAACCCTGCTGGAGCATTACAGTCATTGAGATTTCTATGCCTCCTACAAACACAATTGCCATTGGTCAATGATTTCAAAAGCCATTGGTGAATATGTAAGGAAAGAATGAGAGAAAACAAGGAAAAAGCGTAAATCACATGTTCTTAGGAAATCAGGCTTAAAACCAAAACCAACCAAACAAANACTTAGCCAAGGGAAATAAGCAGATTTGTGTGAAACATTTTCCAATTTCTTTGACTTTTCACTACTTCACACTTAGGTTTCAAATACACCTTTAGGGGACTAAGTATTGGGAAAGTTACTTCATGTAACGAGACAGTCTTTCCCTCAATATATCTTTACCCTTTGGGATGACTGATAACCATCCAAACATTCGGCAGTGCTGTAACAAGATTCATCTGAAAAATTTGGAACCTACCTTACCACACCTGGAGCAGCTTACCCTTTCTGAATTCACAACCACCTTCTCACAAACAGCCACCAAACTAATGGAATATTATTCTGTTAGGGTGCATGTCAATAATAGCCACAACTCAGAAGGAAGATGTCAATCTCTGAAATTAAATTGAACATACAACAAAATAGCCCCCATCACATCAAATGCTTCTAAATGACAGAAACCAGTATTTACTATATCATTAAAAACTTTTTTTTTCAAATGTAAAAATGGTGACTTTTGTTTTATTTACAACAGCAGCATTATTCTCAGAACTGGAAATATGAAATTAGCTATACTAATACAATTGATTTGAATACAATACTATTTATTTGAAGTATCCTTTTTTTTATTAGGCAGCTTAGTATCTCATACTCTCATTTTCCAATATCGTAATTTAATATGCATAAATATGTATTTCCCTCAAGATTTCCAACGTACACGTTTGGCAATTCACACATTAACTTTCCTGCCTCCTACGAGAGTCTCTTGTTACAGGCCAGCCTGTCACCTCTATGTTCACAAACACTTGCCCCCATGGTATTTCAGAGAAAATGCTGAAGCTTCCTGAATATCTATCACTTCAGTAGATAATGAGATGATTATGGGATCTGAGATCATCTTTCTACAAGCAATTAAGATATACTCATAAACTTACTGAGCTGCACGCTAGTACGCCTTGTAGATGAAGTTAGCAATACTATACCCTACTATAATGCACTTAAAATTCAGATATCAAGCTGGATAATCAGCCTATTCCCAGGTATTCCTCTTTAAGCACTCCACTACACCACCCCAGCCAGGTGACAACTTAGCAGTTAAGTTCTGCCACCTGTTCTGGCTGCAGTAGGCACTACTACCCTAAAGTACAGTCTTCACTAAAAGAGATTATCAGCAGGACACAAAAAGGGGAATTTCATACAACGGGATCCACACTCCTAAAGTACCAAAGCCAGGGAGAGCTGCATTGCTCAGCAAGACTTTTGAAGAAGTTAGTAGAGATGTGAACCATCAAGGTAAGCAGTGAACACAATATTACACCTTCAGCGGTTTCTGAAGACCTAGGACACAGGTTAATACTCACAATCCTGGTCCCTGTCCTGGATGCAGATAGCTAAGCTTTACCCATCAAAACAGGAGCAATATATTCTTTTAACATGCCAGCAGGTGGAAAAAGATGTGCTCTCATTTTGTCCAGCAGTACAAGGTTACAGCACAATAACCTGTAACAGAGAATCCAAATCCAATCTTTGCCCTGCCAGAAGGGATTCAACCATAATCTCTCAGCAGGCTCTACACTGCACTAGGAAGATGACTCAACCCCTAACCTCTCATTTCAGTGACAATCTTCACAATGTGGAAGAAAACATTTGCTGGACAGAGCATAACCAGGAGTGTTCATGCCCCTCCAGACATGCATGAATGAGCAAGACAAGACCCAATTTCCAGTTCCTGATAATATGTAAAATTTTAAATGGAAATCAAAATAGTTTTTAGAATACGGGCCAGAACACAGGTACTCAACACTTTTTCTCCAAGAAAATAAACGTCCTAGTCTCTTCCTTTGGCCAGTTAGGCTCTAATCATCTTGTACATGAGGAAAAGTAGATTTTTAGGGTTTGGGGTTTTGTTTGTTTGGTTTATTGGGGGTTTTCTTTGGTTGGTTGGTTTTGGATTTTTTTTTTATTTTTTTTTTTAAAGGTGGCATCAACAAAATCTCTTCCTCCTCACCCCTTTGTGTTTCTGAACAAATGGGAGAGTCACCACAGGGTTTTGGTCTGAGTCCAATCCCATAGGTGTGCCTATCAGTTTGAACATGCCTTTGGACAAGTAAATACCTAATTTATGAACAGTAAACAGATTTAGATGCCAGGATGCTCAGCTGTGACAACATAATGGAACATCTGAGAAAGTATGAAACTTCAAGGGGTTTAGAAAACTTGAGTAGTGAAAACCTAGAGATTTATAAAGTTTATCCAACACCTGGCTACACTTTTATTTAGGGCTAGACACCCAAAAACCCATCGAAGTCACAGTTTTGACTTCTCCATATTATTTTATGGATCGGGCCATATACCAAAATAACATGTATCAAAAACCTTCTCGAGGATACCGACAAATACCCTTTGCAATGGAAGTCTAGAACCACCTCTACAGAATAACAAGGCCATATATATTTATTGTTTTAATTTACTTTAAATGGATATGTATTACTTCAGGAACTGTTTTATTCTGTTTTAACATAAGCATAATAGTCTAGCACCATTTATCTTGTGGTCTCAGGCTGTCATTACAGGTAAAATGATACTAGATTCAAAACTGAAGCTTTCTCACATACTCAGAGATTAAACACAGTTTTAAGAACAAAGCATTTAAGTAGAAACATTTATGCCCTAATTTGGCTATATTATCATGAAGATGTGGAATGAACACTTTATCTACCAAGCTTCATAAGCTTCACTCTCTAAATGCCTTTATTGATCTTGAATCTCATGGATTTATCTAATTTTTAAGGATCTATAGTTAATAAAATATTAATACTACTGATAATTTTATACTCAGTAACACTCCTCACAACATCTGTGCATAATAAAAGAACTAATTCAGTGATTTTAATGACAAAATGGAACAGTTGGAAAGAGTCCAAAGTGTGCAACACTAAACTGCTGAAAGAATCTGAGAAGCCTTGCTGCTTCCACATAATAATAAATGTGACAACCGCAGAGAGTGAAACTTTTTACACACAATTATATATTCCAAAACCAGCTATAATTAAGAATTTACACTATACACAAAAAGTATGGTAATAATATTAAGACTATAAAATTAAACACTCGGGTGTGAGGTATGCCAAAATTAAAGTGGCTTTTACATCACAAAGGAATTTTGTGGCAGCAGTAGGGGTTGAGAACTCAGTCCTTCAGGGCAGCACACAGCTGCATTAACCACAAGTCTCCTTCCTCTTCCATGATTTTGCATTTCACATCTTTTAATTCCTCCAGCAAATGAACACAGGAGTTTCTGACAGTTTGAAATCATTACAGGCCCCCATTAACTGAGTTAACAAAATAATGAACTGCAACAGCAAGTTGCTCTCCCCAGAGGGCCACCCACAGAAGTGAATCAAGTGTCTTCCCAATGGATAGAGCTGAATTTGCAGCTGCCACAGTTACGTTGAGGCACTGGAATCTTTCATTTGAGACTCTGCTACATGACTGGAAGTGTGCTTCCTACACCTCTTTTTATTCTGAAAGAGCACTGAATAAAAAATACCGGTACTACTACTACTAATTATTCAGTATTAGAAGAAAGTGAGAGAGAGGGTTGAATGTTTTGGCCACTATCTGTAGTCTCACAGATACTTAATTCTCCCCTCCAAATATAAAAGCTCCCTTAAAACAGCTACTGCTCTCATCAGCAGTGTGGTGACTCCCCTGTTGTTGTGCAATTTCCTTGGCAAGACCAATCTACCCATGAAGATTCATGACTCTGATGAAATTCTATACTAACAAGATAACTAACCAACACTACAAATTACAACTAATTGCCACTCAGTTTTTAAACTGGAGTACAACAAGAGTAGAATTAGCTACACCAGTGAGTTTATGGGGTCCTTAGAGCATTAATAAAGAAAACACCCTGCTTTCCTCACATCCTTTTATTTTACTTACAGGTGTTAAACTTTTCTATGTAAGAACATGAAGCGTAAGAAATAAAATAAGTTTAAAAAAAGACACGGTTGAATGACATCTTAAACTATTAAATATCAACCCAGGAGTCATTTTTCCCCCCCCTATTTGGACTCTCCTAAGGATGATGTAACCCTTGCCTTACCAACAAAATTCTCAGACCATAAAACCACTATCACCAACACTCAACCAAAAATATCTAACCCAAACATGTAATGTTTAGTAATCTGAAAGCAGGGTGTGCAATACTTTTGAGGAAGTATCTTAAATGACTATATATGAAAATCAATAGTTTATGTTTTAAAAACAACTCCAGAGTTACTTGTCCTGTCAAGTGGAATTCTTATCATAACAATCAAAAGCTGTCTCATTTCAAATAACAGGTCCAAACCCACAGATATTCATAGACAATATCAATTTTATTCCTGTAAGACTGAACAGCATGAAACAACTGCAACTGCTCATACTGAACTTTTCCAGGACTGAGGTTTATTTCTCAAGTGAGGTGTATTTCTCAAGTGCTGCTTTCACTAAAGTATTTCCTTAAACAATCCTCTTGCCTTCTGGCACACCTATCATGCAGAGACACTATCTAGGTTAAATATAACCGCATTAACCAAAAAAAAAAAAGGTAGTTAATTTTAACCTGGATCATTTCCCCAAGCCAGTTACGGGACAGGTTTCCACAAGCTGTTGTGCTGGCACAGCTGAGGGGGGCAGCAAAGAGGTGAGAGCTGGGAGTAAGGAACAGACAGGCCTGTTCCTGTTTATGTCAACACTGACACCAAAAGCACTGCTTGTCAAACCGTGTCATCAAAAAAAAAAACACCTTACTTCAAGGATTTAGAGGATCAGGATCTATGATCAGCCACTCCGCCTCTACATGCCACCTCATATCTCAGCTAGAACTATATCTGGCTTTCACTGTGCCTCTTAGTAGGTCAACTTTCAACATGTACATGAAAACAACAGCCTTGTAAAAATCTCACTACAAATACGTTCCATTAGTTTAGAAACACTCCTCCTCAAGAAAAACAAACAAAACACATTCAAATTTACATCTAGGCCTGAAGTACTAGGAATGTGAAAGTGAAGCCAACCAAAAAACAGAATCCACCTTAACAAAAAACACAAAAATGAAGCATCACAGATTTCCAGTCCCACACCGTCACTCAGGGAATAACTGCTGCACATGGACACATGTAAGTTGAGAGTGAACAGGTCGCTACTGAAAAGTCCTCAGGTTTAAGAGCATGAACACGTTGTAGGTACCACAATAAAGTTACCAGTTAAAAAAAACAAAACAAAACCGTAATAAACCCACAAAGTGCGTACTCAACTCTGTACACCGCAGCTCCAGTCCACGTGCTGCGGGGAGACCACGCCGCAGAAGCGCC
>VWZY01013296.1:242277-271437 GCA_013399075.1 Chloroceryle aenea
GGAGCAGCTCCGCCGCTGCAGGGCACGGTGCGCCGGCGCTTGTTTTGCAGGCGAGCGCAGAGCCCGGAGCCAGGCCCTCGGAAAAACCTTCCGCTGAGCGGAGACGCTTTCCCCCTGGAACAGTACAGCTGGTACGAACTGCCGCGCCGGGCAGTGACTGGATGTGCGACAGCGGTACCGGTCATATGTCCATTCCCAGAGGGGAATGAGCGGCATCTCGTATGATCTCTGGGAACAGACCTACCAACACAAGATATTTAGGGATACAAGCACAATTAACGAGATTTCTGGGTCACCGAAGTGATGGAAGACTCACAGCAACAGGCTTCTGAGTGAAAAACAGCAATTTTAAGTCCATTGTGCTCATTTGCTAATCCTTAAGGTTTGATGAGGTTTTTTTCTGTGTGACTGCAAGGCAAGAGTAATAGTGAATTAGATAAACTGAAGTGCCCTGTATGGGGTTGAAGTCTTTTTGTTGGACTACACAGTGATGAGATGTAGATTTGTTCAGAAAATTCATCCTTTCAGCACAGGAAGCACACGGTGCAGTACGAGTTTTCGCAGGACTATCTCAGATTATGGAAGTTAGCATTCTTGTGTTTGTGAGGCTTATAAAAACTGTAAGGCATGACTCTGCAGAGAATGTTGTGAAACAGACCAGCTAATAAATACAAACAGCGTCAAGTATAAGAGTTAATCAGAGAGATGACTGATACTACACGTTCTTTATGTACAGCTCTTGATGGATTCCAGCCATACCACCAGGATGGCAGGACTGGAATGTGCTTTAATACGCAGTGATGATGTTGGCATAAACCTGTGCTGCCCTGTATGCAGCAGAACACAAACACGTGAAAACACATCTTAAAACACCTTCAGTTGGACTGTGACGGAGCAGAGGAACAGGCTGCCCAGAGACACGGTGGGCTCTCCTCCAGAGAGATTCAGAGCCTGCCTGGATGCAATCCTGGACAACCTGCTCTAGGTGATCCTGCTCTGGCAGGGGGGTTGGACTGCATGACCTCCAGAGGTCCTTTCCAACCCCTAACATTCTGTGAGAGCAGTGAACCATTTTCTGTAAACAATACATTTCTCTGGTAATAGTATGGAAATATTCCCAGTTTTCTTTCTCAGTTGAAAGGATGTTTATTTTTCAGTTGATCTAAACATCATTCTATCTAAAAGCGTAATTACAAATGTGTATCTATAGAAACCTAACTAATTGTCTGGAATAAAGGAACTTGACTTGGTAACAAAATCTCACATATTTTTCTTTCTGGGTTACTTCTCAGTTTCCCCATTTGATTCATAGTGTGAGCAAAGTCTGACAAAGGTAGTGTGGGGACAGAAACCTTGTTAGCAGCCACTGAAAAGCTAACCATGAGCTCAGTTTTTAACCTGAAAGGATTCTAATAAGCATTACTAAAAACACTTTGATGTTTGCTACTTAGTGATTCATAATACTCTATTTCTAGCTTTCAATTGAGGAAAAAGTGATAGAAATTAAACTATTTCATTACTCATGCAAAAAATAATGCTCCTATGATGAAATGTAGTAAAGATAATAGGATACAGCAGGCATGGAAAATCCAGGGGGAAAAACATACAGGAATTTAAAAAATGCATAATGCAGGAGCAAAAGCACGTAATTACCACAACTAGTGTAAGGGCAAGAAACCAGGAAGCTAAAAATAGCATCAAGGCGTATGTATCGTATTGGCCATGAGATCTTTAATAACCAGCAGTAATTCTTCAGAGACACCAAGTGCAAGTGCTGTGCTGCCTCTCCACACCTTGTAGGCCCAACGCCTACCTCCCGCAGCGGTGCAGGTTACTCCTTGGGGCTCACACACCTTGTGTTTCAAGATCAAATCAGGCAGCACAACTGTGGAGGTGACACTCATTTGCATTTCCTGCTGAAGTTACACCCTAACCATTTCATTTCTTTAATGCTTCTTTGCTGGAAGTATTTTAAAGGCTCTTGAGGGAACAGCACAGAAAGCTTAGAAATGGTGTGGTGGTTTTATGAGATGATTCTCCTCCTCGAAATACTATTTTTCTGGCATTTACCGTCAGCGTGAGCTTGCATGGGTTTGTAATGCTTTTGTTTCACTAGATATGAGCCAACATAGTTTTCAGACATTGCCAAATCATGAGCAGTAAATATTTTGTGAGTTACGGATTTATGACTAGATTATTCCAGAAACGCAGAATTTTCCAGTGCACATTATCTGCAGCCATGCTTCCTACAGAACTGTCATCACCATCTTGTGTATGAGGTATTTCAGAGCCATCCGTCATCTGCTCAGAATTTTCCTTTTTGATCCTCACATATTGTTTGAAGAAGCTGATTTTGAAACTAAATTTCACATCACACCAGAATACTACAATCAGTGCATTTAACAAGGATTACAACTTGAAAGCCTGTCACAATCCATAAACCTTGTAAAGCCAGATTTCCAAACATTCATTCGTAGACCCTTTTCCTACAAATAGTGTAACACCACAAACCAGAAACATCTGCATCTATCCTGCAGATTCTCTTGGATTTTGCTGCTGCTTTGTCACATGTGACAGCTGTTAATAGTGGTCACTTCACCTGGATGAAATAAGGGTCCACCAAAGGCAAGAGGTCTGGCCTTTTCCTGTTACATCTAGTGACATATTCCTGTTACTTCTCATGTGACAATTGTTACTTCTCACTTGTACAACTGTGTACTGTCCTTGTGTACCTCATGGCAGACACGGGAGCAGGAGGAAGGGTGGTAGTACTGCTTTTGTAGCAGTCAGTGCTGATAATCACCTGTGACTATGGAATCATATCTAAAGTCACTGATGACCTAGTTACATTTAAAGCTGCTAGTTAGCTTCCTAGTTTGAAATGGCAGATAATGTCAGATAAGCCAGTATCTCTGATACGCATCTACTGGTTATCTTGGAAGTTGCAAAATAAGAGTTTCTAGATGTGGTATCAGCCAGTAGGTATCTACCAATAGCATAGCTGTATCCTGCGGAGCAGAAAAAAAGGCTAATGTCATTTTTCTTGTTCTTAGATCCCTGTGTCAAGTATTAAGTTTCCGTTTAATTTTTTTTCTGCATCTTGGTGCTATAAACCATGTCAAATGGCTAACTAGATCTTTGTTACCCCATTGAAATTGTGTTTTGTTTTTTTTGTGATGAATCACTGGAAATATAACATTAATACTATACACTTGACTTGATTCACTAATAATAAATAAAAATGCTGAATCAGGAGCATGGTCTCTTCATTCTCTCCTAATTTTGCTTATCTACAATTATAATGTAAACTGTTTTGTTAAGGGTATGGTTTTTGGTAGGAAGGAGCAACTGATCCAACTGTCATTATTCTAAAATAGTAGGAAGATTATCCTTGACACTTGAGAAAATTCCTGAACACCTGTCAAACAAACAAACACTCAATGGATTCAGGGCCAAATCCTGATTTTGTATCACTATAAACATCATTATCTTCAGATTACTTTTTCAATGGGGAACTGAATGATACTTAGCAGAGCAGAGCTCCACTAGAGTTATTTCACTGAAATTTTAAGGAATATCATTCACCCGTGCTGGATAACAGGAGGAAGACAATATAGATTAGAGCCCACCACCTAAAGCCTCCATTTCCCATTCCATTTAAGAAGAGTTTGTAAGAAATGGAGATTCCAGCTTCTCAGTGTCAATGACAGCCATCTACATGTATTTAAAGGTAAGTATGGCTTTTATTTACTACCTCAATTTTCTTCCACAAATAAAACCAAAATAATAAACAAGTGAAACAGAAGCTGCTTTGGTGTTTGTGTTTCAGGGTTATCAAAGGAGTAAAAGACTGAACTAATTTACATCAGTACAGATGATGTGCATTCATCAGATCACTGCTTTCTTGTACTGGTGTCACAATGGGCAGACGTATTTTGCACTGACCATGCCATCATATTCATAATGTCCTTTTGGGGTATTCTGAGTCAGTTTCTATTGCTCCAACTTCTGCTAGTTTCCATTCAAGCTCTGTAAAAACAAATTGCAATTTATTTTGATAATTGTAATAAAGTCTCACTTAAGAGGAAAAGAACTTCCATTAAAGACCAAGATCCATCTGAACAACACCAAAAATTAGGGCCATCCTTGTGACAGCCCAACTTTTGTCTCAGTAAAACAGCTAACAATGAAATGGCAAAATATCTATGCTTATCCAGTATTCCTACCACAGAATTACATTAATTATTTGATTTTTGTAGACTTTTTTCTACAAAAATAAGTAAAAAAACCCTTTTCCAGCTTTAACATCTTCAGATCTAATGATTAGGAACAACATAAAGTTTTCTTTAACATGAATTAACTAAAAATATTTCTCATACCTTCCACTTTGAGATACATTCCCCCACATTCAGCTACTCCAATGAACCTGCCTTTTATTTCCCCAGTTTTATAAACAAGTATTGTGGGTAAATATTTGTCACGGTAGTTCAGAATGCAGCTGTCTACAATGGCTTTGAGAAACTTGACTTCTGGAAACTTTCTGGCTAACAGGCTGAGATGTTCATTAACCAGTAAACACATTGGGATGCTGGAAAAGAATAAGGAAGTATGATGTCACTTAGTGTAAGTAATTTGTAAAATAAAGTTATTAAAATAAAGCCCTTGAAGAATAAATGTACCTTTTCCAATAGTATGCTTCTACTTTAATTTGTTGCAAGAATTGCACCACAAATTTTACTTAGCTTCTCCTAAGATCACTGTGATTTAAAGAGTCCAAGTAAAAATATACAAGCACCATCTATAAAATGTCAGTAAAGCTACCAGATGCTTCAAGCATTGTGCCTCAATTTTTTTCTCCACTAAGATTTTGAAGCTCATTTTGCCCATTTATTGTAGGGTTTAAATGAGATTTTTTAATCTGTAATATAAGTATTCCTTTAATGTATGTGAACTGGCTTTCAGTTTAACATTTCTTCTGAATTCTTCTAGTAAATATAACCAATGTTAGATAAATCTCTGTAGAGTCATATTACCACCATGCCACCATAGGCCTGTTCATTACTTTCACAGCTACTGTAGGCTATGTAATCATTATCTAAACACCAGTTAAATAAATAAATAAATAAATAATAAGACCCGCACACCCTCCTAAAAAAAAAAAAAAAAAGAAAAGGAAACCCCCACAACCTACGAACCACAAAGCAATGGGTGATGGGTTTTTTCGTTCCCTTCAGCCCATTAACCTCTTAAAAGTTAGGATCTTTCCTGTAACTGACTGAAGTTAAAAGGAGCTGATTTAGCCTATGGACCCTTGACAAGTTCCAGCAGAATCCCAGTCAAAGACAGGTGGGCTGGTTTTGTTACCAGCCCTAAGAGACTTTGGAGGTCTCATAGTATCCTAAAGAACTGTGAGTTTCCTCACTGACTCATATTTATGCAAAAGTATAGAATTCGTTCTCTCAATGATCTGAAAGGTCTTTTCCAACCTAAATTATTCTATGATTCAATGAATGAAAAGGAAGAAAAGCTGCAAGTTTATTTCTTCAGATCTATAAATTTAAATTATTGTAATTTAAACTATTTCATTTGATTGACCTATTTCTATTGTTCCTGGAAATAACATTCAACTCCTGGCAACTGAGAAAAATCAGAGAGGCTTCCTCCCAACAGGCTTAAAAAGAAGGAAAATAGAAAGATGGTCTGAATCTAAAAAATGCATTAAACACTCCATGCTAATTCTCAGTGGTTTTGAAAAATATCTGTTAGAGCTCCTAATATATGCTGAACTAATCATCAAAGACCTTTGACATTTCTGCTGGATCCTGTCACAACTTCTGCTACCATTAAAGAATGTTTTGGGGAACTAATAAGCTAACAAATTCCCTAGTTTTCCTCAGTGTTTGTAACTGAGACTTTTTCTATTAGGTTTTTCATATCAAAGGGGAAATAAAGGCAGAATAATCCTGTTAGAGCACTCTTGCTGAGAAAAGAATATGCAAAAAAGCTTTCCTTTAACACTGACATCACTTTCTCAGTGAAATTCAGAAATTGCTGAGGTTAAGTACATGGTGATAAGCATACACAGCTAAAGAAATCTTTCATGTAATTGAACAAAACTGACTAACTCTCACAAAGTGAATTAACAAATCAAGGAGCGTCCATGGTCCATGATTCCACTGCCTCCAAACAATTTCTATTACATTAGTCTATTGTATTTATTTTTTCTTGGTATTGCTTTTTAATTGCTACTTCCATTCTCTGTATTGAAGTATTCAACATCTTAAACAAGAATGTAATTACCTTGACCGATAAAGATGAATTATAACCCAAACATCCTCTGGAACATTTTTAATTTCCTTCACATACTGCTCTCCACAAATTTCTCTTAGCTCCCCATACTTCTGCCTCCTCTGAAGACAATTCCATTCTTGCAGGCGCTGCTGCCTAATTGAAAAGCAGTAATAACAGTAAGCATCTCTGGAACATTTTAAATGCATTTTAAAATAGTATCTAGTGCATTTCTCTCAATTACTTTAAAAGATTGAGTAACCCTTTAGTTCAAGATCTTCTAATGTAATTTCAGAGCTAGAAAGGCTTCTATGCCAATCTTCTAATTCAAAAAAGATAACATTAAAATACATTCTCTTCGTTCATTAGTGCCAGATTTGGGGAACTTGAGTAACAAACATATTGCACAAGGGTTTATCATTTGAAACAAAGCAAGAAAAAATTAAAGCAAGTACTAATTGTTTTATGATTCTAAAAACCAGATTAGTTTAAGGAAGAGCTAGCAGTACCTATACTAATATTTACTAGACAATTTTCAAATCATTAAAATTGGAATATAAAAACAGTAGATGGCAGTCTTCATCTGTAAAAATACTTGCAAGGTAGAGAGGAAAATGCTTTAGTGAGATGTTGGAACTAAAATCAGCTATTAATTTAAAGCCACTGTAGAAGTAAGTGTTTTTTCCAAAGGAGATAATATATGTGCAATTTACTATACTGTAGCAACAATGCATGATAACTTAGGTTCACAGCTTCCACATAATTATGTGAATTATCATCTTCCTCTGAGAATACAGCACTAGATACATAGTGCTATGTATCTAGTGCTATAATTCTGTTAGCAACAGAATTATTGTAGTCATTTTAACAATGCAGAAGCAGTAAACACAGGTAGAATCTAGACAGAGAAAACATTTTCATCACATCAGCTTTTCTATCTTGTGTGTACTGCATGTCTCATTTTTCTCAGTTTCAGAACAGAGCTCTACAGAACTCAGCAGAGTACTTTGTAAAATACTTACAAA
Source organism: Chloroceryle aenea (assembly GCA_013399075.1). NCBI lineage: Eukaryota > Metazoa > Chordata > Aves > Coraciiformes > Cerylidae > Chloroceryle > Chloroceryle aenea. The sequence continues at coordinate 249,591 of VWZY01013296.1, forward strand.
AATATAGACGCGAATGTCCAGTATAGCTAAAATTACAAGGTGCTAAGGTTTTCTGAACCTGAATTCATAAAACATACTGACTCTGTGTGGTATCGTAAGTAAAATGAGTAAGGCTGTTCTACAGTTAAGCCTAAGAACAGTATATGTATGGTACATCACAGAATTACATAATCACAGTATGGCTGAGGTTGGAAGACATCTCTGAAGTCGTCTGATTCAATCTCACTGCTCAAGCAGGGCCAGCCTTGAGCTGGTTGCCCAGGAATGGGTTGAGGGCTTCTGAACATCTCCAGGGATGGAGACTCCACAATCTCTCTGTGCAATGCTGTGCCACCACTCAGTCACCCTCACAGTAAAAAAAAAAAAAGTCTCCTGAGGTTCAGGGGGAACTTCCTGTGCTTCAGTTTGAGCCCACTGCCTCTAGTCCTGTCACTGGGCACTCTCTCTTCAGATATTTATAGGCATTGTTTACATCTCCCCTGAGCCTTCCTTCAAAATAAACTTCATATTGGTATTTTAATGAAGAAATAGAAAAACCATTAAACTTTATCTTGGATAAGAAGTAAAATAAACCTAATAGTTGCGCATTAGTTGTCTACAGCTGACTTAATAAACATCTTTCAAAACCACACATGTTTATCAACTACTACCACAGAAAATGCAGTGTAAAATATGGTGAAACTGTAATTCATAATACAATTCACATAGCATTTTTATTTCAATCATATATTTAGAAAGCACAATGTACCAGAAATGAGCACTATGAAAAAAGCAGGAATGTATTTTGCTCGTAATACTCAGGAATGTATTTTACTCGTAATTATCAATGAAAAATGCTAAACAGTTTGATTCTGGCACTGAAATACAGTTTTCTTCTTTAACAGTGTGCCATCCTGATACAGTGACACACACTCCACATGCACAAATCAGTATCTTTCATAAAGTTCAAGCCATGTATGTTGGGATCTTGTTTTAACTGCTGTTCTTGTGCAACATGATAGAGAAAGAAAGGATACCCATGACAATTTCTTCCTGGCTTCAAATTCACAGAAAATGCCATCCACAAAAGAAGTGAGAAAATGGGATACAGAACTTCTTTCTTTGAACATTTATCATCATTGCTCTAACTCCTAAAAACTGGCAGAAAGTATCTGCAGAGTGGCAAAGTGAGGGGTACAGTTTAATCAGGCAAACAGACACTGAACCTTACTTGTGTAATTTGGATAAATGCTGAGTATACACCACTTCAAACATACAATGCCTCTAAACATAAGGTAGTACAATATATCTTCAGCTGAACTGAGGATGTCTAACAGTAGTTTCTTCCACTGTGACCATTTCTATTCTTTCTGTTTTAAATATCCAGCTTTCAGACTAAATAATTTTGTTCTTACAAAATGCTGAAGCAAAATATGGTGTAAAGTGCTTCTTTTTGCCAAGGGCAACGAGGAAGAACTAGGACAGTAATGAGAGTGCTGTGTATTTCCTGGCAAAGGAGCAGAAGGTGAAAAAAAGGCAGTTGTGTCACTTGGAAGACATTACTATTCAAAGGATTCCAAGTTTATTTTTCAGGAGTATGTACATGTGCAATAGTGACACATGCACTGTTAATGTGGATAGAAATAACTTACTATACCTGTACATTTCAATAGCTTTCCTATCAGCTTCATCAAAACCATCTTCATCTTCTTGCAGTTCAAGATTTGTTCTCTCAGATGGTTTCACTAAAACCAACAAAAAATTAGTTACCTTTTGTTCTCCAAAGTGTCTGCAAACATTTTAGATGTATAAAAAGTATTACACAGAGATGGAACAAATGAAATAAAAAGATGGACTAATTTCAGAAATTAGTCAATTTGGTGTAACTCTGGGTAAGAGAGAGAAAAATAATGACATTTATTTAACTATAGATATATGAAATTATGAAAATCAGTTATCCACAAATGTTCCATGCCATAATGTTTGTCACTGTGTTGTATGTTTAATTAAGAATCCTTTTTAAAATAACCAAGTGAAAATAATGAAAATAAAAATATAATTATTCTACAATGTTAAAGTTACAAAAAGCATTACTGCAAATACCTCCACTTCTCAAATTTTGTTATACTAATGGTAAGTATTTTTAATTTTACTTGCTTTCTGCTTCTTTCTGCAAGTGTAAAGCCATTTCTTCACTTTCAGCTTTTGTTTTTTCTTTTGGAGGAAGAATTCCAAAATGTCTCAGTATGTCATTCCATTCAGTATCTTCATTTGGATTCTGTTTTAATATTATGGGGAAAAAAAAAATTAAAAAACAACCTAAATCAACGAATCAGTCTCATGTGACAATTTTTGAACCCAAAACAGCCCTTTTAAAGGCTGAAATACCTTCACAGACCATTCTCTAGCATGAATTTTCATTTGTCATTTTTCACTTCTGAACAAGAAACAGCAAGAAAATAAGAGATGTAATATAAGCATAGCTAAAAAGATCAGTCTCCAAAATATCAGCTAAAAAACTGTCTAAAAGATATATGGAAATCTACTTCACAAACCCAAAACTACACACTGCTTACTTAAATACACTTAAAGAAATACAGCTTTATACAAACAAGAATTTTCTATCAGTATTTTTATGTTACTACTAAAAAATAAGGTATTGACACTGAATAAACTTGTAAAACTGTAGCTAGAATCAGAAGAAAAATACCCTTTTATTTTAAATGAATGATCAACATTTATGTGTCAACATAAGCTACTTCATACACTGTGTAACACAGGTTATTTGTAGGTGTTAAAGTCTACATTTGTGGTAATTTTAATTAAGTGGTTAAAATAAAGGAACAGCATCCTAGTTGCATGACTGCATTTCTACTGAAATGATCACTTGAAAAGAATCTTGTAACTGGACTGCTCTTGGGATGATAGAACAGCAACACATTAGGCAGCTTCAGTATGGATGAGAAGTAGTAAAGCAGATTTCAAAAACATCGTTAATGAACAAGTTTGGTATTTTTGGCCCTTAAATAACAACTTGCTTGAAAATGTTTATAAATCTGTATAAACATGTTTATATCAGAAATACTTAACAATATTCATAATGCAGCATCAAATGAACAAAAGGTACATTACAAAAAATTTTACCTGAGGAAACATACATAATTTTCACTGGATTACTACCATGCCCACGAGTACTACACTGGCCTTTCCAGCTGACATCTGCCTCATTTTTATTCAAAAAGGGTCTTGTATAGAATCCAGCATGAATATATTGAAACAAATTCTAATGAAGATCAAGTTCTTCATGTGCCTCAAGGAATTTCACAAAGGTAAAAGAACTGTTTTGCATTCTGGATGAAAACATACTTGGGGAAATCCACAAAGAGTAAATAGAATCATGCTACTGCTCACAAGGAAGTTAAGTACAGTGGGTTTGCAAGAAGATTTAGCTCTGCCAGTTTCTTTGGCATTAGGAAGGAAGGCTTGTCAGGTCTTAGAGGGGAAAAGGAAGTGGCATTAGTTCATGACAGTTCCTCCACTGCTCTTATTAAAAGGACTCAGCAGACTGCCACCAAGGAGACAGCTACCAATACTCACTACTAGTGGATCTCTCTGGTTTTGCAAACATAAGGGTGCCTTATTGCTAAGAGAAAGAAGACATTTCATACCTGAGTACTTTAACTGACTCCTGCTGCAAAGCTGCAATACCCAGATTTTGGACTAGAGATGATAACTCCATTGTAGATAATTTTAATATTTGAAAATTAATTATTTTTTAACATTTTACCTCTAAGAACATCACCTGGTCTTTCAAATATACCAGCATGCTTATTCTAACTTTATCCATGTATGAAAACGCAGATGAAGGATTAAAGTGATGGTTTTGCCTTCTTTGACTGAAAAGTTACTGATGTGATCCACTGGAAAAAAAAAATATAAGCTCCGTATATAACATAATGGATTAGATGGTCACTAATGGGTCTGGAATAGGAAAAACTCAAATGAAGGTTTTGCTATTGTGCAATTCCTCAAGGTTTGCTTACATAAAAATAACAACAACAAAAAGTCTTACAGTCAATCTTGCTGCAAGTTTTCAACCCTTCACCAAAGCATAATTTTTACTTAGGTACAGCCAGCACATCAAAAAATCCACAGAACTAAGAGGACTCCTCCAAGGGAACCCCTGCAGAAACACAAGTGATACACATGCACTCTGGCCTCCATGTAAATGCTTTAGTGCATGATTTTAGGACCAGACTTTCCCACTCCACAGAACACAACAGCAGAAGGATTACGTGTAGCAGGAGGATTATGAAGACTCCCAAGGAATTAAAAATCATAAATCATCATAACTGGAAAATAATTTCAAAACCATGCAACAAAAAGTACTAGTGAAATAGTACTGGAATGGAGGTAACTTAGAAGAAAAGCTCTGGACAGTTTTTGCCAAGGAAGATGTTGACAGTTTGCATTATTCTGTAAATGTAGGTCCTACATAAAATCTTTCCGTACTATTTTACTTAAGTGGTGTATTTAACACTATTGGTATGTAATGCTTGCAACATACAATACGTTTGTGTACCTAGTTGTATACTTACCATTTTCTAGATGTTACATCTACAAAGTGTAAAAGCAAAAGAAAAATTGGACCAGGAATCCTAGATCACAGCAAACATAACAGAAACCTATGTCTTATACATCTAGCTCCAGTCTCAACCAAACCTTTAAGAATTTTGTAACAAACTGAGTTAAAACAATGTTGAAAACTTGTCATTAAGTGATTAGTTCAGGGTTGCAGTAATATGCACAGATGACAGAAACAAAAATATATGTCAAAAACTTCAGAAGATATTTGCTGGTAACAGCAGAAAGGAGCAGAACAGTGGCAAAGGTGATAAAACATAAAACGGTTTCAGAGTATGAAGCTGGATGACTGAGCAATAAATAGGACTTCACTAGCAGGCCACAATCCTGAATGAAAACAAAACCAACAACTTCTCACTGCTGCCAATGATAAATACCACCAGCTTTGCCAGGGCTGATGTGCAAACCGAGTTTCAGAACCCACAGACTGGGTAACTTCAGTCTTTTAAGTGTAAATCACACTTCTGAGTACTTTAATTTACGTGTTGGGTTTTTTTTTGTGAAATGATAGGAAATAAATTCTCAATGAGGTTTTTAAAATCTGCTACACCTACAACTGCCCAGCTAACAAAGTGTAGCAATTTATTATTCTTGCAGAACAGTAATGAGGATTAATTATTAACCGTCAGAAACTCAAGTTTCCTGGTGTGTTCTCGCAGGAAAACCCACATAAACTACTCTCCCACCTGCCATTTCTCGGGACCGCGGCTGGGGCTGGGAAGGCCACGCAGGGCCGGGGCAACGACACCGGTTCTCGGTGTCCTGCGGCAGGCTTGGCCGCGCCGAGGGAGCCCTCCCCGGGATCCAGCTTTACTTCTGCCTTCGCCGCCTTCCCTTCTTCCCTTCCCGTTTCCCCCTTTTTCCTTCTTCCTCCCTCCTTCCCCAGCCGGCGCGGCTCCCGCAGTCCCCACCGCCTGTCTCTGCTTCAACCGCTGCCAACCTGCAGCCTGCTCATTTCCCTGCTGTCCCCCCCCCGGCTCCTCCCTCGCCCGCCGCGGTTTTCGCTGCTGCCCCGCCCGCACANNNCTGCTGCCCCGCCAGGACAGCTCGGAGCTGGGGTGACCCTCTGCTCCCACCTGCATGGCTCCCCTCGGGCCACTGCCTCTGCTCACGGGGGCCGCCGGTCTGACCCGACGATGGCAGGATGGCAACGACAGCATCGACCACTGGGACAGGGCCGCCCCGCCCTCACCGGTTCTAACGGTCGTTTGCCCTCTCAATCGTCGGTTACTGCTGACAAAACCGACCCGTTTGAAAACGGTTCAGAAGGGAAAGCAAACAAACAAAACTGCAGAAAACGAACGAAAGTACAATCCAAACGCACGGACCTAGAACCACGGGCCCTTTCCGTCTCAACCCCTCCAGGCGGTGTTTTAGCGCTGAGTGTGGCTGAAGGAGGCAGCCCCGCTCCCCCGGCCTCACCTCTCAGACCCCCGCACTGCCTGCTGGAGCCGAAACTGTCTGTCCTGCCTCGTAAGGCGAGGAGGGACGACTTAAAGAAAAATAACCTGGTTTAGCGTATAGGTGTTACCATAGGTGTTTTGTGTAAGAACGCCGCGTGTTAATTCTCACCAGGGGTCATATAAAACTGGATTCTCGGTTGACAAATAACTGCACCAGCTCGACTGGAGACACAGCAAACTGCAGAGTGAAAAAAAGGGGGTAAGAAAAGGACAAGAGACTTCTTAAGCCTGTTTTCCACCTCTGAGGTGGTCTGTTTTCCCAGCTGCCTTCTGAAGTTCAGCTGTACTCCAGGTTTACAGAAACAGGATTAATAATTCTGAGGCCAATGCAAACTGTGAGCAGTCAATACAATGTTAAAAACAGCAACCCACTTCCATACTGAATGATTAGTTACTTTCAACGTAATTACAATTTACAATTTAACATGAGTTTTCATAGAATCATAGGACTGTTTTGGTAGGAAGAGACCTTTTAAGATCATCAAGTTCAGCCATCAACCCAAGTCCACCATTAGACCATGTCCCTCAGCAACCACATCTGCACATCTTTTAAATACGTCCAAGGATGATGACTCCACCACTTCCCTGGGCAGCCTGTTCCAGTGCCTTACAACTCTTTGAAGAAATTTTTCCTAATACCCAACCTAAACTTCTCCTGGTGTAGCTTGAGGCCATTTCCTCTTGTCCTATTGCTTGTTACTTGGGAGAAGAGACCAACCTCCCCCTCACTACAGCTTCCTTTCAGGTAGTTGTAGAGAGCAATAAGGTCTCCCCTGAGCCTCTCCTAAACAACTCCAGTTCCCTCAGCTACTCCTCATAAGATTTGTGCTCTAGACTCTTCACCAACGTTGTTGCCCTTCTTTACAGAATAACAGAACTTAGACATGCTCTAGCACCTCAATGTCCTCCTTGTAGTGAGTAGCCCAAAACTGGATGCAGTATTGAAAATGCAGAGCTGTTCCACCCCTCTGATCATTTTTTGTGCCCATCCTCTAGACCACACTATGACAGGGTCATGTCTGTCTTGTGCCGAGGACTCCAGATCTGGACACAGCACTCCAAGTGAGAGCACAATGCAGTTTTGTAGACCCTGCAGATTTCAGAAGCCACATACTACAGTGAAGGAAGTATGGGGGTAGAGAACATCATATTGAAGCACAAGCCACACCTTTGGTTTGGGCTGCCGAGATAAGCTGCAATTTTAAAAACTGGACAAGTTCCTTGAAATATATTTTGAAAAAAATGCCATAGTCTACATTGTAAACATTCTCATTAAAACAAATGATTGCCTTTATTTGTAAAGGAAAATAAACATACATAACAATGTTGTTAGAGGCAGTGTCTGTTGCATGCATACACAGTAACTTTTTTACACAAATTTATAAACATCAGAACACTAGGAAAGAAGTAATTTTAATATGCTTTTAATATGATGCACAAAGTAAAGAAACATTAGAATCCTTAATGGAATTAAATTTAAGAACATTTGCATTCTAGTGATTTTTAATTGTACATAAGTAACGAATAATTTTTGTAAGGGAAACAGGATGTCCATGTACTCAGCATTCCTGCAGGGGTAGTTCTAGGTCAGAAATCTAAAATCCTGAAAAATAAGAAAAAGCTTCAGCTGTTGATGTGATGTAACACTAAATATTTAAAATACGATAAAGATGTAAGATATATTAGAAAGCAGAGCATTATAGTATTGGCATAGGAAAACATATTTATACCTTTCTAAAGAGTTGGACGATTTGAAATTAAATCCTGAAGCCTGGACAGTTTCAGTGTGAGGAATTTTCTGTGTAACAACAGGGAGATTACCCTCAGGATGTCAGCATGTATTTGATAGGTAGTTGAATCAGTTCTTCCTGACATACATTTATCATCATTGTTAACTTTCCAAGTTATTTACAGATCTGGGATACTGTCCATTTCTTCCTGCCTGAAACAGGTCTGTGTTGTCTGTTCTAGGAATTGTGTATCTACAGCTTTTATTCCCTTCACTTGAAGATACATGAATTCAGCACATCTGGGAGGACCTTGCCCACAGACATCTTAAGTTGACAAAACAGTTAAAGGCTTTGAGAATACTTCTAAACATAAATATTTTCCTTATTTGTATAAACTATTTTAAATATAGGTTGCAATTAAAAGCATTACATAAATACCTCCTTAGCGAAAATCCACTGATCTCCTTCCATTGCGTGGCTGAAAGAAAAATATCCAGTAAAAGCTTTGTAAAACTGACTGGTTTCAGTAGCAAAGCCCCACCCAGCTTGATATGTATTGAAACTGGGGAATTTCTCAGTTCTGTCAATGCGATCATCATTAAAACTAAACCTGAGGCCAATTACTGTTTAATATATTTTGGTATCTGGAGGAGTCATACAGTAAAAATTACTGTGTAGAGATTGAAGAATGAATTCTGCCCAGTTTATGTGATTTTACAAGGTGGAGAAAGCCACAAGTCACTGTAAGAGACCATTATCCCTCATTCTTTTCGCATTTCCTTGAGGTGTTCTTCCAGGTTGCTGTTTTTATTGCATTATAATTATTTGTTGCAACTAACAAAGAAATACATGTCATTTGGTTTTATTTTTAGATGGTGTTCTTTAACATAGGGAAAGAGTTTCTCCCTTTTCGCCATGGTCATTTCAGAGATATTTTACTCTACAAAACAACTTGGTACAATGTCTACTAAAGCTGATGAAAAAAATCTCTTGGTGATCTTAATAAGAATTTACTTTTCTCTCTGGCATCATGAATGCATCAATGTTAATATTACCTGTAACTTTGGCCTGTCATAAGAACTGTAAAGACCCAATCTTCATAGGTAAGCAATATAACTATACAAACTTGTCTTCTTTTCATTAGCCATTTTCTTATTTAAATAGAAAAAAAAGTTAACAAAAATCAAGAAAATTATTAAGTTTCACTTGCTATCTTTAGCTTGCTAAATTTTGGAAGAAAAATGGAGTAAAAAAGCTCTATGGTCTCAAAGATGAACAGAGTAGTGTCATTCTCATAAGAATTTCTTTATCTACTTTCTAATATTACTTGGCACAACACAAGGAAGAGAGGAAGGTCAGGCCCAGTAACTGTTTTGATACAGTGTGTAATCATGGCATTGTATTTATATCACATGCAAATATACCATACTGAACAATGCTTTAGAAAGATTGTCCAAGATAGTATGTTTTCTAGAACTTTCTAAGAATTCTATACATAATAACCAAGACTTGATAAGACATAGCATGGTATCATGTATGCAGAAACATTAGGACATATATAAAACCTAATATTCCTTTGTTTCAATCCAAGAAAATATCTGGAACAGATCTTCAATATTCTTATATGGTGAGATGCTTTTAGTGAAACAAGTTTCCTCAGTCACAGTAATTCTTACTGTAATTCATTGGCTTCTCTAGTTTTTGGTTTCTAACACTCATCACAAAATGGAAAGGAAAAACATCAAACAAACCATACCCGGTAGAAAAAGTATCCTCTGCTTTTAATCCCTCCAGGTCCTTGAAGTTCTTCCTGTAAAAAGTTTTATAAATTATATTTCTTCCTGTACATTAATCCATCTAGAGAGGTTGTTTATGTACATATTAGAAGTATTTAGTTAGTACTACTATAAACATTCCACTTAGGGCATGCTTTAGATGTATTTCAGTAACAAGAGGTTCATGTTGTCCTGTATAAATAGCAAAAAACACACAAATAGAGGCCAAATTCCACCACAAGTTTTAGCTCAGTTCAGAATGCTTTAGAATGGTACTAGTAATGATGAGCAGCCTTTGCATTTGACTTTCAAGGTTTCATTACCCAAAAACAACCAGAGTATCTTCATGGTAGTGGAGTCTCTATGGACAGAGCAGAGTTGATCTTTGCACCTAGCAGAAGGACAATGCAAAGCTTAAAAACACAGATACTTGTGCTCCAGACTGCAAACGAGATCCCAGACTGTTCTCAGAGGTGTGTCACCATCACCATTCTCAGAATGACTCCCAAAGAGAAGACTAGTGTGCATTATACTCTGTCCTGTCCATGCTGCATGCATTGAGAAACAGATGGAATTTATTTAGCAATGATGGTATTCCTCAATTAAAATCTACGATCATGTGATCATAGCCAGAGTTGTCCCAGAAAGCAATCATTCCATGGTCTATTCTGATGTTGTAACAACTGTGTACTACAGGATGGCTCCCATCATTTCAAACACAGGAGTAGCTTCCATCCAAGGAAATTTTCATATGAGATACAGTTTAAACTATACATTAATTTAGAGTCTTGCTTTTAATTTTTAGTTCAGTTCATCATGTATACCATGATACAGTTTCTTTGCTGTAGGCAAAATGTGTATGATTTTTATTCCTATTGTTCTCTTCATTGTAGCATTACCTGGGTTTGAAATACCCATCTCAGATCTATCATCCATTCAACACTGTAGGGTCTTTTTTTAATTTAAAAAGGCTAAAAATTTGCCTATATAGTAGAGTTTTGTACATTTCCATGTGAGAGTCTAACAATATTTATATTTCATTATTTTTGTGCTTTTTTTCTATTCAATGTGTGAACAACCATAACAACAGAAACAAAATAGGCAGCTGTTGCAAGTTAAGCAAATTGTTCTAAAACACTAAAGGATTCAAGAGTGCAATTACTAATATAGAATTATGATTTGGTTTATGGAATTTCAACAAATTATTATGTACTTTTCTAATTATAACCAGACACATCTTAAAGAAGATTACATAGTTTCCTGGTCTGATTTCATGTCAGGAAGTTTGTATTAGAAAACAAATGAAGCTGGAGGAAAAAAACCCAACAACCAACATGAGTGTTACATCACGATTGCAAATTAAAGATTGTTAGTTATCATAGTGTGGAATGGTGTGAATTCTAACTAGTTAAGAGTACAATACTGCAAATAAGAGGAGAGAGGTCTTTTGGCTAAGGAAACACGTAATATTAATCACCATTCATTCATCCCTACTTGAAAAATGTGATGAAAATAAGGCACATTACAAAAAAAAAAAGCTTATAAAATGTTTGCTGTTTGTCATAAAGTTGCAGCAGCGTGCTCTGGGCTCATTCCCAAACATTATAGCATTTTTCTGTCTGTTTTGCTGTTGTTTTTTTTTTTAATTTCCCTTGGAAGAAATATTTCCAAACACTATACTGAAACAAGGTCTTTTTATAAAGTGTAAACATAATATAGTGATATATCAGAGAGCTAGTATACTCTTTTTTTCCTGAGGATTTGTAGAGTATGAGCCTTGATACATATCTGTTGTAAATAGTAAGTCTGTAATTGTCACAATTGCTTGAAATCTCTTAAACAGAAACAATTACATTTCATTTTTGAGTTGTTATAAGTATAGTGATACTCCCTATAGACATATAAAGACATGGATCTAGCTGATACCCTCTGTAGAGTTTGATATTATTACTTGTAGGATTTTTTTCATCTCACTCAAAATACAACTGCCATGAAAAGGCTGAAATATGTTAGAATATGGCAAAAATGCTACAAATTTTAGAATATATTAATTAACAAACAATAACCTATTTCAAATAATTGTATCACCAACCTCAATGAAAGTAGAATCAGAATATTAAAGTATTCTAGAAAAGGCCTTTATTTGATTTAAAAAACAATCTGTTTTCACTTATATTCATACTTTCTTTCCCATTCTTTGGGTAGCTGATACATATGTTCATTAAAAGCACAAAGAGCAATTGCAAGAATATCCTTCGCCAATATATAGGTCCAATAGCATAAATACAGTTCATGTCTATGCCATGACAGAAGGTGATTTTTACCCTGAATTTTCCTTTCAGATGTGTAGGGGGTTAAAATTTTCAGAACACTTTTCAGTCCACGAGATGATGTACCAATTATAAGTTCTTATATATGGCCAGGTTCTGTCACTGGATAAGAAAAATGTGATTCGGGGCATATAGTTGGGATTATGCAATGATCTGAAGAGAGGGGTAGATAGTATTACCAACCACAACCACGACGAGATGAAAGCTGACATACATAATCATAGGGGAAAAATAATAATTAAAAAAAAAATTCACTCAGTTTTAAATATAATATTTGTACACCTAATTAAACTCATGCATCAGTGAATATAAGGAACCATATCAATGAATCAAAGGAATAACCAAGCTGAAGTTAAAGTAAAACAGGAAGAATCTGGTTCTTAGATTTTGGTATACTTTATTATGTAGGAATCCTCAGTATCCTTGTAGGGAAAGGTTCTTATATATCAGCCTGCCTTTTTCTCTCCAGAACTGCATTAAAGAGATTAACATTAATAGCCATCTGCTTTTTGATTTTTTAAATTTGAAACTGCATTTGCAGCAAATATACACAAATGTTATAATATTTTGGAAACAATAGGGCAGTTTCTCTCGATGTGAAACTTTTCTTCCAAAACACATTACTTTTCTATGGAAAGTTTGTTCCACAGAGAACTTTCTTATCTGCACATTAAGTTAAACAGTAAAATTGCCTGTGAATTACTTGGAAATTCATAGAGCTATAATTCATATAAGTTTCAGGAGTAGATATGGTTTTAATTCCAAGCAGGGAAAAAGAAAGAACCCCTCTAGAAAATGGAACTCAACCGTCATATAATGGTACAGATAAATCTGAAAGTATTTTTCTCTTTTATAAAGAGCTAACAGATCCATTTTGATACATAGGCTCTGTGTTCTACCACTGTTCCCTGGTAATCTTATATTACTTCAGTATTTTTAGGTTTTAAATGTTAAATATCAGCAGGATTATTTTTCACAAATTAAAGAACATAAAATCCTCATGTTTCTAATGAAAATACACTGGTATGGTAATAAATCATGAAAAATAAAAATGTTTTGAGCAGAAAGGACTACAAGGACATTTTTAGAAGACCTAATGAATCACAAAGTGTGAGAATGCAAGCATGCAGAATTTAAGACTACATACGTCCACTTTGTATCTCTTCAGTCTTCTTTCATTAAGCTGGGGAACGAGTTGCAGCAAAGGATGCAGGACAGACGACTGAGAGGACACGAACACAGACACATGAGCAACAATGACATTCACAGCTTGATGCAAAAAAACCTCTCTTCCCACAGTATTGGCTTATGGACCAAACATGAACCAAAAAAGGACTGAAGATGTTGAGAAACACTTTTTAACATTCTGACTTGATAACAAACAGGCACTGACATTTATATTTACACTATGGATGTGAGTCACAGAGCGGTGGAGGGAACAGCTACGCGTCCTCACCTTTATCATCAAAGGTTTACAACCGTTTAAAAGTTGAAAGTTCATAACTGTTAAAAGTTCATAACTATTTCATAACTGTGACTTCTTGCCCAGGCAATTGCAATTATTTAGACTTTGATGTGTCTCTGCAAGTGCGAGAGAGAATAGTTCCATACAGTACCCCTACTAATATTTCTACAATTAACTCCTACAAAAGTTTGCAGCTCTGATCTCCTTTGTACTGAGAATCAACTTCAAATCAACTTAACTCACAGCAAGTTTGGGGGTTTTTTTGGTTTTGGTGGAGGGGGTGGGGGTGGTTCTAGGAAACTGTTTAGGAGTGATAGATTCTCAAGTACAATTTGTAACCATGGTACTGGTCACTCTATTTAAAAAATAAACTCCAGTCATGAAATTCCTTGTCTTCAACAAGACTTTACGCTCGCAGACAGCCTGGTTACGCAGAATGGCATAGTGTGCAGTGTAAGTGCCCCCCTGGAAAAACACAACCACGTAGGCATGTGGAGAGAGTTCCATAGTGAGAAATAAAGTAGAAAACCCATGTTCCATCAAGCAATTTCAACCTTCAGCTCACATAAATATAATTTTCAAAACAATGCATTGTTTATACAGTGCTTCTTAAAAAACTGTAACAACAAAAATAAATATAATTTATGGAATAATCAGAGTTACCAAAGAGGTTATGTATTTGATGAGTAAATTGAACTCGGCTACTTGGAGCCAGTTTGCTTAAGGTAGGCAATGTAGCATCATGCTAGCTAAAAAAGTAGAGATCTGACATGAAGCAGAGGAGTTAAAAGGCATCCCAGCTGGCCACTTGGTCTCTGTCTTGCAGTCTGTAGAGAGATGTTAATAAAACCACAGAATGATGGATCTCACCTAAGTTGGGTGTCTGGGCTAGAAAATAGTCACCTAAACAGCTAAGCCAGAAGAAGAGAGAAGGCAGGTGTAGAAATATTCAGGATGAGTATGAAGTGGGATACAGTAACCTCTTAAGCAGGAGCAGCAACAGAAATCGCTCATTTCACTGGTTACCATTAAAACCTCCAGAGCTGCTCTGTCATGAAAACACTGACACCCATATCATCAATAGCACTTTCTGGGAAATACATCACATATATCTGAAGAAATGTAAAGAAAAATGCAAAAATGGACATTAATATATAAAAATGATTGTTAAAAAAATGAGAAAAAAAATTAGCATGTTTAATTTTCACAAAATCCTATTGTGCACAGAAAAAACACATAGATGCACAGAAATAACAGATTATGTTTGCGCTTCAGATGCAAGAATGGATCACACGGAGTTTGGCTTGTACTGATGTCTTATGAGAATATTTTTATAGCAACAATACTAGGCTATTTTTAAAATCATATTTTTAATTTAAGATATAATTCAAAGTCTGTGTGAGATTATTATTTTGCCTGATACATATTTGTGACATGCACAAATAAATATATACAATTTAATGAATAATTATTAAAAATTCATTAAGAATTCCTGATATTTATGGTTATGGTCTCACCTTCTACAAATCCACATTGTTTCACTGCATATGTTATGTTCCAGTACCAGACAGAAGCATTTGATTTTATTCTCAAATGTTGTAACTACAAGATTAAGGTGCAGTTGCGATTCTATGAGTGTCTCATTGTTTTTTGCACACTTAGAACAGTACTGATGATCATTTCCATGTTATTAAAATAGATTCTATATCTTAATTGCAAAGCTCCTGGTTCTGAGTTTGATATAAAGCTGGGGAGACCAGTGGAAAAAGGAGCATTACCTTGTTTTTACATACAGTCACACATGTACTCACAAGGAGGTGCTATGCCACTTACCATGATGTCTGAGTTGCCTGAGTCATGAGTCTTAGAATAATGAAATAAGAACTGTTCAAAAAAATTAAAAGTGGGGTTTTACTACAAAAACGGGCAAGAGTGTTATGATTTTGCATGACAATTTTTGTATGATCATAAAACATATATAGAAATCTTACCCTTTTGGTGTTGTCTTTTTCATCTAAACCCTGTAGGAATAATGGTAGAGAAGCTTTTATTTGTTTAATAAAATAAAATAAAATAAGCAGCAATGGGAAATTTTGATTATATTATAAACTTCTAAGTATTTTACTAGAATATAGTCCTTCCATGACAGAACTATTCCTTGTCTTTGCTTATCAGTGTAACTACTCTTTTCAAACCCTGTAGAGAGCATTGATCACTCTCCAGTAGAAGAGTCAATGGATTTAGCAGATGCTCCTTTGTATATCCCTAGACTCTTCTTGGTAAATTTCTTTATTTACTGAAAGCTCATCATTTTTCTAATCTAGAGTAATAAAACCACCTGAAACTTTGTATCCAGCCCGGAGATTATTTTCAAAGCAATGGAGTGTCCCCATTATCTTTAATAGGTGCTGGATTAGAACACATAATATTTCAGAGTAAGAACTAGTAGTATTACTTCCAGCACCAAGTGACACTTCAGATACTGGGTTCTCAGAATTCATTGTAGACACTGCACACTGAGAGATCATGTCTCAGAAATGCTAAGTAGTCTTCCACGTGTGTTACCTGTGGTTTCTGGAGAAATCCTGTGACCAAAAAACAAAGTTCTTCCAGTGCACTGGATGCCTAATGCAAAGAAAACATGAACTCAGTTATCGCATTTGTAATCCTACTGCATATAACAAACAGTATCAAAATAAACCCTTGGTCTGACTCACCTGAGGCTGAGAATCTCTGGACAGGTAGGCAGAACATGCATCATCTATCTGTAAAAGTTCACACAGTCCTTTTTTAAGAAGTCAGATTAATAAAAACAAGTGAAGTATGTATATTTTCAGAAACAGTTCACTGCACTTAAAGGCATGGCAAGCTTGTCCACTCTAAGGAGTCCTTATATGTACACTCATGGAATACTTTGCAATCAAGGGGAAAAAAAGCCCTTAACCACATAAAAAAATGTATACTTGCTTGATCTGATCACATACATATCTGTATCCTTTATTCTCTTATATGCCTCTTGCCCCTCTTTTTTATAACCTTCTCAGACTAAGTCATATTTTAAATTACGACTTTAAGCATCCAGGGTATAGACTATGAACTTAAATCTCTTTTGTGAGATCTTTGGATTATGCAATACTGAAGAAAAAAGAAAATGACAATACAAAAGCAAGTAATTCAGTGAGCAGTCCTCCAACAAAGCTCTTCCAGTTGGATTCCACATCCCTGCAGGGGTATGATACATGCTTCTATTGAGTGATGATGATACGCGCCAGGACATCTTATGCATGCCAGTCAATTTGTGGGAGTCGCCAATCAGCCAATATCCAAGGTTTGTACTGATTTCTTTGTCAAGAGCCTTACAAGATTTTGTTTAAAGGATGTGGTTCTCAAATCACAGCACTAGTAAGAGATCTATTCAATACATTTCAAGGGATCTAAACTCAAAGATCACTACGGAGGAAGTCACTGATATTGACATTAAAAATGTCAGCACAGAATGGAATGTTATGCACAGACAAAAAACAACCAACATAAAAATTCACTGATCAAACCAAGAAGCCCCAACCCCCACCAGCCATTTCATCTGGATCATAATAATAGTTTGTTTAGCTCCATGTCTTATCTCCAAAAATGGCCGTATGTTGGCACCCATGATTTTACTATAGGTAAAAAGCTCTAAACAACACTCTTTAGCAATGAAAACATTACATGAAAACCAAAAACCCCGAACAAACAAAGAAGAAAACAACCCCAACAACAATAAACAAATAATGCTTATCTGAATACTTCCAGACAAGACATGATTCATTTCTCCAGAGACAATCTAAGAGAAAGCATTAGTAGAGGTAATGGGAAAGCTAATAGCTCACAGAATTCCCCTTTCAAATAGTTTTTGTTGGTAACACATCTTCCCCATTCTCTTTTCCCTTCATCCTGCAGTTGTTTGTCTCTGGGTATATTAGTTCAGATTCACTACTTTCACAGTAAGAAAATGTAGAGGGAGATATCAGCAATGAATGGCATAAAATAAACTGAAGCCTAAATTAAAACTTTGCTTTTTTTTCTTGGTGAGGGATTTATTATTAGCAAAGCAAGGGCTGAGGAAAACTTCCACTTCTTTTAATTCCTTTTTAAAAAATAAAAATTAAAATGTAATAATTTGTTATCCTTGCTGCATCTTCTCAGTAATTTTCTTCCCTATCTCAGAAATGTGGCCTAAGTGTGGGTGCTTGTGAGTTGCTTGTGCTTGACTGAATAATATAAACAAAAGGATGTGAGACAGAAGTAAAGGAAAACAATAAAGTTTCCATCTTTATAAATTAAAAATAATTCCTGGAAAATGCTTGGTTAATTTAGAGGCAGGGCTTCTCCTCAATGATCCACTGGTAAAGTAACAAACAGGGAAGAACTGTTTCTCTTCAGTCCAAGAAACTGTGGTGAGCTAGTATGATTCTGTCAACAGGCTGATTTAGGTTATATACCTGTGCATCTACTTCCCTTTCTATAGGCCCCCTCCAATCGTGCATTATGCTAGTTATAACAGTAAGTTTTATATTGCTTGTTTTACATGGAATCTTATCTTATGCATACTCTTCGTTTGCTGAAATCATGGAAACGTTGCCTTTGCCTACAGCTGGCATAGGGACAAATCCTGTGTTACAACTAGTAAATCTTGGCAATAAATGAAGAAATTTATAAAATAGCATTTTTCAATCCAGAATATAAATAACTCATTTTCATGACCTCCTTAAATGTATCAGGACCTTACTTCCCAGAAGACTACTTTTTCCCAGGAAATAAATATCACCAGGGCTTGTTCAAGTGCCAGTCTAGAAATATGTTGGTGCTTGAATCAACGCCTCCAAAATGAGCTAAGGGGAGCTGACAGTAAGGGAAGTGTCTCCTGCAATGTTCACAATAGAAAGAAATTTACTCTCTGCATCTGTACCCCTGTGAGTCACTTGTTTTCTGACTTTTCAGAAGTTTCAAAGTTAAATGTCAACAGAATACTTGAAGGTCACAGCAACAGCCTGTAACTTGTATGTCCTGGTAAGTCCTCTCTGGTTGTTATGCCCCGCACTTCCATGTGTTCTAAAAGGGCAGGGAAGAGCCCATGTGAACACAGATGACACATCCTAGAGTCAAAACAAATGTTCATTTCAAAGACGACAGTGGAAATTATGACAGCGATAAGTAGCAAAATGTGGCAATTTACACAGTACATTATCTTCTGCCTAGTAAATGGAGAGGCTAGGATAGGATTAAATACAGTGTGCTAGCCCTGTGTGCAGAACAGAAGCAGCAAGAGGTAAAACTGGACGAGCTGAAACAATACCTGTGTAACATGTATGGACTAAAAAGTTACCAGACAGGATATGCTGTTGCTTCCAGGGACAGTGACTTCCTGGTCATTGGCAGTGAAATGACAACTGTTATCAAACATAGCTCTCCACTGAGCCAAGACAGATTTTTTCCCAGAATGACATCTCAACACCCAGCCACAATATCCCCTGGGAAATAAAATGTTTAGCAAATCTGCAAAATAAGGTGTTTCACCTCTTTGCTGATGTCAGGATAGGAGATATACAGGAGAAGTAGGACTGGAAGAAGCAGCACCTGAACTCCATGCAAGAGAACTACTGGAGACTGAGGTGTGACTGTAGCAAGGATGGGCACAAAAGAAGTGGAAACATGCCATATGGCAGATGATGCTTACCTCTTTCCACAGCTGAAAATCCTCATCTGCCTCAAGTGCTTGGGATGGCATCGGTACACCTGGAAGCACAAGCCATGCTTAGCAATGCTGTACAGCAAAGGTCATTTGTAGAAGTATCCCATGTCAGTAATTTAAATAAAATCTCTGAACAGGATACCTAGGACACTTACTAACTGCAGAGGCTGAGAGCTGCATGGTCCAGAGAAGTCATCTGTTCTGGGTGTTGTGAGGTTTGTCCAGTAGTTTCTGCCTTCTCTGTGTTAGCAACACAGCTCTCATCTCTTAGCAATAAACAGTGTGGAAGTTACTCAAGTTTCACTGAGGGCTGGGCTAGCATTAGCCTGTTCTCAATGATAAGTAGCAGGCAAGAAAATCTGCATGGAAGTTCTTGAATGCCAAGACCTGCTCAGGAAAAGACATTCCAATGCCTATAATGTCAAGTTTTCGAGAACTCAACTCACCTCCCAGTACACACATTGCAGCTTGAGAGTCTGGATCCTACCTCTTGCTTTCTTGTACGTTACAATTAAACACATGCTATGTAATGTATGCTTGAATATGAATAATGCCTGTGTTATGAACATGATGGTTTTGAGGTGATAGACAGTACATGTGTAACGGGCTTTGTTTCCTCTGTTTGAAGTATGAGATGTGGAAAAGCTCAGTCCCTTAGAAGATTAAAAGTGTTATTAATTGCATAATGCTGCAGTGATGCCATGGCTTGCTCCTGGGGGCAGTTCCTTTCTCCATCTCTGCCCACGCAGAGCAGAGTGTGGAGAAAAGAACTCTGCAGACACAGAAGTCACTGCCTCTGGGTCCCTGTGAAATCAGTGCTCAGAATATACACCTTTCTGCATTGTTATTTTACCATCTGGCAGTGTATTTCTAACAGCAATGTATTATTAGAGTCTCCATGTCTAACGGAAATGAGCACCTCTGAACTGGGAGAACACCAGGCAAGTGTATCAGTGAGGGCTCTGTTGTAACTCACTCGTGAGGGAGATTGGTGCTGGAGAGGGTGTTGCTCTATCTGCACAGTCCTAGCACTGCAGGAAATCCTACAAAGTCATTTAATTTATCTGCCTGCCCAAAGCTGCCACCCAAGAACTATGCCTGACCAGTTTATACACTGTTCTTAAAGACCTCAAGTTAATAGAGATTTTATAGCCTCACAGACAGTCTGTAACTACCTGTGGTCAAAAAACTGTGACCACAGGTATATTTCTAATAATTTAACTAAATTAAACAAACAAAACCACACCCCAAACCAAAAATAAATGAAGGTAGCCTTAGCTAGAATCACCAGGTGAGCAGGGAATGAGTGCCCATCAACTCCATTTAACTTACATATATCACTAATAACAGTAATTACAACAGTAGTCAGTTCCAGGCATTAAGGGGTGTATTTCAAAACCACATTTTGGGACTGGCACAAGTTTAAGGTGACTAATTATGGATGCTTGTTTTCCCCCAGGGAAAAAAAAAAGGAGAATTAGAGGAGCTTTTAATTTCATACTATGTAGAAGTGGGGTATTTTTTCAATTTCTGAGATGTTCACATATCAAGAAAACTACTTTCCAATGAAAAATTTGCGCTTTTTTGATATCTGTTTCAGTTCAAGGAAAGCCACTAAATATATTAAAGGTGTTACAATTCTCTTACTTTGTTTTCTATTTTTAAATTAGTAATATTAAAAATGGAGTATTGCCCAGGACTGGTATCCTGGTTGTAAAGGGTGGATCTGGACAACACTTCAAATTAGCACACCTTCCCCATTAAACGTTTGGCTGCCTGACTCTGAACACTGCTTCTGCCATTGCCTCGTTCCCTGGGCTTTCCAGCGGGAGCAGAAGAAATCCAATAGACTGTAAAGCTTAGGGCAGCAGGCAAGAAAACCTGAATATTACAGCTTGCCTCTCCTGCCCTGGAGCATAAACTTTTGGACACAGGAGATGCAATTATTTCACCAGTTCTCGTGTTTCTTTAACCCTTTTCCACTTCTTTACAAAACTCTTATTTCATCTGCAGTCCCACCTGTTTTGTGCTCACACCTAGGCCTGTGTGCCCCCCCAGTGCTGAGCAGCATCCCTCCATCATCCCATCACAATGGTTCTGCAGTCTCTGCAGGACTTTGTTCATTTACACATATACAACAGCACACACAGGAGAAAAAAATAAGTTGTTTTGTAATAGGCACAAAATAACCATAGGGGAGGGAGAAGAGGGGGAAAAAAAAAAAAAGAAAAAAAAAGTGAAAGAGAGTGCTATTCAGGAAAACAATCCATGGAGGAAGAAATCCTCCTACAAAATCGACACTGTTGATGACACATTTGTTCTCTTATCCTTGAATTCTGCCAGATTCTAAAAATTCAACTTATTCCAAGGCAGTAGAATGACAGATACACAGTTTCAGTCACTTTTCAACTTGGGATTCACTTACATCTGCTCTTCCCTCCACTGCTCTCCCTACACAAACTCCTGGCAATCCTTTCTATCAGAACAATGTGAAATACTGTGTTCCATTTGCCTTCTTTGTCCTCTTTTTTCTTCCTTCCACTCTTCCACATCTTCTGCATTTATTTTTAGCAGCATATTAAGTATACTGTGCTTAGTTTTCTTCGATTCTTTATATGGAAAATGAAAATTAGAACAAAACCTCCTGATGAAAGCAACTCACACTCACAGACATACAATGCAAACAAAACAGAAATACTCCTTGCACAGCAATTTATTTTGTAATGTTAC
>VWZY01013296.1:277225-331021 GCA_013399075.1 Chloroceryle aenea
AGACAACTACTCAGCCTTTTCACAAGCCCTGGTGCTTACCCATGCAAATTGCTGCAATTGTAATCCCATCATTCCTTCCATATGAAAATG
This sequence comes from Chloroceryle aenea, assembly GCA_013399075.1. Taxonomy (NCBI): domain Eukaryota; kingdom Metazoa; phylum Chordata; class Aves; order Coraciiformes; family Cerylidae; genus Chloroceryle; species Chloroceryle aenea. The sequence continues at coordinate 277,316 of VWZY01013296.1, forward strand.
CAGAGAATTGTATTAAGTGCACAGTAAATTTGATAAATTTGGGACTTTTCAGGAATACAGAAGGTCTATTAACATATATGTAGGTATAAACAATATAAGTTGAAGAGTGACTTCTAAATAATTCTTACAATAAGACCTGGAAGCCATGACTCCTTATGTCATTTTTTATATCCTGAGATGTTTGTGAATCGGTCTCATGGAAATTAAAAGCCTTGTGTACCATTAGACATCCCTTGCTTAGTCCATAGTATTTAACCTACATCTTTGGAGTAAGTAGATTTCATAAGAAACACACACAGCAGAAACACTTAATTTTCATGGACTTGCATTTGTTTTAGACATAGAAGTGGTCACAGATGATAAATCTTTCCCACCACATTTACAGCATTTTCCAAATTTTCCACCAACATTCTTCTTTAATTCTTTACAAAACATGTGACTGCAAACAGAATGGTTTATTATCTGTTCACTGTCCTCCTAAGACCAGATCACTCAGTACATGTCAATTTTACTTAGAAATCACATTTATTAATAGAGCAGGCAACAGAAGAATAATTATTTGATTTTTTAATGTCAAAATAATGGTAAACAAAAAACAGTTCTAGCAATTCCTTCATTTTATTCCAGCACTACAAAGCTGCCCTTATTGTGGGTTAATCAGTGAGGCAGCTTATTTGACAGGATGTTACTCCTGGATAGAAGTTGGTTTTTTTTTTTATTATATCAATCACCAAATGCAGAAGAATGACAAAAAACATTAGTAGAGTCTTTGCCCTCCAAATCTCAAAACTCAGGAAATGCCTTTTTGCTTAGTTCTGGGATTTTCATGTCTATCATAATGCCAACTCTCACTCTGAAGTTTATTAGATAATACAGTTTTCTATGCTAAGTCAGATTTCAGAAGGCAAATTCTTCCTTTCACTTCTCTTGAGATCGACTGCAACGCAGTCATAAGCTTACATGGCAATGTCTTGAAAATTAAGTATCATAAAGAGTGTTTTGAAATGCGTCTTGCCTGTCTAATCCCAGACACTGTGATCAGCCACATGAACTTTTCAATGGCTTTACAAGAATAATCTGCAATTTAGAGATGACTCAAACCTTTACACAAATTATATTTTTTATCTTAAAAACACAGTAGTTTTCTGTACAGACTGCTCAAATATATCACTGATGATCAGCTCAGCATTTCTTGCCCACCCTTGTCAGATTTTGACCTTCAGGCTGTCACCAACTTCACTTTCAGATCTGCTTAAATTCTGTGAGATGCTGTGTATTCTTGATTGCTTGTAAACCAAACATGCTGATCCCTGAAATTCCCGCCTTGCCATCCGCCTGCCAGGAACATACAGTTGTCTTTAAAGACTCAAGATTTGTGAACCTAATCCCATGTCAAATGCCCTATGAGCGTAATGCTTAGATCCCAGTATTACCTAGGACCATGGGAAGCCACAAATTCACAAGGAGTCCAAAATTTACAAGCTGTCTTTGAATAGAAATAGAAGCTACATGGAGTAGTTAGAGGCAGCCCTCTGAAAAGATTTGTTCACTAAGAGTGTAGCCTGGACTAGGCATTTGAGGAACTTGACTTCAAAACCACTTTAATTTATGGCAAGATTCTTGGGTATCATTCTTTCATTATATATAAATACATAGGTGTGTCTGTCAAGTACAGCATAGTAGCAACCCCATCCTTAATTACTGCTTTCTTTACTGTACCATGCTATTAATTTTTAGTATTTCTTTAGTTTATATATTACACATGGCACAAATTGGGAAGATGTAGTAATATACTGAATAGATTCTTTCATTCCAAGGAACAAAGCCCCAGCCAACTCGAGACACCTCACAGCTGTTGACTTTGAGAAGCGGTAGCCTTATTTCTGTCTCTGCTCAGTGGCATCTGACCACTGTGACTGGCTGGACTAGCAGAGCTGCTAGATTAAATCTTTACAGAAGTTATTAGATTTTGGAAGACAAAAGTGACACTTTCTCTGTATAATTAGCTGACACTTTGGCATCTGCATGCATATACATGCGGCTATATCATATCTACTTGCAGGGTGTGAGAGTATGAATGACTCTGGAGAGCAAACGTCCAAATGAAAGCTATATGAACTGCATGATAAAAATCCTGTTGCTTAAAATCCATCTGCCTGTAGTATGTGGTAGGTCACATGAGTTCCTCCTGGAAAAACAGAAGGTGACTTTCCTTATGAAAAATGCTACTTAGCAGGAATTTGCAAATGCTGAATCATACAGAGTATTGCTACTACTGTGAGTGACAGTTCTTCCCATAACAGCAAATAAAACCAAACTTTCTGCACCACTGTTGCATTCTACACCTCAAGTGACCACTCTGGATTATTATTTGTTATTCTTATTATGGAAATGAGTCCGTAAGGGCTATAAAAAGGACAAAATCTTAAAGGTACCTGTTTTTATACAACTACTCAGTTTAAAAAAATTAGTTCTTGCCTAGATTTCACAATGCCGTTTAAGTTAGGAGCACTGAACTATGTTTCTGCAGGAATGTGTATTTAGATAAGTAGTTTTCTTTTAAATAAAGTGTTTTACTGAGATAATTATTTTAAGTAAGTGACATATTAGTGGAAAATACTTGTGCTGAAGACTGTTGGCTGGATTTGGAATAACAGTTAAAATTTCAAATTTTTACAGCTATGGAAAAATGTATTATTCTGATACAGAAACAAATATATTTTGTCATGAGTGCCAAGAAAATCAAAGGGAAATGGGTATAACAACCGGGAGTAAAAATACAAAAAATGACTTACTGATTTGTTTTATGTGAACATAATACAGCTCTATGTATGTGTATATAATAGACACCCACACACACAAGAACAAAATGGACCTTTCATACTCTCTTACCTTCCATGATTTTCTTCTCATTTAATTCAGTTCAGAGAACCCTAGCTGGTTGAAATTTATCTTATAAAGACAATAGAAAAATGTGTAATTATTTAACCAATTCCTTTTCACCTCCTCGATTAAGATGTGAGTTGTGTGTCTATGCAGGAATCACACTGTGGAAGAGGAGCCATGTCAGCAGCATACCATCCAGTGGGCATTTATGTAACCAGCTCACAACAATCACATCTGTCTGTGCTCCTCTGATGGATGTTGCACACCTCCAGAGCTTAAGTCACACTCCTTTCTATTTAAATAAATTGAAGAAACTACTGCTGGTTAGTTTACTGAAAAGTGAAGCCAAGATGGACAGTCGTAGGAGAGACTTATGGCAGGTTAATCAATGCTGCAGGCAGAGACTGCCAGCTGAAGCTTGGTTCAAGTAGAGGACTGGATTTGAGGTTATAAACAGTACCATGCTATCACCTAAAAATCGAGACCTCCTATCTGAAAAGCTAAGGAATGAAGCAGCATAAAGCAAATAAACATATTTTAATATGCTAAAATTTACAAAAATCACAGCCAGAGGAAAGGCATGCTTTTTTTCTGGTTTATTTTTCTTTTTGTTTTGGTTTTGGGTATTTTTTGTTTTGTTTTGCTTTGTTTTGTTTGGTTCGGTTTGTAGGGTTTTTTTAAAACACATGGAAATTTAGGACAAATATGTTTTAGCTGTCAATAAAAGCATGATGGTGCCATATCCTTCAGGGAAAAATCAATCCACTGATGAGATTGTCTTTCCTAAATACTTTGACTTCTGATTTTATACTGCTGTCTTCTCAGGCAAAAGAACTCACCAAATACACATACAATCGATGTAAAAAAAGGGTTTACTGGTAACATGAGATTTGTTAAAAGTTATTATTTGTTTCTGTTGGTGAATATCAGAAATAAAGACTGCAGAAAGAAAGGATGTCGGAATGACTCCAATCAGATTATGACATTGGGATATCCAAGACAAAATAACAAATTAATTCAAGTAGCATGTGTTAAAAATACAGTTTTATTCCTTTTCAAGTGGGCTGTAAACTGAGAGAAGTTTAACAAATGAAAAATTAATAGCCTAAATCACAGCAGCTAAAAGGTAAGCAGGCTACAATACATAATATTATATAATGAACTATATAATAGGCTACAATATATATTAGGTCAATTTGTGTCTCTTCTGTGAAAACACAATGAAATTCTCAGCAAGGATTATTTAACAAGTATTACTAGATAGCAGGCTGTGTAGGGGTCAAAAGGGGTAGAGCACACTTCTGTCTCCAGCAGATGGTTTATCACTTCTGCATACATTGGCCCCAAGGGGAGAGGTAAAGGTTAGTTTCAGACTTGCCCTGGCCCGAGCATGGTTTTGCAGAATAGTTTGATGTAGTCTTTCCCAGGTGAAAAGTAAAGGCAAAGCACTGTTAAATCAAAATGGAAACCCTATGCAATGTTCCTGCAATAAGAAAATTGGGAAAGAAAACAACCAACTTTTTGAATCAGGCTCAAATCTATTTTTAAATTACTGCACTATAGTTTTTCATTCCAGAGATACCAGCATTAGAAGTACCTACCTTTGAGATGAAAGTCCTCAGTGTTGGTCTCCTGAGTAACAAAAGCCCGTAAAAAGGCCTAAAAGTTTCAGTCAGGAAAGTTCAAACTAACATATGCAGTCTGAAATCTATTTATACTCACCAAGGAACCAAAAATTTCTTTCCAACAATTTCTGACACAACATCGTTTAAGGTTAAAACAAAGCAAAGTTTGTCTGAGTTTGAATCACTATGTAAATTAACAGGATGTTTGAAAACAGAGGTTCAAACAGTAACAAGACTCAGTGACATATAATCATGTTTCTTTTGTCCTTTCTGGGCAGTCTTGTAATAACACAGAGGACACGGGCAGCCATCCCCCCCATCAGGAGTGACCACGAGCCGACACTTCTGAGCTTTGCTTTTACTGGGCTTGTTTTGACTTGTGGCAGATTTTTACTGACAGATCAGCTGAATCTCATTACTTCTAGGAGTCATACTTCAGGTACTGAACACCTTGAAATGTCATGACCTTTCCATGACAAGAAAAAATGTCACCAAAGAAAAGGCAATAGACTGAAAGAAAGAGGCTGAGGATCGCAAGTAATGAAAATATATTTATTGCACTATAATATAGCAATAGACTTTTAAACAGAAATACAATTTCCACTTAAATAGTTGAATTTCTAAGAAGATAGACATAGGATATGTGCACCAGTTTATTAGTTGGTCACTCCTTGATGAAAGAGCATCTGGTGCTCTGTTACTCTGGTTTGACACAGGTGAAGCAATGAAATGATGGAGCTACACTAACTTTAAAGTGATGTAACAGATGATGAGGCCCAGTCAATCATTACCATATTCTGTTCTGGGCATTTTTATTTTAAAGCTACTGTTTCATTGTATGTCATGGTTAGAGAGCTAACATTTCACTAGACATACATGACCTGACAGCTCCTGACGTTAGCAGTCCCTTGTGCCAAATGCTCCAAATCTGGAGACAGCTTCTGACTTTTGAAAATATTTAAATGAGAGGAGATTCTTGGGAGATAGAGAGATAAAACTTAGGAGAGGTGTCAGTGAAGTTCTCTGAGTTTACACTAGCTGAAGGTTTGCTGAGGCAATCTTGGCTGGCCCTGGTGGCTTGGAGCTGAACTCTGTATACAGTGATCTGTGTAGAGCTTCTCTTTATATGTGTATGCAATATTCTATTCTGCGTGTAGGGTTTTTCTCCATCTTTGTCCCAAATAGCTGCAGAAGTTTTGGAGCTGATACAGCAAGACAAAGGAGCACCAGTGTTGTCATCTTGGACTGGGATTCGCAGCAGGTGACTCAAAGCTGACCAAGGTGTTGGGCAGAGAGCCGAGGGCAAGGACAGTTACAGGAAGAACTGCCCTGTATTATGACATTAACCTTTAGTTATGCAAGCACCGCATGATACAAGGTGCTAACAACCCAAACTTGTGAAGGTGAAATAAAAAGTATTATTTCTTACCAACAGAAGTATCAGTGAAATGCCATAGACATTGCATGAAAATATCCCCTAGTCTAATTGCCCAGGCAGCTATGTGTTGTCATTAAATTCTTACTCATTTGTAAATCTATTCTTTTAATTAAAAGATTACAAATACAGTTAAGACTAAAATAATACTAATGCACTGGCTAAAGCAGCTCAAGAGGTATTTACAGGGCTGTCTACCCACAGGCTGGTGTTCAGGACCCAGAGGAGGATGTGCAGCAGAAAGCCAGCTATCTCCCATCTCCTGTACACTCACCCCACGCACTGGTGCAGTACGGGGTGCCTTAAACATCTGCAAGCTTCTAGACTCTCACCCATAACATAGTGGCAAAGCTCTGCTTTTTCTCCACCCTACAAGTGGGCCCTTGTGGGAAACTGCAGTTTAATTCCTTCTCTCCCTTCAATAGAGATGTAATTCCTTAAGCTCGACCTGAAACAGAAGAAAATTTGGACCAGCCTACAATGAGTGGCCAAGCATAGGAAACAGGCTTTGGATGATGATGATGATGATGTGTATTTGAGGGAAGGCTAAGATCAGTCCTTTATTGATTTAGACCACATTGCACATTTTCAGATTAAAGTTCTGAAAGATTATAAGTGCTTCTCTATGTTAGACAGATTTACAACCTTTCCTAGCTGAAGGACACTTAGAAAGCTTAAATGGGTTTAATTCTATATACTATGGATGACTCAAATTCTCACTCTTTTTTCCTTTTTTAAAAATGTATGGATTGATGACTGTCATAAAGCAACGGCTACGCTTGTGTTACTCCTGTGCAATGGGTAGAGTAACTACAACTAGGAATACTGTTTTCTGATACATTTATTCTTTGAAAACAAAAATTCCTTACTTAGATACAGCTGATCAAACATGAGTTGAGGTGCTTCTCCCAGGCAGGCCAAAATCTTTGAAATGCCTTTTATAAGAGCTGCAACCTCTGCCATTGTGGCTCAGCTTTCTGCATGCAGGACACAGCTTAACATCCCTCATGTCATCAAGGACATTAAAAATTAATGTGCCAGATGAGTTTTTTATTGCTAATAACTTAAAACCAAGACTTTTTAATATTTTAGTTTCTTTTATTTCCCTTTCTTTTTACTTTCTTTTTTTTTTTTTTTTGCAAAAGAGCAAATTAATTTTAAGAAATATTAATTACTTTGGGGAAAGAAGAAAAGTAGGGGGAAAATGTGGTTGTTTTTTTTTTTAATTGTGATATTCAATTAATTTTACAGGTTTCCCTACTGCTCTTTCCAAAACCAGGTGGATGTTGGAAAACCTCAGCACTTTTCCTACCTTTATTGAGTTATATATATTGAAATAACTGATAAGTTTTTAAGACATTAAGAAAACAGATTTTAGGATTTAGGCTTACAACATCAGGGTGTGTGTGAAAGTCTCCAACTTTAAGAAAGCTGCATTATTATAGAAAAGAAAAAATATTAGTGAAAAAGGTTATAGCAAGAAAAATCTTGAGCCATTCTTCTAAATGTATGCATGGATAAAGTATGGATACCCAAATATTCCATTTTATACCTTTATACCAGATCCAAATGTATTATTTTGTCCATGCAAAAGCTTTCTTTTGTCAATACTGCACTGTAATATTTCACTTTCACAGCAAATCATTTCCAAGGACACCAACTGGTGTGATGCCAGCAATAGGGTCCACTGCTCTGGACTGCAGGAGGTCAGATAAAACAAACTGGAACTGAATAACATAGGTACACGTGATCTGGTTTTTACACTGAAACTAGACAGAATTTAGTAGAAACAAGACACATTGAGAGATGCAGAACCTCTGAGATTAGAAGAGCAAATTTGTTGTTAACCATTTGAGTTCAAAATTGTGCATTTAGAAACTGCTTTCTGAATAAGAAAAGAGAAGCAAATGAAGTTTCAAGGTGATCCTTTCCCTCTCTCTCTTGTAAGCAATTAAGTGCTTATCACCAGTACAAGACCAACATGCATCATCTCTGACTATGCAGTAGAAACCAGGCTATCGAGCTGTTTTCCTGGTACCTTGGTACAGCAGTAATTGCTTCATGTTAATCGGTATGTAAATGGTGGACAGAGACGAGCATCAACGTCCAACCACTTACTTTGTGTTGACAAAAGACACTTGAAAGGTAACTTCATATTGCAAGGACAGCCTTCCCTGTTCTCCAGCAAACCTTGCTTTCCCTTTCTTTTCTAACCAAATGTCACAAAATGTTATGCTGCAAGCAAGAAGTATCCTCTGCAAGGGTTCCTGCTGACTTGCAGTTAACTTCCGAGGAAAGGAAACGTACATGTGCTTTACCTGCTTAGTTAGGAGTAGATTTACAAAGCAGGTATGGCAGCACAAACACTGAAGTGACTGTCCATATGGGTGTTTGTAAGATTTAGTAGAACTAATTATGGATCCAAATAGAAATAATAACCATTTTCAACCTGCTTTGAATTCCTTTATTTCATAATATCAACAACATGTTTAAATGTTAACAATAACACATTTACATTTTTAATGATTTAAGTTGTTGGAGCTGGAATTGCAGGACACTAAAGAAAGCTCAAAGCTATCATTTTCATTCCCCAGACTAATGCTCTTCCCTTTTATGACACCTAACCTAACTGCTAAACATTTAACAGTAAAATTACTAAGAATATAGAATGGGTCAATTTAATTTCTCTTTGCTTGGCTAAAATGGCTTTTTTGTTACCTTTTGTATGCGGTGGTGGCAGTTGTGTATCATTAACAAGAGCAGCAGCTAACAAGTTCATACAACTCCAAAGGCTACGTTTCGTTCAGAAAGTTTTCTCAAACGGAGGACAACTGACAATGTCAGGCTGGCTTAAGACTTGTGATTTTTTTTCTAGATTTCCTTTGTAATGTTTTTTTTCCTAGCTAGTTAGGTATAATTTGTCATCAAAGACAAGTAGACTATTATAAACCATCTTCCCACAATTCACTGTGCCACAGGCCCACACAGGTTTTTATGATTAACCAACTACTTCAGTTTTGTCCCCCTAAACTGACTGGTGCAAGTGATTGAGTTTACTAATAAATTCCCTCAAGCAGCCTGACTGATATATATGAAATGGTGACACTAAAAGTAATGCCTAATACCTTATGTATCCCCCCAGATCCTTTTAGAAAAAGTAGACATTTGGGACCAACTCTGGTGTATCACGTGACCTTGAACTCTTCTTTCTGAGTAAGAGAAAAAATAAATGCACCCACCCACAAATCATACACAGCAGAGTGCAGCCACATACAGCAACAAGCCACTTGATTCTAAGGCAACAAAGGATGTAACTGGAGGTGTGATACTCCTCAACTAATTCTGATGGCCTTCTCTTTCACACCTCTTGCCCTTTGACCTGAAGATGGCAAGCAGTAAAAAAGGAATAGAAATTGAGCAATACTTAATTTAGGAGAGGAACGTACTGAATTTTCCATCCTACAAATATAATGCCACACTGAAGCTTGTAAATAAATTGTGCCATATTCCAATATGTTTTTAAAGATTACAAGCACCTTCTAAATGCTAGATCACAGCGAGAAAAGTGTAATAAAGTCTCATTCTTCTACAGGCCTAGGGAAAATTTGATATACCATGGGAGAGGGTGTTTGGGAGGCAAAGTGTCCATTCAGCATCCTGAGATGTTTTATAAGGCCTCATCAATTCTATATGTAATACTTCATCAGTGGCAGTCTGCAATAGCTGTTAATTCTCACTAAAATTTCAGGCTTCGGTGTGAGGTCACTGTCAGGCTGCAAAACTAGTCATAAAGCTGCAATGGTAAATCCTAAAACAACCCCTACACCTCAGCAGACAGCCTGAAAAAAGGGTGTTTGTGGGAGGTAGAGGAGCTGCCAGGACCCTGGAAGCAGAGAACAGAGTGCTCTCTTGAGGCAGAGCAATTAGAAATGGTGTGCAGCTAATGTGCTCTTAGGGGCGTAAGAGCCGTGGTAGCTGGGGACATCACCGTTCATGGTGCACTGCCAAAGGTGTCTGGATGGCTGCTGTCTCTCAAATGGCTTTTGGCTCAGGGCACAAAGATCCTGAGCCAGGCTCCCTGAAAAACCCACTGGATTTGGAGAATGTAGCAAAGGCATAGTACAATTAGGCTAGAAATCAGGGATAGGAGGACCTGACCAGGGGTGCATCTTGAAGGCTGATCCTGGAGTGTTCTTGGATTATCCTCCTGGGAGTGTCCACACACACACGCATACACACACACGCATGCCCATATATTTAATGTGTCACAAATGATGCTCCTTTCATTTTAATCAAAGCAAAGACCCTCCCTCTGAAAAGGCGCACTGTGTGTGAAACGAAGTGCCTTGACTGACAGAATACCAAGAGCCAGTTTTTTGCTGAATTACACTCAAACCCCTAGTCTAACCACAGCAGGGAGAGTCCCAAGCAAATTATTTATCTTCAGTTCAGCCCCTGCTACAGCTAAGAGCAGAACATGGTCCCTGGCCTCCTGAATAATAAAAGTCAGAAAGATGACAAGAGAGAAAACAGAGTTTGGTTCATACCAGAAGATGAAAGTTGTCTTGAACTATTTGCCTTTGCAGCTTTGCCTTCACTGTTGTTGTTGCTCTCCCATGTTCACACCCTGTCACTTCTAATAAACTTACCTCCAGTAAACAAGTAAAACATAAAAGATTTACGCTCCATGACACCATCAGTAAAGTATTCAAGTTCAAGAAGCTTTCTCCTAAAGTCTGTGTTTCAGTACTACCCAGCAGCCTGCCTGTTGTTCAGCGGTCCCAAAGGAGGTTTCTGTTTGCCCAGCCCGGGAGAGCTGCTTCTGTGCTTTCCCTCACGCTACGCACATGCAGAGAGTGTTATTGCCAGGTGGGAGCACCACTGAGGGATGCCACAAGAGCAACCCACAGTGACCTTTGTAGCAGGAGCTCAGAACCAGGACCAGCTGCCCCAACAGCACAAAGTGTTTACATGGGGACCTCTGTTACTCCTGCTCACCCCTAATCACACCTCATAGTTCAATAGCTTTGATGGCATGAGGTTTTACTAATTACAGGGATACTAATTAAAACATTACATGTAAAATAGTTGAATTTTCTTTAATGTTTCTTCCTCAGTTTTCCAGCTTTGTCCTGGCTTTCAGAAAGCCCCATTAGGGGAGCTCACTGTAGCACAACTCCCATGCCTGCCTGCGCAGTGTCCTTCTGACATTGCACATACATAGCCAGTATAGTAGCTATAGCACTAATCAATCAGTCTCTCATGATTGTTATTCAAGGCATGATTCTGTGGAATTTTTAATAGCAAGGATATTTTTTTAAATTATACAAGTCTCAAGAGAAACTCTTCTTTTTCTAGAGTCACATTGTAAAAGAATTAGACTCTTTAAGCCTATTTCTTCAAGAGCCTCTTTAAAGGCCTCGCTGGGAAAAAAATTATTTGGCTTTATTTAGTCCTTTCAGTGGTACTATTATCTTTGGGGAGACATTAATGGATCTCGACTGTAACTTTGCTCTTGCCCTGGCTCTGATAGTTGATTTGCCTAAAGAACCTGAAACTGCAGTTCAGTATTCTTTGAGTGGGAATCATGAGGGAAGGGAGACTGCATTTCCAGCCTCTGTAGTCCTCATTTCATAAGAAATTACAATAAAGGAGCTGTTAATGGCAACGCATTGTTAAGAGGTTCATTCACCTTCCTCAGGGGGAAATAGCCTTTAGAGAGTGATTCACATCGAAGAAAATTGGATTTTTCTTTGCCAGGGTGTGTCCCGCATCTCATAAAGAAGCCTTGCTTTCCCATGAATCCCATCTCCGGGATAGCAGTTTCTCTCGCTCTCTCTGGGGTTAGCAAACTGGAAGTTGCAGGTACTCTCCTAGCTGAGGAAGGATCTTTATGGACATGCTTTGAGACTCAAGCCATAGCACTTAAGGATACTTTTTATTGAGTGCATTTTAGGAAGGGTGTAGTTATGCAGCCTACCGGCAAACTTTACATCAGCGCATGCTTCCAAATAACGTGTTGGCTTAAAATTAACAACTGAAACAAACAACAAAATGTATTGTCTAGCTCTGAAAAGAGGCTATTCAGGCTTAAGCATGCCATGCTTTAAACAGCCTACTAACTATATCTTGGTTTAGCCTAACTTGTATTTCATACATGCGCACCCACAGGAATTCACTAGATCTGAAAAATGAAGATTATTTTCAAACATGCAAGTGGTATTTGGGCATGTGTAGAGAGCATACATAGGAGTTTTATGAAATAACAGCTTATGCAAAACATATTATTCTTTGCTGATGATTCATGAGGATATATTTTCACCTTACTATAAGCGTAATGTACATATTGCATTATATATATAGAGAGAGACAGCTGCCAAGTATGAGATTTTTTTGTCCAATTCAAGCTGCTGATAAAAGAAAAACCAAGCTGCAGATGGTTTGGTCAAAGAAGACAAAAAAACAAATGAAAAAAAACCCCACATACATAGGCAGTCCATGAAAACAGCATAAATAGGAGTATGCACAAATTTCTAGTGTATCCAGATTTAAAAAAAAAAAATCCAAATTCTAATTACTATACTACTCCATTTATATGACAACAGATTTTAATACAAAAAGTTTGGACAGCTGCAGTGAAGTCCTCCTCTATGGCTGATCTAAGGGAAGCTTTCACATTCACCATGATGGACCAGAAATCCCTGCTACCCTGAGCTGGAAGATGCATTATCCTTTCTTAAAACCAAACTCACAAACACAGCTTTAACCTCCAGACTGCAGCTGAACTACAAGTCCGTGCAGTGCAAGGAAACACCAGACAATGGAAAGATGCATTTACTTAAACATACAGAACAAGTCCCACAAGCACGTTACACATTTCAGCAAACAAAGGGGAAAGCAGGACCAGGCTTTGATCACAAATGAGCCAACATCACTCAATTGGATTTTGTTTCCAAGGTTACCTACAAGATGCTGTAGGCTCTTATGGATTTTGGGGCAGTACGCCAGAAAACCGGTGCTCTAGCCATCACAAGATGGCTGTTCAATGTCTTGTTCTATCATTCTTCAAGACAATGATCCCAGACAGCTCTTAGGATGCACGACAATTACATGACATAAGGGAACTGCTGGTATTTTGTTGTGTTTGGTTTTTTTCTTAGAACTCCTCTGACCTCTTCTTGAATTATGTATCAGTTGCCACTACAGTGGTCAATCCCATGGAACAGCCTGTGGGAGCCAAGACCTGCTTCACAGACTTCCCTTTTGTAGGTCCTCGGCTTACAGGAGACAAGACTCCCTCCAATTACAGGATTGCCACAACTGTGGGGAAAAAACATTCCTGCTCTTGTCCTAAAGTTGTCAAAAATGATTGTAAAATGATGAAAATTTTTTCTTCACTCCTGATAATCCTTTAAATCTCATCCTGGGGTACTAATAGAGATGAGAGCTGCAGTGATCTAACCACAGGCTCAATACAGGAAGAAAAAGGGCATCTCTGAGAAGTGGTGCGTACACTCCTTAGTTAGCTCTCATACTTTTTAGCATGAAGTTTCTGGTGCTTAATACAGTCAAGGTGCATAACTGAAATCAAAGCACTTTTCCACCTAGAACAGGAAAAGCCAGTGTCTGTACACAAGGGGAAAAGGTGTCTAAAGCATGCACTGCAGAGGCCAGATCTCCACTGAGTCTGGAATTCATTTATTACAAGACCTTAACAAGCCCCACTTGGTTACTCCATGACAGTCCAGTTCAGTGTGCAAACACCAGTGGGTACATTCCTGTTCTGCCTTTGTTCCCTGGCTCAAGTGCAGAAGGATTTTTGATCATATATTGTAAGGTCCTCTGCTTAACCTCCAAGATGCAAGGTGGCTTGGTAGAGCTCACCAGCTCTCAAAATGTTTCCTCACAAATGGCAGCCTTTAATGTATTTTTCTACCATATCCATTTTCACTGTATTATTTTGGGGACTGCTGGTATTAGTTATGTCAAACTCTTCTCCAAGCCTCTTTAGTTTTCTTTGTGTTCTCCCAGAAAGCTGTAAAAGGTAAGGTGTTTCATTTTTTTTTTTTTTTAGAAATACTTCTTACATTGGAAGAAATTGCTTCTGTTTCCTGTTACTAATGTTTTATGGGTATTTTCATGTAGTACAGAATATCTGGGACGAGATCCACTATTTTTCTGTAGTTCATATATAAACCTCACAGCATTCAATTTTTATACTTTCACATTTTCATTTGCAGTAACTTCAGCAAACTGCTTCTAGTCAAATGCTGATCCAGCTCAGATGCTGATGACCTCAGCCAGTCAGATTCATTCCCAATTACAGTGACAATTTGCTCTGGCAGGATAGCCCAGCAATTGCCTGAAGCAGATTACCACAGTCTTGCTTTGAAATAAGTTGTAATGCACAGAGTCTGAACATAAGAATACAGTCTGAGGAAGTCAGAATTAGTGGAGAGAGAGACTGCAATACACTTAAATGATATTTTACATCCAACAATATAAAAAAGTAAATAGGCTATAACTGTGAAATCATTTCTACCTGCCAACTAGCAAATAACTCAGAAATTCATCACACAGCATTACAGAAATCTCAGACTCCACCTGGAATGCCTGAGATGTTAAACCAGCACTGCAAGGTACTTGAAGTAATCGTTGTGGTTAGGAAGGTATTACAGCTCCCTACAGAGGTAGGCTGAGCTAATGCTAGGATGGTGTGAAACAAAGAAAGTGTTGCTTTGAAGTAGGATGGTTCCTAATTTCCCTTCCCACATTAATTGCATGAGCAGTTATTTATCCAGAGTGCAGAGGAGGAAAAAGAAGCCTCAAAGGTACATAAAGATATGCAGACTGGTACAACAGGAATCCAGAAGTCACAGTTCATGCCCAGTTGGTTGCTGGACTGTGCGAGCCTCCAGACTCACTTGGACAGTTATGGACTGAAAGCAAGAGGCCAGGCCGGCCACCCAGCAACTTCAGTCCACTCTGCAACCTCTTTCACCTGCAAAGATGGGAGGGTTAAAACAGAAGTCTTGTGCAGGGAAATGCTGGTTCCAGAAATCAGCTTCCTGCTTATTCTTTCACTTATTTCAGTTGTGAATCCCTAGGAACCACTGGCACACGCTGACCCACTGCATCTTGGAGGATGACAGCCACCAGATGATTAACTCCTTTTCCTCTGCTGTTCGGTCTGTGGCTGACACTACATTATTTTGTTATGTTCTGTATACTAACCACGCAGATGTCAGCACCACTCCACATATGCATCACACCTTGTAACTTCCATAGAGGGCACAAGCACCATGGCTGAACCCACAATTGAGTTGGATAACCTTCCAATCTGGGTGAACTGCTGAGGCAAGTAAATAGACTTATTCTTAATGGAAAAAAAAAAATTACAGTGACTTTTCAAGAAAAAAACCATCCTGTTCAAGTCCTACTTCGTATTTCTGACATGCTGCAAGCTCAGAGAAACAAGGATCTGTCTGAGATGGTCTGCTTTTGCCTTGTGACACGTACGCACAGGTACCAGCCACCACCAGTAAGAAGCATACGTGTCATCCTTCTTTGTTTTACTGCCCATAAAGTCTTTACAATCCTAAAATTAAGTTACTCAGAGATAATTTAATTTATAAATAATTTGTTGACAACAGTTAACTCTTTAGACAAAATCTGTATTTAAACTTCTATTAAACTGGTATTTTTAAAATGTGATGTGCTAACTTGTTAATGTCTGCCTTGTTTTGAACTGTGAGAATGTTGAAAATGATGCAACTGTTTTATTTTCAAGAAAGTGATACTGATCGCATTTGTTAGCTAGAACCAAAAATAAAAGACATGATATTTTTCTTAGATTAGAGCATTTGGACTGTTTGCAAAACTTGGATTTGGTAATTTAGCTCAAGATATTATGATGGTACATTGAACTGAGACATGCAGCAAAGCAAGTCTGATGTCAGTGATTTCTGAGGTCAGTAAGAATCAGACTCACAAAAGTGAATGACCTCTACAAGTGAATGGTTTCCCATGAGTGCACACCAGAGCGTCACCACCTTTCCACTCACTGGAAGTGAAAACTTCTGTTCACCAAGTAAGTAATCACCATCCAGGGCTTGCAAAAAGAAAATTGAGGTGAAAAATGTGCATCTCTCTAGCTGTTCAATGATGAGTTTGGTCTTTAACATGCTTCCAGCCTTCAGACTAGCATGCTCTTCACTAATCATGCTCTCTCTTGGGGGGCTGTTTACTATAGTGAGTGCCACTCATCTGGATTTGATAGCGCTTTCCTAGGCTTTTGTACATTGAGCATATTTTTGTGTGCACTTGTGTGTGTGTGCACAAATGCTGTGAAGAGCCTATGGGTTTTCACTAGTGAATAGACCCCCGTGTCTTGTCTTTACTTTCCCACAGCAGTATTAGTCTCTGAAGCAGGATGAAGAGGCCAGAGTTTCAGCCAGATTTCCATTTACAGCCACCGGGGACTGTACATAGACAACATCTCTAAAAATCTTGTCAATGAAGCCTGTATTTGTTTTTGTGAAAGTAGTGATGATGACATGAAATCAAAACATTCCCCATATTAATGAAAAGCTGAGCACTTAAAAACAACTTTTCCATTCCATTAATGAGCACAGAAATTTCCAAACTAATTTGCCTAAATGCACATTGACAAGCTTCGCAGGAAGAGCATTTTATTATTTTACTCCTCAATAAAACACAATTGCTTTCAGCCTAAAAATCCCACAAATTCTGGCTTGAAGCAATCTTGGTAACATTGTAGAGGCTTATAAAATGCTGCACCGTAGAATATAGAAAGTTAGTGGGGTAGAAACCACAGCTTTCAGAAACCAGTGACAAAGCACTGAAATAGCCTGTGATCCACATCAGCATCAGCAGACCTCAAAAGCTGCTACAGTTCAAACCTTAATTCTGCAAGGTTACTTGTGAGCTGTCCCTGCCTCCATGTGTATGGAGGGCACTGGAAGGTTCTCAGGAGAGCACAGAAGGAGTATGTCCCTTCTGTCTGACTGGCTGCTACTCTTGGCTTTGTAAGTCATTTTCTTGCCTTTGTGATTTAGAACACAAGGAGAGCAGCTATACCTCTGACTGAAACTGCTAGGTTTATCTGGTAAGACACATTAAAAAATGTCAAGTTGCTTTAATTTGCCAGACGTTTCCATACCCTGGTCATAGGGCACGAACAAGCAAGTGGCTTCAGATCCAGTTCACTACTGCCTTCAATTCATATCACAAGGCTATCCTCCCTGGGCTACCGTTCACATTCTACTTCCGAGACTTTCTTTATAATGCAATGGATACATTTTCTGGTTTTCAGTGTGTTATGGTTGTACTAATTTGTTGTTATTGCCTTGGTACTGAACAACCTATACTATTGTGTGCAGTGTTAGGCTGTTCTCTTAAATGTCCATTTCCCTATACAATCACACACATGTACAAAATTTTACAGTGAGATCTCCAGCAGCTAAAAAGCACTACAGCCAATGTTGATAAAGATGTTTGGATTAAAAGCCTGATGTCAGCAAGTTGGAAGGTATATGGTACAGAAATAATCTCTCAGCTGGGTATGTAAAATATTGTGAAGAACATCTGCAATTTGACCACTAGGCTCAAAATAATATCTAGTCTTCTTTAAAAATGGTTCTGGAAGCAAAAAGTAGTATCTGTAAGACTGAGGAGAGAGGTGTTGCTTAACTTTACTTTTTTAGTATTTTGGGGGAAAAGAGTAATCAAAAAAAGAGAAGAAGGGACTAATAGAGGAATTTTATTTTAAATTATTGTAGAAATGTAATAAGAGGGAACTCTGTTTTTAGTAGTTACATTATTTCCCCATGGGTACACTACAAAAATGGATATAAGATCTTGATAGGCACATATTTTTGTGTTTGTAAAAAAGTTTAAATCCTTGTGAAAATAATCACAAAGAGCAATTACCTGAGTAAAATCTCCATCTACACTGTTGACAGAACACCCCAAAAGAGACTGTACAGTTTGACAGGTAGAAGAAATATTTTATAAGGCAACTGAAGAGCATTAGGCTGGGCACCAGAGAGAAATCTGTTCCCTATATGAAAACACGGCTGTTAAAATTGTTGCTGGCAACAGAACAAATCCTCTGACAAGAACATTTTAAATAGGTAACTGAGGAGACAAGACTTCTACTATTTCCATAGTTTCATAATTGCATTAAAGTTACTAGACTTTGTACTAGGCTCTGACTTCAGCCATGTGCTGGTGATGAGAAAGATCTGCCCTCTCTCAGAGACTCTGCTTTCACCCTTTGGCTTTTCAACAGAGCTGTCTCTCCCAAGAAGGGCTGCCTGCTGTCAGATCTGCCTGCTGTCTGTCACATCTGCCTGCAGCGCCTCATTACCACTCAGTGCTGGGTCACCGAAGCCTCCTCTGGCCAGCAGAGAAGGACACGATGCTGCTGTTGTCTGTTAAATCAATTGAGGAAGATGTTAAAGGAACAAAGTGGGTAAAATATTCATTAGTTTTTAGAAGCACATATATCTTCTTAATTAGCTTTGTCTCTGGATTAAATTAACAAGGTTTTAATGACAGTTAGTATGTGATACATTAATTAATTTAGGAAATGATTCATTTTCTCTGACTTTTAAAATTCTCTTCTAATAAAATAAATTCTGGCATGAGTTTTTCAATTAGACATCATGTCCTTATTTCACATGGTGTAATATTGCAGCTTGAACACCAGGATAGAATGAGAACATTCAAGTTAAAAATTAGCGTGATTAATTCTGAATAATTGTGTGACTTCTGAAGTCAACTTTTCCAAAAATTTTTGTTTGTCCGGTTTTGGCTAAGATTTATTAGCAACTGTAGCATACTTAGAATTCTTCCATAGCAACCTAAAACGAGATTAAGTACAACTTGTTTAATACTATTCCTTAGATGCTTTCACTATCTGGCCACATACATAACATCAGCACTACATGAATAAAGAAACAAACAAATAACAAGCAGTCATCATAATAAAGAGACATTATTTCAGCAATACCCAACTGGACCAGCTTCCTGTACAAATCAATGAAATCACTCACGTCAGTACCAGGCTAGAGCTTAGTAAAATATATTTCTTATGATTATGAATTTTATCCTCATTTATACAGCAACATACAAGAAGGTCAAGCCAGCACTCTACTAGTATTTTTAAAACCACAAGAGTTTTGGATTTGTGTTTGAGCCTCCAGTCTAAAAAATTGCATCTTTTCTGTCTGCTCTGTGAGGTGCAGGAAATCACCTGATAACTGCAGGTGTCCATACAGTTCTGATTTAAGGACAACAGAGGTTGTTTTTTTTTCAACAAATTAAATGAAGAAGGAAATATTCATACAGTATTAGTTACAGTATTAACATGCAAATATCACCAATATATGCTGAGGTTGCTCCAATTACACAGAACATTTATATTTGTAGAAGATGTTCTTTTCACATGCTCTGGGCTCTTTAATCAGCCTTTAATCAAAATATGAGATCTTAGCTGTAAGCCTTGGCTTTAGAAATCTACAGTGCTTCCCAGATGGCTCTTGAGGTACCATCAATCATCTTTCCAGCCCTGAAAGACTCTTCATAGCTAACAAACCTCTGATGATTGATTACTGAGATGTTAAGTCTACTTCCAGTTCTCACTGAGTGCTTCAAGTCTAAGTAGCAAGATGTAGCCATGTGCTGGACACTTCTCCTAAGTACCTGTTATTTTGCCTTTGGAGAGATGAGAAAAACCGTGCATCCTGACTGGACAAAGCTATGCACAGGCTGCTTTATTTGAAAGCCTAAAGATGGAAATAGGGGAGATCCTTTCAACTTAACATTAAACCTGTATATAGAACAAAAGCCACAGCTTAAGAAGTCCATCCAGGAACAAGAGAGGTGAGCACAGGCTTTGTTGAGTCTTTCATGCCTTAAAATACTGGGTAATTCATTATCAGGCCTGAAAGGTGAGTTCAAACTCAACACACTTTTCCCCTCCCCATTCCTGTTCACAGTCTAGAGCCCTCCGGTCATATTTAGGTACTTAATTCACATGCTCCTTTGTGGAGGTTGTCAAGACCCTACCCTCAGGCTGCACATGGCAGAAAGGACCCAAAGGGTAAGTAAACAAGGATTTAGTACCAGTATGGTATCAAGACAAAACGTTGCCCTGAAAATCCCTACTTTGTATTCAGAACATGAAAAGCTTCAATTCTCAGCCCTTGTTTAGAGCTAGACTCTAAACTCCAGAACAAGAATATAGCATTTTATGACCACCTTCCAAGCAGAGGCAAAACTCTTCAGCAAGGACTGTGGTGTTATTTGAAATATGCAACTATTCTGATACTTGCTGCTTTCACATATCATCCTTTTCAGTTCTATGTCTGTCAGACTTTTCACTAGCATCCTCATAGCAACTCTCAATACCATGCCTTATAGTGGCTTAAATGTACCTTCTGGAAAGCAGGTATCTTTAATATACTGATATTACAGTGACCATTTGAGCTTTCAGGGATAATTCATGTTCCTGTCCTAAAGAAAACAAAGAAAAAAGCACAAATTCTTAGAAGCAAAGCAATCTCCAAAATTTCTTAGGTCAATTTCATGCCATAGAACTGGAAGATGTTTGTGCTTTGCACACTGCAAAAGGTTGACTTGGAAACAAATTTTTTACCATTTTAAAGTTAATGGAGAAATTTGAAGCCTCATCGGTAGAAAGATTGCATTGCTCACTTGTGTAGCAGTGTTAGAAGCCATGTGGTACACATTTTAGTTACAGATGGAGTTTTTAAGAGTCTTTTCTCTGGTCAGTCAGAGCAGTGTAAATCAGGAGCAACTTCACTGCACTTGAAAAGTTAGAGCCTGCAATATAAATCCAGGAAAATGGTAACAATATAATGATGGCATATCAAGGCAGATAAATACAGTCATCATGCTACAAAATGGTGATTTTCTGAGCTACTAGAACTGGCTACATTTGCACCTAGTTATTAACAAATTCTCCCTACTGTTTCGAGAAAAAGTATTCTTTTTTAATATTTGGTTATGTTACTTTTTACTAGCTGGAGTCTGTAATATCTCCACAGGGAGCAGTGAGCAAGACAGCCTCTTTTTTTTTTTTTTTTCTGAAAAGGGCACTGTGAATCTCCTGTTGAAAAACAAACCAGGGTTTTATGCTTGCTAATAAACCTCCTACTCTGCTACAAAGCATTTGGATGACATTATGCTTTTACTGAAATAAAAGTGAATTACTCTTTTTAATTGGGATCTCCAGGTCTTTCTGTAATACATAAAGCAAGTAACAATGAAAACTGAGCTTGAAATGCAGAAGCAGCACCATGCCTCTCACTACACCTTCAGCTGGCTCCTGCTCAGAGATGTGAGGGATTTGCACAGACCTCCAGACTCCCCTGGCTTTGTCCAGACTCATCTTGACCCCCCTGGGGCTCTGTTTTAACTTGTCTAGCTGTAGCTGACATTATGTAATGACCAGGTAATTATAACCTACTTCATTTTAGCTTTTGCTTAGCTCTGTACGAGCGTGTGGTGCAACGTGTATGTGTTTCTGTAACTAACGGATAGTGACAACAGGAGCTTATTCTGTGCAGAGCAAACTGTGACTGCAAGATCAAAATGCAGCCTGGAGGAGTGCAGGTAGGGGAGACCAAGCACCCAGATCATAAACCACACCGCATATAGCTCATTCGGATGCAATTATCCTTGTGAACTGATGAATAAAGAGTGAGCTGTACAGCACATGCAGAAATGATGCCAAGCGTGGACAAAATCACCACTGACATGCTCATCTCTGCACAGGACTTGAGATGCTGACAGCTCCCTCCAGACGCCCCTGCTACGGAAACCAGCTGTGTCAGGACAAAGAGGGGCAGTGGAAAGATGATGTGGAGAAAAGGGGAGATGACACCAGAAAGTTTGTGTGCGTAACACAATATCTTCCACCGTCTGCATTTGCTAAACCTATCTGGTGTAATATAATTGGAGCTTTATAATGCTGTGACAATAACATTCTGTATGTTAATAATTGCATCTATATCTGTTCTCCATGTGATCTACTCTTTTCCAACCAAGCAGCAGTATCTGGAAATTATACTGTCATATGGCAAATTCAAGGAGATCTGCAGAGGAAGGACCAATGTAATCATAAGGTACCTGATTCGATTTTTTTTAATATCCAGAAGCCCTAAAAAATTTAATTTTTTAGGGCTTCTGTCCTGTAAACTCCAGACTATTTTTGCTCTAAATTAAATTGAGCCCAGGGAAGGGATGAAAATCTCCCTGTAAAAATTAGACAAATATGGAATAACGTTAGAAATGACCTGCTAAATGCTTTATGAAGGCTCATTTCGTGATACGTCTGGTGCTTAACAAAACTGTATTAGATTGCAAAGCGATGACAATTCAAGCTGATCATTTTCCTGGTGTCATTCTTCACAAACAACTTCAGCCTTGTGGCAGTATGCAAGGGCCTTGAGAACAAAAGGGAATCAGCGAAGGTTGATGCCACAGCAATCCCTCCCCCATATATAGGACAAAAAGGGACACTCGGGGTAACAGTGGTAACTGGAGTGAAAGAGGAGTAAGCCTATGACTTTTTTGAAGACATTACCTTCAGAAGGTCTGAAATGCTGGGTGAGAAACACTCCCATCCCTTGCAGTCAGTCAATTTTCTCCCAAAAGCAAGATAAAATCCAGGGAAGAGCAGGAAAGGACAACAGAGAAGCTTCTTGCTTTGGCACAAAGAATGGAGAAGGATTTTCAAATAGCACGCAGAGAGAGGGTGATCTGAGGCACCCTTTGCAGGCTGTGGAAATAGGATGCAGAGCCAGCCCTGGAGGCTGTTATGTCTGTAAGATTTCTGAGCTGAAGTAATTTTGTGTTTTGACTTTCATGGCCAGTTTGGTAGTAAGTGGACCAGGCAAATGTGAATTTAAAGTGCCTGCTGTGAAAGAATAGCTCAAGGCATACCTTTGCTGCCAAATTCCTCTTCTCACACACACACCCCTGTTTATTTTGTAATACAGAAATGAAATAACACCCATTTTATTTTATTAGGTGTCTATGCATCTATTTGGAGGTTTGCACATCCTTGATAAGCCACTGTGAGTTTACCCTGAAGGAGCTTCCTATCTTCCATCCAGATAACAGCATGCTCAAAGCTGTTTTTGATCATGCAGAAGGGATTCTGAGATGTGCATAGGGTGCCATGAAAAATACCGAGGCTTTGTGTGTGTTGACTTTGGCTAAATCACAGACAAAAGACAGAGGACATCTTCCATTGTCGAGATCAGGAAATCATATTGTATAATTCCAATTGTAATCTCAACAAGTTTCATATGAATCAGAGCAGAGTCAGATGTTTAAGGAGTCTTAGCCACACCTGCTGCTGCTGGAAGGCTGTTCTGGTGCCTCCCTTCTCAGTACCACAGGACAAATCTATCCAGATGGAAGCAGCTCTGCCCACAGTTCAAGCCAGCTGCGTGCAAACTGCAGTCCAGAAGCCACGTAACTACATTAGCACTGACTGTGCCTGGAAGGGAGGTAGGCACTGGAGCCCAGAGCTGTGCTATCACCAACAGCTACCATCCTTCCGAGCAAGAACATGTCAGAGCAATGTGGAGGGGACGTTCCTAGGTCTGTTCCTCTGGACAAGCCCTTTATTCACTAAAGCTAAATGTGCCACAAGCCATCCTTTTCATAAATATAGTTATGAACATATCAAAGTGCTCCACAGTGCATTTAATTGCTGAGGTAGTTTTTTCTAGATAAAATATATTTGGTGGCTGTATATTTCCAGGGAATGATCCTTGGCCTTGGTCAGTTTTAATGCATAGGTAGATTTGTGCCTATGCATAGTAAAGGATTTTAAGCATTTCTACACTTAAAGTTATTCCATCATTTTAAATGATAAACCATCTTGTCTAAATTGCTAAAATGAATGGACATGACAGAACAGAACAATAGTGGTTTCTTAGTAAAATATTTCTTAAAGTTCTTAAATACGGTACTACGAGAAGCCTTGCACTTTATATATATAAATAACATAGTATAATATAAAAAATCTTAGCATAAATGCAGTAGAATAGATTTGATGATAAACAGATACTATGTTGAGAATGTAACCGTCTACTTTCTGTACTCATTTGGCAGTGTCTAGTAAAACAATAATTATACCAATTTTTTGAAAGCAAAGCCTTTTTATTTATAAATGCACTACAGAGAAAGTATTTTAAGTTTTCAAATAATTGCTTGAAGTGCTTTTATTGTTTTTGAGCATGAACAAAAGCTGCAATAGAAAATCCCCCACCCAGAGAAACCAGGGGAAATGAATTCCTGCCTCAGTTAACACATCTCTAAGAAGAAAAGAGTCTACCTCTGCTGCAGTTATTTTCACTGGCAAAGAAGCGAGCTCAAGGAGGTAGTTTCAATGGTTAATAGTTCTCCAGTTTTAGAAACACAACTTATTTTTTCTTGAATTTGTCCAGTTTCATTTTCTGGTCACTGGGATGTTTCATGAGGGCAACTGACAGCTGCCTGTCACCGGTTTGCCCAGGTGCAGATCAGCAGCAATAGGGACGCCAAGGGACCAAACCTGGCTCAGCAGGAAGGCAGTCTGAGCCAGACCACTCACTCAGACTACTGCTTCAAGGGCTCATCTCATTTCTCCACATCTCTGGGGAATCCTGCTCTCCAAGTACTCCACACAACAGCAGGCCAATGAGGATTTCCTATCGTTTAACCAGTCCTGCACTCCCCTCCTTTCAATCTTCCCAAATTTTCAGTATTATTCTTTAATTCGGGTCCTACTATATATATATTTTTTTACATATGCACTAACAGATTAATATTAGATCCTGTGGCTACTTGCCCAGCAAGTTGCTGTGGGATTTCACTGTCAGTTGGCTTTCCATCACAAAGATACAGCATTTCCAGGTTCCCTATTTCCTGGGATGCTATGCAACAACCTGTAAAATGCCGCTCCTGCTCTCCCTATCCTTTTGAGTAACTATAACAAAAATAACAAAAAAATGTATCCAAATCACCAAGCAATTCAATTACTCTTTCTTTTTTCCATCATCTTTAGACTTGGTTGGTATCCTAGCATTTGTTTAGTCAACACTAGTTGTCCAAAGGCCCTCAAAGGGAGGATACAAGAGCACATTATTATTAAAATTCTATTCTAAACTTCCAGGACAAAAATTATTTCTGTATCATCACAGAAAGTATTGATCTCCATTAGCTGAACTCCTCCCGCAAAAAGAAGGGAAATATATAACAAGCAATTCTGTCTTTTCCAGAGTAAAATCTTCAACCAGTTGTGCCTAACATAGTCCAGCACCATTGCCAGAGTATTCAGATAACAAGAACACCTTCTAGATTTTCTAGATTTGTTCACTTTGCCTTTTGCTTTTCCAGAAATGTTTCCTAATTTTTTCTGATCATTTTTTAATTTTTACTTTATGATCTTCCATAATGTTCAATACTTCCAGAGAATGTTTGTTGTTTTGGGGTTTTTTTTGGTCACTGGATTGTGGGTTTGGCACCTTGTAAAATGCACTTGAGTGAAGATTCAGAGTTCACCAGTGAATCATTTCCTTGTTGTGGCTGAAGTTAAACAGCATCATTTCTTACCTGGGAAGTACTCTGAAATAGTGAGAGCAGTGCTAATGCCTAGTGGTAGAGAGAAAGAGTCACAAGATGATGATGAGGAACAAAAGATGAGCTGTAAATATGAAAGTGGAGGGAATGGAAGAGCACTGAAAGCAGAAAGAGATAAGAAAGAGTGCGAATAACTATGTTTCTATGGTGACTGGACAAGTAGGACAGCATCTTTAACAAAATTAAACTAAATTGAATCTTTGATTTCAACTTATTTCAAGCCAACAGATTTACTTTGAAAATAAAATCAGTTCTGTGAGGTTTTTCTCCTTAATTTTCTGTTTACAGTATTTGAAAAATTAACAACCTCACAAAACCTCAGATTTGGGTTGGAGAAAGGACCAATACAGTGATACTTTTTTTGGGATATAATGGAAAAAATTTGCCTATTTTATGACAGTCTTTTTTCACATATATTATAAAATGAAAATCAGGTTTTGGACACCTTAGGATGCAGCAGAACTCAAATATAGATGTACTAGATGAACTATAAACTTTGAAGCCTTTTTCTTTGGCAGGATAGGAAGGAGGTAATTTGTGAATTTCTTAGGACAAAGTGTTTTACTGTCAAAAAGTCTCTCCTTTTTGTGTGTGTTGAAAAATTGGAAAATCTCAATTGGCAGAAAAATGCTGTTGAAAGTAGGCAAGGACACAAAGAAAGTCTGACTGTGTAGCAATGGAATTTGAGAAAAGGCCAATGAGTGTTATTGTGAAATGAAAATGTCTCTCCTCTGGAGAAAAAAATAGTGACAAGTAGATGACTTGCAAAATCAGTGACAAAAAGACATGCAAATATATAGGACTTCCTGCAAGAGGAACTATTTTGGAATCTAAAAAAAAGTGTCAGAATTCTGCACGGAATGGTGGATTTCTACTGGGGGAAAAAAAAAGAAAAAGAGAAAATTTTGCTAAATCTTTTTTAAAAAATATTCCAAGCTGAGGTTGACAAGGTTACCCTCAACTTCTTCGGAGCCACAACAAAAAAGGAACTGTGGGCCTAAGAATTTCTAGTCTTGTGTCCTGGTTTCACTGGGATAGAATCACAGGGCAGCCATGGGCTGCGGGCCATTATCAGTCTGGAGCCAGCCAGGGCAGCTGACGTGCGTTGGCTGCAGGTGTGTCCCAGCCCATAAATGCCATGTTCACTATAAAAGGAGAAGTTTGGTGATGAGGAGGTTTCTTATCTGGGTTCTTTTTGTTTGTTTCATTTTCATCAAGCTATGAAGCCAGAAATCTTTCTTTTTTTGATCCACGTTCTTGTAGCACAGGCCATGCGAGTCATCATCATTCATCTATCAAGAGCCAAAGTAAGTAAAAAATGTGACATTATAAGGTTTGTGCCAAGATTGTATATTACACCAGATTTCTTTCAGCAGTGACAGTGGTTTCTGCTATAGACATAAATATCTGTCTTTAAGGATTTAAGAAGCCCATAATATCATACTGAAATGGCTAAATTGTGTGAGAAATGTATACAAGCATGTATGAACCAGAATTTGTTAAATTAAAATTTCCTACTGAAATATTATTACATAATTACAGTTACTAGATGTTAGATGTTATTATTAATATATTTCTATGCTTATAGAATGTGTAAATATCTTTAAAACGTATTACACAATAGAGTCCCCATTTTTGTTTACATCTGTTTTCAGCAGACTTGTAAGAATAGGGGAAGAATACAGAAGATTGACCTATTTGCTTATAAAATACCCTACCAATTCTAAGAAAAAAGTTGTCATTTCAGCAGTTCATTCGGTTCCTGCTGCCAATTACGACGTTTTTTCTTCCCAGTGATCCATTTAAGAGTCTCACAAAGTGGGCTGCTGCTTCTTCCCCGCCTGGGCCCATTATTTGTTCTGCAGCACCATCTGGTGGACAGTTTTCCTCCACAGGATACTGGATTATCTTTTTTCTTTTCTTTTTTTTTCTTTTAAATAATTTGACTACCAGGTGAAGGTAATGCAGAATTTGCTGAGGTCTGTGAGCGATCAGGTGTCCTAATGGGCTCTAATCTGGGCCAAAAACTAGTTCCCAATATGTCTCTTGCATAGTTACTTAACCTCTTTGCCTCAATTTACATGTTTAAGATTCATTAGGTAACCTTTTTCTTCAATTTCACAGTTATTTCAAAATAATTGAGTTGACTTAAAATAATAGGGGTTTCCCTGCTTTCTACAAAGAGGTACAAGTGTTCAGACTGGTATTTAAATTTTTATTGCTATTACAGAGGGGAAGATACTGAACATTCCCTTTTACATTTTATAAGTTATGGCATTTCAAAGCTAACCAGGTGTAGAAGCTAAATAAAAAAAAATCAGCAGAGAAGTTCCCAGCAGGGCATGCATACCTTCTGTAACATATAAGCATAATTTCAGCCATGAGCCCTTTTCCACCATCTAATTATTTTGGAGCAGACACCAGATTTCATCGGCCATGGGAAACCCTTTCTGTAATCTTTGCACCAGATGTCATCAGCTGTCTATTAAAACTTCATCTTTAAGAAGCCACTCAACCGTTGAGAGCCTGACCCTGACTAAATATTGTTTTGCTGCTCACCAAGGAATACATTCAGTGTGCATGAAACCCCTTTACACTTAGCAACCTCCCAGCAATACTAAGTGGAATAAACCTCATACAGGTGGTTAGAAATAGTAAACCAGCAAGAGATACACTCTATTTGCCCTAATGGGAAGGAACTAAAAGTGTTAGGATTCTTCTCTTTGGGGTACTATATGAATTTGTCCCCAAACCTGCATTTCTAGAGGCGTGATAGATTCTCACCAGAGTTTTACTTTAAGATCAACTAAGCCAGAAGCTATTTCAACTCTCTGCTGCTGTTCATTTCTGCAGCTACATCAACTTTTCCTTCTGCTGGCAAAAGCAATTATGAGGCCAAACTGGTGGGGGGAGCTTCTTGCTTCCTGCTGCTGTTGGATCGTTTTCAACTTGGATTAAATCCCCAGTTCAGTTTCCCGCACAGCCAACACAAACTCGTGCAGGCAAAAGAGAGATAGCAGGGCCAGGACAAGCAATTCCCTCCACACGGCAAGTATACTGGTAACAGACAAGACAGCATGAGACATCTGGATAGGATGACACAGACCAATAATGGTAACATCTGAGCACTTCTGTCTCTGTGTTCTCCTCAGTCTGCTTCATCACTTCCAAATTTTACTTCTGTGATGTGCATTTTTATTATAGTATACACATGCAACAAAAATAGTGTTTGATCAAATTTTTTGCCTTTAAAAAGAATTATGTAAACAAGTTCAGTCACAAATTGCTGCCAAAATTACCTGTTGTAGTCTAATCTTTTTAAGAAAAAGGGAAATATTTAAGAAAAAAAAAGACAAATTCTAAAGATAGGTTTCAACACATCACATTTCTAAAAATAATACTGGGATCAAATCCTTTTACCTCAGCCAAGGTTGACTGAGTTGTACAAAGAAAGGCCATATCATACTGGGGTTCCAACTCAAGTGTACATTAATAATATGCTTAAATCTAAAAGCAAAACTAAACAGCAAATGTAGTAATGGAACATTAAGCATTATGGATGGTCATGATTTATGCTCCTTAGCAGCCAAGAACTCCAACATGTTTTGGAGTTCAAGAAAGCTCACATAAGGTCAGTAATATAAAAAAGAGAAGCTCTTGAACAATATTTGGGCTCACCTTCAGAGATCACACAAATCTTGGCACCTTGTTGCTGATCTGGCTTTGGAGACCTAGCCACCAGAACCACATCTCAAGACCCTCATAACAGGAAAATCCTGGTTTGGGACCAGACCCTTAGCAACCTCTGGTAGCTACTACACAAACCATGGAAGTCCAGTTTCCTCTAAAATGAGGGGAAAAAAAAAGAAAGAGCTGGGGAAAAATTAAAACCAGAATCATAGAATCACAGCATGGTAGGGGGTGGCAGGGACCTGTGAAGATCACCAAGTCCAACCCCCCCTGCCAGAGCAGGATCACCCAGGGCAGGCTACACAGGAACAGATCCAGGCGGGTTTTGAAAATCTCTAGAGAAGGAAACTCCACAACCCCCATGGGCAGATGTAATGAAATACATCAGCAGCTAGAAAGAATGATTATTAACCGTAAGGTGGCCACAGTCAGCAAAAGCAAGCAGAGATTTAAGTGATGGCAGACATCTGAAATCAGGAAATGACAGGCTTAATATCAATACAGCCAGTTTTGAAGCCTTCTGAGTGTAGATCAGTGCAGAACAGATTGATTTCTTACAGACTTTGTGCTCTAAGAAAAACTAGAATTGCGATTTTTAGCTGATAAAGATATGGGAACTGTTGTCTTGACAACTTTAAATCAGTTTAAAACTAGTTTTCTTCTTTTGGTAACTTTAGAGGCATAAGAACATTTTAAAACCAACAAAAGTTTCTCTTCCAATAGTTTGTACCAGTTTAATCAAAGTGCAATTAAACCAAATTTTAATTCTGTTTGATGTGATTGATATTTGTAAATAGGACCCAATATACCAATTTTCATTAATTTGCAACCAGCAGCAGTGCAGTTTACATTCCTAATGACCATGCCCCTGGGTGTCCTGCATTAAGCCTCAGATCATGGCTATTTTGTGCTTTCATTTCTATCTGAAAGGCAACTTCCATGATATTGACACAAAGATATTTAAAAAAAACCCCAATCTGATTGATACAAAACCAAGTTTAATAGAGAAGCATAAAAAATTAAGACACTTTAAAAAAAAAAATAAATATTGTTTCACTCTTCACTTCTCTTTGATGTATGTGTTATTATATTTATCCTTAATTGATGCATGTTTCACTACCTTGCCTTTTATCTCCATTTTTCAAATCAGACATTTCTAATTAATTCAATGCTGCTTTTAATGCCACAGGTTAATTTATTCCCAGCATCTCTATGAATGGGACATGGTTAAAGATGAATCTGTCTCACTATATAAGGATATTTACCATCACTCTGCAGTTGTCTGTTCATTATGACCTGATGCTAAAGCAAAGAGTCAGCTGGAGAGCTCCAGTTAGTAGCAGTAGGGTTTAGAACTGATTGTCAATGAACCTAAACAAAAACCAAAGAAAATGAACAAAGACAGATAGATCATCTTATCTACAATACCTGGCAGCATTATAGCCAGGTCTGACTCTGTAATTTAAATCAGATATTTAAATAAAACTTTATCTTAGAAAGTTGCATATTGTGCAGTATTTTCCAGATAGCAAATCTAGAAGAATGAGTGAAAACATGGAAGAAAAAAAAATAAAGCTATAGGTCTATAGAAAAGTGCTAA
Organism: Chloroceryle aenea; assembly: GCA_013399075.1. Classification (NCBI taxonomy): domain Eukaryota; kingdom Metazoa; phylum Chordata; class Aves; order Coraciiformes; family Cerylidae; genus Chloroceryle; species Chloroceryle aenea. The sequence continues at coordinate 308,238 of VWZY01013296.1, forward strand.
GAAACAAAATATCTGTAAATCTGATGATAGGAAAGCTGGTGTCAGGTTCCTAGGAGATGTTAATTAGTTTCAAGGTTGGTTGTTCAAAGACATTGATACCGTAAAATCCTAAGGCCAGTTCTTTGACAGTATTTAGGCACCTGAAGATGTAAACAGGTACCTAGCAGAATTTTCAAAATGCATATTTCAACCACAAATATTTTCACAAACTTTACTCCTAGGTTTGTGTGTTAAAAGCCTCTGGAAAGCCAAGATTATCTCAGCTCTATCATGTTTATCCATGTGCCTACTGATCCCTTCAAGGAACCTCAAGAATTCCATGGGGCAGGAAAAAGCCACACTGGTGGTTCTCCACTATATAGTATTTACCTATTGAGAGAGACAGCTTACACACAAGGTTTAGGTTTTGTTCTCAAGGCTGCTGCAATCAAAACACATGACTTGGTTTGAACCTTGTTGGTGAAAGCTTGTGTGAGGTCACTCGCTCTCAAACTGAAAGAGGACCTATTCCAGACAGAATAGTGTATCCATCCTGACCAGGAGACCACTCTACGTTGAGGAGTTAGTGATGCACACACGTTAACATGAGTAGGCAGTTAATGTGCTGCATGCCCAGCATGGTCTTCAGGCTATGCTGTACCACAACCCTGGGCCACAGGGCAGCTGGGCATCTGAAGGGGATTTACTACCTGTATTCCTTTTATTTTGTTATGTCTTATTAGGGAGGTAGTTTATTATTTGTTGTCAGGCATTTCTTATGGGGATGTACAAAGAACACTACACCATCTGTTTCTCAACTCCCCACCTCTGCTACTGGTGAAGAACAGAGGATTTACAGATGAGTTTGCACTGATTTATGTAAAATTATAAATTTAGATATAACTTTGGTTTAAACTTGTGCCAGGAATTCTTTAACTCAAAGAACATAGAGAGCATCATGCTGCCTTCTGAAGCCACTTTGTATGTTTTGAAAGACCCCTCAAGCCCTTCATACTTGGTTTGCTTCTCCACTTACAAACTTCTTCAAAGACAACCTAGCATAGAGGTGAAAGCGCTGCACCAAGAAATTAAAGAACAAAAAATGAGAAACAAGGCCTTAAAGAGCAAGTGGAAGCTGCACATTTACCTCTGCCAGGACCAGCCAGTGTGCCCAGCAGCAGGGCATGCCTTTAGTAAGACAGAACCTTTACTTTCAAAATGTGCCATCATGTCTATTAGGGAAAGCATCAATAATTAAAGTTAATGCCTGGAAACTGGCATCAGCTACGGGCATGATGACTCAACCGCTTGGAGAACCATTCATTACATTCAACTACAAAGGCTAGAAGTTATAAAAAATGCATGAATAAATTCTTTAAGTATTAACACGCTACTTCTTTCAATGTTTGTTCTGACCCAGGTGGCGCTGGTCTGACTTTATCTGCAGCTTCTTTTCACTTAAATGACCTTAGATTATTGTAGCTGTCTCTCAGGATTAAACAAATTACTCTCTTAAAAATGTATTATTGAAGGTTCCTACTTTGTAAGAGAGAAAATGCTCTCTGGCATCCTCACTTCAAACTCATTACAAAAAGTTTTATTTCACAGTGAAATTTATAATCTTAAACATAAGTATTTTGAGCTAGATATGCTTTTTTTGCTGAATTCATTTCTGAGCTGGACAATATTAAGGAAAAGCAGTCTAAGAACTACAGAAGAAAATCCTGTGTTGTGTGTTCAAATGTCACCAAGGTAGACGCAGTTCCATAGCATATCTTTTGGTCAGAGATGGTAGCCCTCCAGTATCTTCCACATTCTTCAACAGGAAAACAAACAAAACCAAACAACAGCTGTATGGAGATTTGGGCATTTCTCAGGTGCTAGAGTGAAAAGAGTTTTCGCTCTTTGATTTTTGGGTTAAAATTTCTAGATTGGATTAATTTATTATTTTGCTTAAGCTTGCTTCGGGGGTGATTTATTTCAAGGTTCCTCACTGATGGTTTATTTTTGGTGTTTGTTTTTTTCCCCTGATAGGGTTGGGCTGGAGTTTATAAATTCACAGATTATCGGGAATGATTTTTTACTTCCTTCTGCACTTGATCATTTCTTTTCAGAGGAAGAGGAGTCAGTAGCATTTAGCAGATGAAAGAAGTCAGATGTTTCAAAGAGACCTTGAACCTTGCTGTTTCTCTCTGAAGCCAAATACCCAGCAATAGCAAGCTACCTGTCATTTTTTTCTCAAAATGTTATCTTAAAAAATCCCAAACAAAAAAATAGATTACTTAGCATCTGGGTAAAAAATAACAAAAGTTGTTAGAGCTAAATTATATATTACTTAATCAGCCAGAAAGAGAAATCTGGGCACTACAGGAAACAAAAGCCTTGACTTGGAAGGTACATTGTGAAAATGGTCACCGTGTTTAAATACTGATACCAATTTTCAGAAAGCTCTGGTTCTTCAGTTTATATAGCCCTGCTGTTGTCGTAGGTTTTACAGCCCACCCATATCCTACGTGTCTCAAGTGCAGACTTGACCATTATTGGCCATTATCCTACCAGCTAGATGCTATGGCATTTTTTGTTATCCTTTAGTACATCCGTGAATCAATCTTTTCCTATATACTGAGGAAAATATTTATTTTTTTCAAGTATGACTACAATCTCTTGGATTTTTAAATTTGATTTTCCTCCCTCTCTGCAAAATTATGGTGTTGAATTCTGTGATAGTTTCAGAAAGGCTTGCCAGCTCTGTAAAACATTGAACTCTCAGCTCCTACTGATAGTACTGATGGTTGAAAAATACTGAGCACAGCCGTCCCTCACAGAGTCAGTCCCAGAAAGCAGTGCAGGGCAAATTTCAAAAAAGGGGCAGCTGAGAATATAACCAAAATGCTTCCTATCAGGACTTAACAAATCACTTCTTCTGGTAACAGCGGGAAGTATGTCACCTCAGAGTGAATTCTGCCAAAGATAAATGTAGTGATGTGCTGTCTAACCCAAAGCCCCTTGATGAGAGCACTTTACCACAGCACTTCCAGCAAGTGGGGAACTGTACAAAGTCTGGTTATGGCCAGAAAAGAGGCTATGGAGGAATGATGCCTCTGTATGACCCCATATTGACCTTACTGGTGTAAGCCACTACACCTTGGTTCTTTATTTTATAATCAGTAAAAATGCAAAGGCACTGTATTTTGACTACTTTTAGTACCATGGAATAAATTGAGTTGTCTACCTGGACTTCGCCAAGGCTTTTGACATTGGCTCCCATGATGTACTCATAGGTAAGCTTAGGAAGTGTGAGTTAGCTGAGTGGACAGTGAGGTGGATTGAGAACTGTGTGGATAACAGAGCTCAGAGAGTTGTGATCAGTGGCACAGAGTCTATCTGGAGGCCTTCCCAGGGGTCTATACTGGGTCCAGTCTTGTTCAGCATATTCATCGATGACCTGGATGAAGGGATGGAGTGTACCCTCAGCAAGTTTTCTTATAATACAGAAGTGGGGGGTTGGCTGACACACCTGAAGGCTGTGCTGATATTCAGCAAGACCTAGATAGACTGGAGAGCTGGGTGGAAAGGAACCTGATGAAGTTTAACAAGGGCAAGTGTAGGGTCCTGAACCTGGGGATGAATAACACCATACACCAGCACAGGTTAGGGGATTGACTGCTGGAAGGCAGCTCTAGAGATAATCTAGAGATAATTTTCAGTGGTGGCCAGCAACAGGACAGGGGACAATGAGCACAAACTGGAACACAGAGGGCTCTGTCTGAACATCAGGAAACAATATTTTTTCACTGTGAGGGTGACTGAGCACTGGCACAGGGTTGCCAGAAAGATTGTGGAGTCTTCATCCTAGGAGATACTCAAAAGCCATCTGGACATGGTCCTGGGCAGACATCTATCAGTGGCCATGCTTGGACAGAAGGGTTGGACAAGATGACCTCCAGAGGTGCTTTCCAACATCAACTGTTCTGTCATTCTGGGATAACAATCTTTATATAAATTTTGTCTCATGGAGACTTGGCATAAAAGAAACTGAATTTGATCTTTGCCTGAGCATTACAGAATCTTCACTGCAATTTGTACCATCTGTTATTGGACAATGCTGAGTATTCTGTTGCAAAACATCTCAAAAGGTAAAGTTTGCAGCAAACACCACTGCTTGGAGAGCTCAAGAATATATCTGTTGACAGTAATTGTCATTGCCTAAATACTGAAGAAGTGTGTCCATGCTGTTTATTTCTGTGCCACTGTTTTATTTGTGCATGAGGTGAAAAAAGGAAACATTTACAAGAGCTACCCCCATACGGGACCTCCAAATGCCAAGACCTGATGAGGCTTTTAAAACTTTTTCTGTATTCCATTACCTAGTTCACCTTAAGTAGACAAATTCTTACACAGTTTAAACTTCAATTTCTTTCTTTCTGAAACAAAGAACTGTAAGTCCAGCCAAGGTCAAACCACCACACCCTGCTGACTCTATAACATTAATAATGCATAAAAATGTAGATGGACTTGTACTATGTGAGTGGGAGACATTCTCTCCGTTTTAGAGGGCATTGACCTCAAAACAGGAGGACGATGCCCCCATTGGTGGTCATCCAAATATGTATCATGAAACTCATAATAGGCAAATAAAAGCCGAAGAAAGATCCCTTTAAAATGCCTGGACTCCTACTGTCTAACTATGGACATATTAAACATCTGCTAATGTAACAAAAAACATTATTATAAAAAGCTGTGTTTTTCTCAAGGGCACTTCAACTTTTAAAATGTATCTGTCACCATAATGAGAGTTGCACAGAAGATAGAAAGTTTAGTGGTTCTGGAAGATGGTCACTGTCCCTGAGTGCACCACTCAAAGCACAGATGCCTTTTAAACACAGGCATGAAATAACTACTAGGCAGGTAGCAGCAGATGGAGATGTTGAGGAGATGGGTTTCCTCATGGGTATATTTAGTGCAAAACAGAGATCTGCAGACATGAAGTCATACCTGTCTTCCAAATAAACAGACCTAGTTTGTCTTTTGTGGAAACTAATTTATCGTTCTGTTTGGGCCAATACATGGCTTTTGAGCTACTATATGGGTCTGAAACTAACCAGGGCAGCTTCCTTCTTGGAGCTACAGTATTACAAGACAGGTGAAAGATTGTGTAGGCCTGAGGAGATGATGAGCCACTAAGCATTTTCATTGTTAACTGTAGTCTGCTACTCAAGATTAGATGTTCACCCACCCTCTTCATCTGCAAAGGAAAGTTGTGCAAGTACTGTCATCTTCTGGATTCACTTCTCCCTTACTACCTAGTTTTCCAGGGTATATGAGATGTTTCTTTCAGTGACTGATCACAAAAAGATTTTGGCATTCAGGTCATAGAAGTGTTACCTGCCTTTGAAACAGCTAGTACTAAGGGAGTAAGTTAATAAAAATATGCTCTTTTGTCTCAGGACACAGGATGCTCTCTGATGCTTATTCCTATCACATGATGAAATGGGATGATTTTTGTCCTCTGCTCCCTTGAGCAGATCTGTCTCAAACAGCCCACAGACCTTTCACATCAAAATTAATTCAATGACTTTGAATAATAGAGAGAATACTGAAAAATTTCTTCTGCTGAAGTAAGTATGATATTCTCCAAAATGCAAATTCACTTGTTTTTAAAGAAACAGAGGCCTAAAAAAGACAGTTTGCTTGCTTTGTGCCTTGAGGTCTTCATAAAATTTCCTTAATATCATCTGAATTTTCCTCAAGCTCTCTGGATGCAGCTTGTTTGTCGGTTTCTGCATCTACCTGGTTTTTTTCCTTCCCACAGATACTCACATACACATTCAAAATCACAGCACTGAAAAATGTAAATTCTACCAGTGAGTAAGGTAAAGAATGAAACCAAAAGAAATGCTGATACATTGAGAGGATATATGAAGCATTACTTACCAGGAATACTGTAAAGTCCCCCAGTGTTAAAAAAATAATTCTTTGAATGGTATGGTATGGTAGCTCTGTGCCTATAAACACCCATTCAAACTCAGTGAAAATCTCTTGATAAGGCCAAGTAATGACACTGCCTGGGAAATCACACACAGAATCCACATCAACACCATTTCATTTATTGTCTCCACTAGTAGACTATTCTTCTTGTCAGCGAAAAAACAAGCCAGTGAGTTAATTGTTCTCCCTCTCTGCTTTCCTGTTTAGTATTTACATAGTCCAGACACGCTGGAGTGAGTTCAGAGAAAAGCAGCCAAGATGGTGAAGGTTCTAGAGAACAAGTCCTATGTGGAAAGGCTGAGAGGATTAGGATTGTTTAGCTTGGAGAAGAGGAGGCTCAGGGGAGACCTTAATGCTCTCTACAACTACCTGAAAGGAGGCTGTAGTGAGGTGGGTGCAGCCTCTTAAGTAAATAATGACATGACTAGAGGAAATGGCCTGAAGTTGTACCAGGGGAGGTTTAGGTGAGATACTAGGAAGATTTTTTTTACTGAAAAAGTACTGGGCACTGGAATAGGGTGCCCAGGGAAGTGGTGGAGTCACCATCCCTGGAGGTATTAAAAAACTGTGTGGATGAGGCACTTCAGGGTGTACTCTAGTGGGATGGTGAGGTAATGAAGGTTGGAGGCAGTGATCTTAAAGATCTTTTCCAACCATGATGATTCTGTGATTCTGTGATATGGAACAATTCCTCTTATGCCTAATTTATTTAATGTGGTATTCTGCAGCACGGGAAATTATTATATCACATTTACTACTTTAACAGTTTTTGGAAGAACAAGAAACTAGATCTTGATGTTTTGCCTAAGATTTTAAAAACAAGAAAATCCACAAAACCATGACCATCACAAACCAATACAATTTGCTAGAACATAGAGAATGTTTCCTTTGACATTTTCAGATTGAGTTGCATTACTTTAGTGTAGCTTGGCCATTATTCAGACCTTGATTCATCTCTGCAAATATTAAATATTGACCTTTATTTCCTTAGTATTGACAAAAGAGTCTCATTTAAAATACTTAACCTTTTATACCCATCTAGAACCATTATTTTCTACCATTAAATAATTCTGTGAAGTCTCTCTTTGCTTTCCTGTGTATGTCATTAAACACACCAATAACCAAAAGCACTTCTGGGCTATCACTGAGAGACCACAAAGTATCCTGCAGATACACTGCAATGTTCTAATATGGTCAGTAAGTTCCCCCATTTCTCCATTCTCAACCGAGGCAAATCAAGTTTCTTGCTTCAAAGTTCCCTATAGAGAACATAATCAATTAACTCCAGTACCTGGCACATCATGATATAAAAACTACTGCTTCATTAGAACAAGGATGCACTGGGTAAATAGCATTAGAAAACTACTTAGAGAGATTTCTAACCTCAGGGACTCATCTTCTCAGTGAAGACTAGGCCACTTAAAAGTGCCTTCAGCAAATAGTTTAGAAATATAACAAGAATCCTAGAATAAGCAATAAAAAATGCTCCTTATTCGTAATCTTAAAAAAAAAAAAGATTTTCAGCTTTATCTCTAAAAAGATCTTGTATGCTCTGTTATTTATATACAACCCTATCCTGTCATGGGAAAAACTCAGAACTTTTTCTCCATGTACAAAGTTTACCCCAGATTTCCCTTTTTTCCCATACAGACATTAATTCTGCAGGCCTAGAACAAATGTTTCCGTCCCAGGGGCAGTAATATCATCTCCATGATTTTTCCCATTTATCGGTGTAATATAAACTACGCACCCCAAACCCATCAGACAGCACTCATCATCATTCAGCATCAGTATACATTCATGTCTACAAAAGTATAGATTTCACTGACAGATTTCACTGACAGGTTTCATCTGAGCTTTGAAATTTTCACTTCTCTGAATTTTCCAAACTGTTCTTGACTTATAACAACGATTCCAACTTCGCATCTAAAAGCCATGTATATAAAAGCAAAAAACTAAACACGATGCAATGACATAAGTAAATAAACATAAAATGTTGGCAGCAAAATGTAGACATCGGAACACTTCTTAGAAAATCAAGCATAAGATTCCCTCACTGGCACTTAATGAAGTGTTATATGGTGAGCAAGACTACTATCATGTCATACTAGGGTCAGAACAACCCAGAGTCACAGACATATGCACTTCTCCTGCACAATTACTATCAAACCAACACTAGAACACCTGATTAGTAACTTGCATGCATGTTTACTTCAGCAGGTCTCCAATAATCAATCACACTTCTTCATTAGATAAATACCTTTTTTTGCACAAAACCTTTGCACCCATAATTCTAAAGGTCTGAGTTTTTTGTACTAAAGTATTGACCTGCAAGATATATCAATGACTTGAAAAAGGAAACAGCAAATTAACTGCAAAATTCACTTGCGCTGTATTGCGCTGAGTTGCACAGGCAGGTCATCCTTCCAGAAATGTTTACAAAGTAGCAAGATTCCAGCCTAGTAGGTCCCCAAAACCATGGAGCCACTGCAGTTTTCCAGAGGAGCTGAGTTCCTCAGTTCCCTTTGACCTCATGAGCAGACAGGTTTACATGCACCCTTTAAAAATAAAGACCTATATACTGATTTTCACAATAAACCCTGGAACAGTAGATGTAGGCTGATTTGCTAACATTAATTACATGATAATATTAATTACATAATTAAAAATTAATTACATAATATGTGCTTATGTTACAAGACATACTAATGGTCTTTGTTAATAGCTGGTGAAGCGAGGTGTTGCTCAGCAATCCAGTTGGGATCCCTCCAGAGAATGTACATTTGACATCTCTCTCAAATCCCTGGCAAGCATGCCCTTACAAAGCAGTGTTTGGTGGGAGCTTCTTTCCCATTGATCCTTGTTTGACAATGTTAAGAAATAAAAGAAAGGAAAATACCACATTCAGAATAATGTCTCAGAGCTGCAAAGGATCCCTGTAGGCTGGAAAACATAATTTATAATTTTATTTAAATTAGGCTTTACTTTCCTATAGCTCTTGTTTCAGTCTGAGGTTTCAGCCAGGCATAGTTTTCTCTGTTAACACTTTGTTTATTGTCCATAAGTATTCTTCTCAGCTTTAGGGCTCCAGACCACTTTTTTTTTAACATCATAGATGAGTTTTTAAACTAGAAATCATTAAAAACATAAAATGAGCTAACTGTATAGAGAGGTTTCCAAAGCTGACTTCAGAAAACTGATTCTGAACAATCATTACCTGTTTTTCTCCCTCTTGTTACTAATGATTTACTTTTCTCAGGTCTCTTTTCCTGCTGACATTTACAGATGCTTGGTTATTCACATGTTTTGATAGCTATACCAATAAAATTAGATCCCTGTGCAGTGAAGCATAAACCTAGTTAAGTTGTATTGAAAACTGTGAGAAGCAGCAGAGATAGATAACAGTGTTCCATGCAGAAGTGCTATTCAGAGAGGTTTGGCTTGAGTTACTCAGTTTTAAAATAAAACACCAGAACTACATGCTGGAGAAGACAACAGGTGGTTAAAATATTGTTGCACAAATGCTTTTCTCCTGAATTCCTTTTGGCATCCCATTAAAAAAGTCTAATACAATGTCAGCACATATGGGTGCTCATACAGGATCTCATTCTGGTAAAGAACACTAAACCCCAAACACAATTGGTTTCTCTTATGATATGATGTAATAAAAAGGAGCTTTTAGAAAAGTAGTACTATTCTCTTTTATTGGAAGAAAGGAGACAAAATTGTTTATTTGAGATTTGATTTAACTAAAGCTCAAATTTGTCTAGTTTATATTAAGGTTATACTGGTTTATAATCCTCAGAATGTAATCATGACCGTCATTGGGATAAATGATGGCACACCATACCAACATCCCAGCCAAAGCTTTCCTTTCAACAGAAAATACATTCTCGTTCTTCAGAAAATAATAACCAGATACTGGTTTATGGATGAAATTTAGAAGCCTATTTTGAAACATAATACACAAGGAGGAAATATCCAGTTGTTCTACTTTGGAAGAATTTACATGTGTTGAATATTACACATCTATGAACTAAAAATGAGGGCCTTAAGTAAGTTAACTTCAATAATAAGCGTTTAGGTTCCTGTTCAGCAATGTACATAATAACAAATTGATGAATTGGAGCCACATTTAGTTAACAGCATAAAATTCTGGCATGATGGATTCACTACTTAGTTATTCAAATATAACCCATTCAATGTCATGCAGTTTTCTTTGTGGGGGTAAAACGCTAAAGACAGTAGTAAAAAAAAAAAAAAATAGTAAAATAAAGTTTAAAAAATCCCGTGAGTTTCTAGGCATACAAATGACTTAAACTTCCGACAGCTGGAAGCCTGTGAAAGCTTAGCTCAAGATTTTGAGAGCTGTGTTGAAAACAGTGGCTCTTGGTGGTGTGTTTTACATAAATATGGGGAAGAAATCACAGTGAAGAGTTACATTGACCAAGAACTCAAGAAGTATCTTGGTATTTATATTTGAAGTAAATTTGATTGTGATGCCAACCAAACTGCCCATTTCTATTCTCATTTGCTTGTAGATTTTTTTAATAAACCCACTTTTTGTTCAAGAGTTACCCAGAGCAACTTTATTATTCTGTCAAAAGCCTCTTCATACTTTTAATAATGATTTTCATCTCTACCTCTGTAGTGTCTAGTAATAAATTTAGTTTTTCTTGGCACAAGAATCACTCTCTTCCCTCATGAAAATTGAACATTATTATTAATGTGGATAGTCAATTACTTCAGATTAATGTGGATTTATATTTAAAATCAATACATCAACATGATGCAAAGCACTCTTAAAACACTATAAACTTCTGCTGGATATCTAATCAATTTGTAAAAAATTCATAAAGCGTCGGGAATCTATACACCTGCATCATTTGTATGGATATTGTATTTAGGCAATGAACACATAATTGACAGCTGTGGGGCTTAAAATATGGTTTATTTTATGTAGATTTTTCTAAGTTCTTATTCTGTCAGTTACTCATAAAAGGTTAACATCAAATACATCTAGAGGAGAAATAAAATACAAAAATGTTGAGCGTAAACTCAATTCACCATGCGTAAAAACTAGTAAGGGACACATATCCAAATGCTTTCTAAGGTGGCTGGCATTGCCAAAGAGTAACCTCTGTCAGCTATAAAGTACAGGGTTCAGTGTAAGCATAGTTAACTGAAATGAAATGACCCAGCATTTGCAGACGAAGTGGTCTGACCCTGAACTAGTTTCTAGCTTCCTCTTCATGGAAACAAGGAATTGTTGCAATTAAGACAACTGTCTGTTCTGCATTGTCTGGTTTAGTTGGAGTTCTGGACACTGAAGAAACTGCTCACAAGACCAGTAGGTCATTCAGCTTTGTCAAGGCAGGGTCACCACAATCTAGCTCATTTGTCTGGTCTGCTCCTAATCAGAGCCACAACTTCTACAGTGGTCATAAAGTCTCATACCTTGTGTACCACACTGCAGTACTTAAAGAACTCTAATATCCCCCTGTTTCCTTTACCCAAGTGACATCCTTAGGGCTCTCTAAGTGCATAAAATAAGCATGATTTGATGCAGGGCATTTGAAAGAAAGAGTAGGTGTCTTGGGCAAATTTCTGCTTTTTTGGATCGGGAACTCCTTAACACGTGGCGATGAAAGCTTGGATTAATTTTCTTTTTTTTTTCTTGGTTTTTATTCAATTTTTACATTTCACCCCATAACTAAACAAAAAAAACCCAAACATATTAGTGTAAGTTCAATAAAATAAAGCTAAAGAGTGCTTCATCTTTCTTCTTGTCTGAGTTTTGAGTTAAAACTAGAGAATACTGCACAAAGATGGGAAGAGTGTGGCTCAGCCTTTTTGTCTCTGCCAGGTCTTTGTTCATGACCTGGACTCCACTTGCATCATGTGTTCCCCACTGCCTTCTCATGGTAATGCAAAGTCTTGACTGAGCAATGCTTTTCAGTTAATGTTACATATATATGGTTAGCATTGTCCCGTAATTACTTTTCATAGTTTTCTTTTCTCTCCTTCTGTACACAGACATATAATACATTCATTGTTTTCCTTAGCATCTTGGTAAAGAACTGGGTGAAGACAAAGAAAGATCCTTGTCCTGTGGAAGTGCAGACCAGGACCCTGCAACTGTCTTGGCATGGCTGATCTCTACTCATGAGTGGACACTTCTGATGACACTGAACCAAATCAGTCAGTGATGCCCTGATGGTCTGGGACTGGGTAATCAAAAACTTGTGAGTCTTCTCCACTGGAAGGTCTGTTACACCCACAGCATTTACTGTATGAAGTCGGTGTATCTGTAAAATCATTACTAAAGAGGAAGTTTTTTTCTCCAAATGTATTTTATCCTGATGTTGGAAAAGTTGCTGCAATCAATGAGATACAGAACTTCAGAGAGATCCTCCCTTCAGGACTCGCACCAAAAAACTACAGCTGCAGATCTGAATTCTTTGACAAAGACCTTTGAATCTTTTTTTTTTTTTTTTTTTTTGGCTAAGAGATGTCTTAAAAAAGTCCCAGCAGCAAGTTTTCCAACATGGAAGTTGTTACTTATGCTGCAATTACTTTGCTTCTATTGAAACAAATTCAGTTCTTTAATAGAAGAACACTGAACCCTGTACTTCATAACTGACAGAGGTTCCTCCTGTTTGTTGCGTAAAGATAGTCATGCAGAGTAACACCTGCAAAGCCCTTCTTGTGTTGCAAACCTTCCCTCTTTGGTGAACTCAAGTGCTCCTCATTCAGCTACTGGAGAATGGAATCTTGAAAAGATGTTGTGCTTTTTCATGCACTCATTTATACAAAATTCTAGAATTTAGCATAAAGCATGGACTTATTTTGATTACACTGGCAGTGGGAAATTCAGGTACTGTACTGCTACAGGCCAGTGACACCTCTACTTCTATCACAAGCAGCATATGATGAAAGTCGAGTAGCTAGATGTATGGGAAAATCTTTACTAAACACTGTTTTGCATGCACTTTTGGAATTTTAGATAAAATTACTGTGGGTCTTTGAAGTTGAAAATTTGCTGTGCAAAGTGACACAGCAAAATATATGAAAACTCTAAGTAAATGGCTAATATTTTATTGTATAAAAAGCAATGACTGAATCATGAGACAATAGTGTGAAGCCTGTGAACATGTAAGCGATTGGTAACAGAAGCCTGGCAAAACTTATATCCATAATGCATTAAGCATTAAATATATTCTTTCTGCTACTTTGCCTCTTAGGACTCAAAACTGCTCAAATTTATCACCTTTAACAGTGTTTTCACCAAAGGATAACTGAATAAAAAGAGCAAAGAGTATCTTTCATTCCAGCACAGTACTTGATGATTTTTGCAGCCTTGAGCACACAGATGCAGTCTTCATAGAAAAAAACATTGCTTACATTGGCCATAAAGTATAAAATCCCCACAGATTTTGCTGAGAAGGTTCGTTCAACTTCACTATTTAGTCAAGCTAAGCTAAGGACTGACAATTTTTTATTTATTTTTAAATTTTGTTGGTACATTTTTCCAATAGCCTGGAAACAATCTTGAATAACAAATATATTATGCACACGCTTAATGATTTAAGCATATTACAACAGGATAGTGAAGCTTCATCGTGTCTGCCAAACATGAAACCATTTCTGAACCAAGCCCTTCAGTTGAATTAATTAAAGAATTCTTTTTTTATTTTTTTTTTCCTGGAACTAATTAACTTTGGTTCACAAAGAACTTTTGCCTAGTGCCTGGTTGATTTTGTAACAGAGTTGCACTATAGCTGTGTGGGAGCTATTCCCTGCTTAGACATTAGACCAAACTGGTGAGAACAGCTGTGAATTTCTTAACCTCAGGAAAAATTTCAATTGTAATGAATGTCCTATTGGACACCAGAGCATCTACACCAGCTCAGTTTATTATGGAGTGGATGCTCTGACAGAGCAGGACTGTGGCTGAAGCACTTACTGGTATGGGTGTGCTCTCTCATGTAGGTTTTCAAAAGTCTATTGGTAACATTAACCAAGAGATGGAAAAAATGGGCACATGCAATAGTCATTGCATGCACTTGGATGTGTGCATTTTGTACAGTTGTGGATGCCATATTTTCTGGGCTAGAACAAGCAGATGATTATTATGGTTTAAATTATATATGTCCATTTTAAATAATGTACACATAGCAACACGTGTGCCACTGTTTCCTTGGTGTATACTATTTTTACATTGCTTTGCTTTACTCCTCTCCAGCTGCTTACCCTTGAAGCAAATGAATAATCTCATTGGATTAACTGTTCTCATTTAAAACAAAGCACATACAAATGTTTAAGCCATTTTGAAGTACTTGCCTTTCATTCAAGGTATAATTTTTTGTAACCGTTTTTTTTCCTAGATACTTGGCAGGAGTCCAGCAGTGCAGTGGCAAATGTTCAGTTCAGGCTGTCTCATGTTGGAAGAGGTTTGTTATTCAAAACCAGTGACTATTTTACAGGTAACCTGGTTGATATTATTAGCATCTATGAATGCTCTGTAGTACAAATAATACAGAAAGAGTAGCTCTGATACCAAGAAGATAAGCAGCCATATTAAGCCAAAAAGGGATATTTCCTCTGATTCTCAGTATCCTGCCTTGTCTTTGACAGGGAGTATTGGTATGGAAAGAATCCAGGTTGCCCCATGCAAAGTGGTCGTTCCTAAACTCAGATGGTTCCTGGCAATCAATTTCTTTGGGACTTTCTAAGCTTGAGGTTGTGTTCAGTCCAATATGCTTAGTAGCTATCAGTAGGCTTATCTTCTATGAAATTATCTAATTTAATTTTTAAATTATTTATACTTTTGCCCTCCTTAGCTTCCTCTGTGAGTTCCATGATTCTGTTAATATGTTGGATAAGAAAGCATTCCATTTTATTTGTTTTAAACCTGTTATCTGATAATATCTTTAGATATCTCCTAGTGCTTGTGTTGTAAGAAATAGTAAATGGTGTAAGAAATAGTGAATGGTCATTTTCTATTTCCTAACTGTGATTTTATAGACTTTTATTATATCCTTGCCCTTAATTATTTGATTTTTAAATTGAAAGACCCTAACCTGCTTACACTCTCCTTATATCTCTGATCAAACTTGCTACATTTGCCCCAGGTTTCCTCTTGTTCTGCTTTGGGAGAGGATATCTTAGCTGAATGTAGCAGCCCAGCAGATTTCCACCTATATTGCCACTCACTGCCAGCTCTAGGTTTGACCAACCTGAAAAATTTTGTATAGTCAAAGAATTTTCTTATCTAATTGTTTACTCATTTTTTTCCAGGTCACTTGTCCATATATGGGAGAGTGTAGGTCCCAGTGTAGATCCCTGAAGGATCTGAAATATCTTTTTTTTCACTGTGAAAACTAACCATTTATTTCTGCCTTTTGTTCCCTCTCTTTTCCCTACTCATGGGTTCATGGGAGGAATTTCTGTGTTACTCATGTCAGTCTTAGCTAAATTGGTCTCTCTAGTTCTAGCACCCTACAAAGACTTTGGTAAGAGCTTGGAGAAATCTCTTGGAAATCTGCGCGTACTTCATCAGCTGAACAATGTGTCAATATGATTGTCAACTCAGGTGACAGTTTAGTACATGTACAACCACGACTTATCTCTGCAAAGCATATGGTTTCTTCCCTAGTAGGTTGTTTCATCTGTGTTACTTTTTATCTTGTTAAATATTACAATTCCTACCAATATCTGTGGTATGCAATGTGAGACACAAAATGTTGTCAGGATATTGTCTATTCAAAGAGACTCATCCTTCATTGTACCCATTCAGTCCTCAGCTCTGTTGTGGTCTGCCTGTGTTGTTGAACCTGAATATACATGTACAGGCTTCTTCACTTGTAGGAGATTGGACCAGATGTAATGATCTGCCTGGGCAGATCACAATTCATTCTTTCTACCTTTTCCTATTGTCCTGGTTTGACCTAGAACAGAACTAATTAGCTTCAGTGATTTTACTTTTCAGCTCAGTCTCTTCTATATAACTGCACTTTCTGAAGTAACAGTATATTTATGCAGAGAGCATCTGCTTTCAGGAGTGATAACACTCAATATTTAGAGTTACTACCAAGGATTGGTGTGCAGAAGGGCTCTTGCTTAACCAACAAACCATTCCATTCCATTCCATTGTCATATTCAGAGTATGAATCTGGACACAAGGATCAAGCTCTCTTCTTCTATAGTCAGAGTTAGAGGAGGATTCTGTTCATTCTGCCTTTGATCCCAATCCATGTGTTCCTTAATCCAGTTCCAGTATCCAGATCCTGAAACTGGTTCCCATCTGCTGCTGAGTCCAGCCTGGGACTTCCCCAGTGCCTGCTCCACAGCATCAGTGGTGATGGTGACATATTTGCCGTTAGGGGGGTTGGGTTTGATATTGATTTTATTTTTTAAAATTATATATTTAATTTTATTATTATTTTCATTAAAGCTGTTTAAGTTTTATTTTCCAATTCATAAGTCTCTCTCCCTTATTTGCTTTCTCTTCCCCTTTGGGAAGGGAGAGGTTTTAATAGAGACCATCTGTCACTAGTCTGGTGGCCAGCTCACTCCTAACCCTTAACACCTATATCCTTGAAGCAGCAGGAAGAAAAGAAATCAGACCAAAATCTGAAAGCTCAACACCTTTCAGACTTGGACTCTGTAATGGGCTGAGCAGGGAGCAAATTAGTTACCTTACTAAGCTGAAATTAAAAAAATAAGGTTGTAGCTGTTGGTAGAGGTTTTATGCTTATTAGAAAGCACTCAAATAAAACTACTTTCTCTTAAGTATTTCACAACCTGTACATTGTCTATTTTATAAAGTATCTGTTGTATAGATTAAGATGTACTTCAGTGCTTTTTCTGAAGAGAAAGAAGTTCATATCTCAGGTGTTTCCCCATAGCTACTGTAGAAACTTTTACAATTAAAACATGTTAAGTGTCTGTGGGGAAAGGTAGGATACAATCCACAAAATTTCAGAGACCACTATTTGCATATTCCCCTTGTTTCAGAAGAAAGATTTTGGAAAGCTTAAGTATTTACTGAATAGTTGCTCTGAACAAAGAAGCCAGCAAGACTGCAGGCAGGTAAGTAAAGTAGATTTCTGCTGATAAATAATTAATTGAGTAATACTGATGCCCCCTATACATAACCATTGCATTTATGCAAATATCATTTAGAAGCAGAAAGAGCATTTGCTTTGAGTGTGCAACATTATTGATGGTTCTGACATTTTAGACTATTTCACTTGAAGCTGTCATTCCTGCCTTGAGTGTAAGAGTGCTAATCTAGTTGATACCAATTTCCCAATCTTGAGGGACCTGCACTTGGCAGTCTTTGCTGTGGTATGAAAGAAGAGCAGATGACAGTATTGAACACCAGCCATATGTATACTCTGGGAAACTGGGCCCTTCAGTATATATTATTAGGCTTAAATACCAAAGTACTAAAAAGTGCTGGTACATTGAGAGAACTGTGACTATTTCTCATATTGAAACAGTAATTTGGGTTGAGTCTTTGCTGCTGTTTTGCTGTGGAAAACATTTTGCAGAGGGGAAACAGCAAGAACAAGGGTGAAATGGGATAATTTAGGATGCATGAAAACAACTCTTTGATACCAAGGCAATGAATATTAAAGATGGAATATTTCAAAATATATGCAGGGTTTTTAAGCTTTCAAACTAGTTCAAAGACAATCTCAGTAGGGTTATTGATTTTTATCTCACATTTAAGCAGAACAAGAAAGATACAGAGGGACAAGATGTTTTTTTCTGCACTTTAAGTTTTAATTTCCTTACGTAAATAGAGTAATCCTCTTACACGAGCAAAGAAATTTAGATTCCATTTTTTTTAGTGGATATGAAATAAACAGGCTTTTTAGAGTGAGTAGGTTTTTGTTTAGTTGCACTAATAGGATAAAACTTTTTTGTAAGCACAAGGCTTGGTCGGTATCATTTGGCAAATATTGACAAATACTGACATCCTTTAAGAGACTGCAGCATTGGCTGTCTCATTCATCAGAAAGGTGACTGATAAACTAGGTATCACTTTTCTAATGCTTCCAGTTTAAAACTTTTGCAAGAAATTTTTTTGTCAGTTCACAGAACTGAGAGCATAATCAGTGTTCTACCAAACATATCTTAATTTGGCAATTGTGTTAATGAGGCAAAGTCCTGTGGTTCACAGGGCTGAGGAATTTTCCAGTTCAGTTGTTGGAATGTTAGTGGTAGGTTTCTTTAGAGATTATTTAGGCTTTTGGATGCACAAACATTCTTCTGACTTCTTCACCATAAGTGTCCACTACCAGTAACCTCTGCTGAATGTGCTCACCCCACTGATGAGCACCCTCATCAGTTTCTTCCTCAGGAAAAGTCTGAGCCTTACTTAAATTTCTTCTTTCAAGAGGCATACATGGCTGGCATCATCTCTTGTTTTTCTACTTAGTTAACATGAAGGTTACAACCCTCTTCTCTGTCTTTTTAAGAGAAGGTGATGAGGTGGGATACTGATGTGCACTGATGAGGGACAGCAGATTGTAGGACAGATGGCAATGAAGGGGGCATGGCAACAGCTGGTACAGCTTCTTCCCCTGTCCCTTTCACTTCAGGTAGAGGAGAAACCCTCCCATGGGACCCTGAACTGAGGATGGTTAATGGTGAATAATTTCACTGGAATACCAAAAGTAATAAGACATATGGGGGATAGTAGGCCTCCCGTTCAAGGAATGTGAAGGAATATTCTGCAAAAGAGACTTTCATGCAAGCAGAAGGGATTTCTTTTATGCAGTGTCTTACCTAACAAGGAAAGAAAAGGAAGATGTGGAATGACAGAACTAGACAAACCAAGCTACTATGAACATTGCAATGGGTGTCAAGTACTGCTGTGACTGACCCAGCAAAAGTGTCATTTACTAACTTTTTTGCCAGTGAGTAACTTCCATCAGAGTTCAACTTCACTTTCACCTTGGTGCACCTTCAGGTGGCTCTTGTGTGTTCTGTCAGCTCCCACAAGCCCTTTATTAATAAAAATTGGGTTTTTTTTCTTTTTTTTTTTTAAGACACAAATTATACTGAAGAACAGAACATTTCAGTAATTATTTAGTAAAACACACTTCCTACTTTGCCAGCCTGTAGTTTAAAAGTTAAAGAACGTTGTACCGTTCTTCAGACAAGCAGTATTTTCAAATAAAACCAAAAGCAAAGTCTCATTAAAAAAAATACTAATCATACCGTAAACTCTTAACCTTGCAAAATAAGACACTGACAATTACCTTTCTAACATTTTGCAGTTTAAGCCACAGTGCCATCAAACTGTGTCCAAAGTACTTAAGACTTAAATGTCCACTGTAGCAAAGCCAGTGTTATGCAACATAGCAAAACTATCATACTATATAGGATACCTTTTAAAATATTAAAAATGATTATTTAAATTTTAAATTCTTCCAACTGTTCAAGAAATTACCCAAATAGGTTATCCTACTACCTTCCACTTCCCTCCAAAATTATCTCTAACTTCCAGAGTGTTGCCTTGTTCAGGGCTTATGATGTGGATGAAACCCTCTGAATGCAGTGCAAAACTGGTAAGCACTGGGAACGTGCTAACAGGCCTTCAGATCTCTTCTGCTCTCCTTTCTCTTGCATAGTGGGATAAAATAGCATTATTTTGCCTAAACTGTGGGGCGGGTAGCTGAAGACTGTATGAGACTGGGCTGGCAGCATGAGACTGTTAGATTCATCATCCCCTTGGACCTAGTAAGTTGTTTAACTTTTGACATTTTGACGAGCGTTCGTGATCCAAGGCACTGTAGGGAAGGAGATGGGGAGAGCACGCCTGCTCTTGCTGCAGACCAGTCACTTTATATTTCCACTCTGTTCTGCAGCCAGATGGCTTCAACACACACCACACAGTGAAGTCACACCTAAACATGTTCTACTATGCCAGTAATGACTACTCTGAAGCCCACCAACATCAAAGGAAATTTTGTTACTGACTTAATGGGGTTTGGATCAAGCCCCAAGTAATCAGTTACATATATACCCTAATGCACATTAGTAGATCCAAAAGAGTATAGGGACCCATCATAAATATTGTTTCTAAAGCTGGTGAATTGATTTTTACCAGAAGAGTGTAACAGAGAAAGAAAGATTAGAGAGAATTATCCTTTTAGGACCTACTATTACATTTATTAAAGTTCATGTCCTGGGTACAGTGAGGAATATAGTATTTGGACATGGGAAAACTTTGCAGGGAAAAGACAAGACACAAAAAGGAAGAGAAGGAATCGATATTTAGCAGGAAGATCTAAGATACTCTCCCAGTGACTGTTTCATGTTGTAGACCTTTGGTCTTCCTTTCTAGACCACTGTGAGACTGCTTTAGGGATTGTGCAGCTTTCACAATCATTACACAGCAGAGTTACAGGTAAATCCCAGTAAAATTTGGATTTAAAAGCATTTGTGGCCCTGGTAGCAAGGAGTTTAATTTGCTCTGGTTTATGTCCATAGAACCCACACTGATGGGTGGGATTGGCTGAAGGAGGGATGGCTGCCCCAGGGTGTTGGATACCAGAATGAGATGTTGATCCTGGTCCATGATTAGTGCCTCCTTTCTGGCTGGGTAAGTAACTGCCCAGCTTATGAACAGTTAGGATTTGAGTTTGAAGTACTGCAGCTGAGGTGGATCTGACATCTCATTGCTCAAAACATCCACTCAGTTTCCAGGAAATTGCTGCTTCTTCTGTTCAGCAATAATAATAACCAGCAAGAAGAAATACTAAAGGGGAAGCTTGTAACGGCAGGTTTTGGGTTGGATGAAATTTGAGTGACTGGAAGAGCTTCAGATTGCAAACCATTAGCATTTCCTAAAAATGCTAATTCCTTATTTTTTGCATAAGTCATCTAAAAAGAGCCTCCAAGCTCATGTTGCAGAAGATGAAAGAAAAAAGAAGGAAGAGGTTTAATATGAGAAGAAAAGCAACAGGACAAGGAAACAGATGACAGAAGAACATGTAAGTAGGTCATGCACTGCAGATGTGCTTTACCCACTCTAAGAATCATCCTTCAAAATTTAATATACGGACAATATAATCTCTAGAATACTATTTAAAATATACTTTTATTTAGAGGAGGTATGAAGAAAATAGTTACATCACAGGATAGGATTTCCTGAGCAGTATGCTTACAAAACAGCTCAGAAATAAATCCAGAGAAATCTTCTACAAAAGCCTATATAGCAGGTTGTTTGTTGTTTGTTTTTCAGACAGCTCCATCTAACAGGTAGAAATGTTTAATTATATAACTTATAAAAAACTTGCTCCTTTTCCAAAAGATTTCTAAATATAAAAACTGTAATTTATCTGTGCTTAAATACTACATGGTTTGTGACATAATATGCAGATATTTATGAATGTGTTTGCGATGAGTCTCACACTTACTCAGAATGCACAACAGATGCTCAAGCAGAATGCAGACAATGCTCTTTTCATACGGTGAAATGTAGGTGGTCATGGACAGAAGAAGGTAAAAGGCAGAGGAGCAGCTGAACATTCAGTGGTATTGCTCAGGTAGCAGCTACACAGCCCTAAAGCCCCACCTAAGCCCAGTCATGTGTTAATGTATAAATTTCTGTTAGCTGTGTACTACTGACCAGAGTGTCACAATATGCAAAAATACCAAAAAGACAAAAAAAATTTAAGAGTATTAATAGATCAATCCTCAAAACATTCTTGTGAAAACTGGGGCAGAATGACTTACAGTTTGATCAAACTGTGAAAAATAAAATTCTAACTCAAGAAAAATCAGAGCTACACACAGTTCTTGTCTCAGCTACCTCACTCCCAAGATGCCAGTGATGCTTCACTCACCCACTGGGCAGTTTCTCCAGTACCAGCTGAATCTTTCACAAGGGAAAATCTGATTGAAAATTCTTCCAAAGCTGCAAGCACTTTTTTCTGAGGGTATTTTTGTCTGTACCTTTTTTGCTTCACAACTGCAAGAAAAATATTCAAGCATCTGAGATGCAACACAAGCTACAAACTGGCTGAGTCAGTTTGAGCTTCCTAATGAGACTCTGGCACTGAGTACGGACACTGAAATCTCCAGCCGTGACACTATTAACACTGGTGGTGACGAACTCAAGTCTGGGGTATGGGTCTTGACAATTCTGCCATAGGCTGGCAGAAAAAGAAGGACTATGAACTGCAAGCTTATTTGCACATCAGTCCCATACTGATGCCAGGTCATCAAGGTTGTGGGCAGATGTTTGGGCATCCCTGAGCCTCAGTGATTTACTGGAAGGTCTCTATACCAAGGCACATTCCCTCACATGCAGTTTTCTCAGCTT
This sequence comes from Chloroceryle aenea, assembly GCA_013399075.1. Lineage (NCBI taxonomy): Eukaryota > Metazoa > Chordata > Aves > Coraciiformes > Cerylidae > Chloroceryle > Chloroceryle aenea. The sequence continues at coordinate 330,553 of VWZY01013296.1, forward strand.
GGGAGTGAGCATTGTGCTCTTTTCCTAAAATAAGCCTTTAAAGGTAAGAGATTAAATTTCTCCTTAAACCCTGTACTAATAAAATATGTCAAAAATCTGAAGCCTAGAGTAACTTTACTCTCCCAAAGCAGGGATGAAAATTGATCTAAAGATTTAAGAATTGCAGATGTGTTTCCAAACACATGGGATTAAGAGGAAGCAAAATAAATCAAAACCTCTTAATTTATTTTCAGTCCTTTCCCACTCATATAGCCCATATGCTTAGTATCTATAGCAGAAGATCATTCTTCCTAACTTTACATCAACATAATTTTTCTTGAATCTATTTTGCTTTACATCAGCAAAGTACCATGTAGACCTATGGCATTAAATTATCCTAATAATATTGTCAAAAAGAAGATAAATAAAATAAAACCAACCCAAACCAAAAAACCCAACAAACAACAAAACAAACAACTCCTTTTTTTTT
>VWZY01013296.1:331033-343148 GCA_013399075.1 Chloroceryle aenea
TTTTTTTTTTTTACCACACCTGCTAAATCCTTACTTTAACACTCATTTTGATTCCAAGGTTAGATTCCTTTCTAAGTTACACTGAGACTGTAAGAATAATAATTAAAAAAAATAAGGTATTTAAACATAATAACACTGAGCATATGAACTAGAGAGAACGTCCAAGTTCTCTAAGCAGCTGGAAATTAGTCCAGAAGGAAAGCTCTAATAGAGGCTACTGCAGATACTGACAGTAGGAGAGTACTTGCCCCCAGGAACTTCATCCTTATACCTGCAGAGTGGCAAGAACATCCACAATTTCTGCACATATACTCCTGCTTCATGTAAAAGACCATCCCGAGGATGGCAGCTTCCCTGGTCCCCAGGATCCACCTGCCCTCTGAGGATTCCTGTTGCGTGGAGGTGAGTTCACTTTCTGTTGATAAGGAGTGGCATAAGGTAATTTCCCTTTTAAGTCAATTAATAGCCGTACAACTGTTAGAGTAGTAACAGCAGTAACAGCCATACGGCTAATTCCTTTTATAAATCTACCAACTCTTTTTTCTCTACTGATAAAAAGATTGGCACTAATTGTCAATTAAAAAGGAGCTGTCAGTTGTCAATTGTCAATTAAAAGGAGCTGTCGGCTCTTGTTTTTTGGTAAACTGCCTTGAGTGCGATTACTTTGCCTGTGTCCTCTCTCGTNCGCCGCCCGCAGCCCCGGCGGAGCCCCAGTACGGCACGATACCCGGCGCACTATCCCCCGCCGGCAACCACAGAAGCGGCGTTTTCTCCGATTTAAGATCCACAGGGGCTTGAGATTTGGTGTCGAGCCTTGGCATCGGCGGAGAACGCGACGCTCAGTGCCGGCGCAAGTGCTTCAAGTGTTCAGGATGTGTTCAGCGAGCGCTTCATCTGCGCTCTTATAAGAGCAATACTTTGCTGTGGCTCTAACTAGGTTTTCCGTAGCGAAGTGTAATAATACATGAGCATTGCAGGAATCATTTGTGATTTTTAGAGCCTTGGCACGATCCCTTACCTTGGTGGAATGTTCTGCCTATGGTTCCCATTATGTTGGGAACAATAAACTGGACTTGTGGCTTAAATAAATACACATTTGAGTTAGTAATTAGCTCAAACTTCGAGTTAAACAAGATTGCTGTGATAAACGTAATTATGTCTCTTAACTAGATTTGATTTCAAGTGTATCTGTTTCATAATGGTTTTAGAACAAGGTTTCAGAAAAACTTGGCTGGTTTGTTTGTTTAAATTTCACAACATTGAAAGGTACTAAAGAAGAGAAATGCTCTCATCCATAAGGGGTTAGGCTGCAGTGAATCCTTCTTCCTGTCTGTTTCCTCCTCAGCTTCACATACATGTAACAGAAATAATGTATGTACCTGAGACATAGACTGGGTTAACATTGGATGATGTCAACTGTCCTCTGTGATCATTATCTTTCCGCACATCTGAAGTCTTTAGAATATTTAAATTGTTTTACAGATGACTGGAAATACTGAGCAAGTTATGTTCCCCGTGCTCATGTAATTTTAGTAGAAGAGGCTTTGTATTTTCTATCTGTAAAAATAGCTTTAAGAAACAGATTCCCTGAACATCAGAGAGTTTCTAAATCTACAGAAATACCAAACTGATTGATAGTTTATTAAAATATCCAGCAGAAGTATGTTTAGTTGCCTGTGGTAGATCTAAACAGCTCACTGTTAGGAAATAACCGAAGAGGAAAAATATCATGCACCTTTACGAAAAATTTCTTTTTAAGGTTGAGAAGAACAAACCACTAAAGAAAGCCTCTAATCAGATTAACTGATTGGAAGTCTCTGAAGACATAAAGGAAAATTTATGTAGAGTATTAAGAATAGGATCTCTCCAGTATCCAATATTAAACTCTCTTAATATATTCAGGCATAGTCAAGTAAGTGGTGAGTAGAGTGGAAATCTGATTCTGAAAGATGGGGTTGCATTCAGCTGCCAGCAGCTACTGTAATCAGCTATGATTCTGTACGAGCAAAACACATTATCTAAAATCTTATCCCTGCAATGCAACCACAGTACATTCCTGATGATTTAAATTACCATTAAAAAAAACCAAAACCAAAACCAACCAGTCAAATTACAGGCAAAACTTTTGAAATCTTTGCCTTTTTAAATGTATATTACAACAAAATCTTGGTGCGGTTAACTGAACAATCTTATTTTTGTGCCATATACCCAACAATATTTCCCTCTGTTTTCACAACAGCAAGTCCCATTTCTGGTGTGACACCAATAGTATCCTCTCACAAAGTGCTTTATAAATCCAGGAAAACTGTAAAGCTGAAATGCAACCACATTCAGGGATTTGTCACAACCCCAGAAAACTGGTGAGGGACTTTTTAGGATTTCGGGTAGTGGCAGGATTAGAGGGAATGGATCAAAACTAGGAGGTGGGTAGATTCAGACTGGACATTAGAAAGAAGTTCTTTGCCATGAGGGTGGTGAGACAGTGGAACAGGTTGTCCAGAGAGGTGGTGGAAGACCCTTCCCTGGAATTTTTTAAGGCCAAGCTAGAGGGGGCTCTGAGCAACCTGATCTACTGGGAGGTGTCCCTGCCCATGGCAGGGGGTTGGAAATAGATGATCTTTAAGGTCCTTTTGAACCCTGACAATTTTATGATTCTGTGACTGAGAACAGTAAGAATATCATCATATTATGAGACGCTGAAGAAGGTGTGCAGTCCATGGAAGACCTTAAAAAATGTTTTATGCTCTATGAAGGAACTGCCACAGCCTCCCCAAGAAAAGCTTTGAGAGTTTAATAGAATGACATGGTAGATCTGCACTCATGTTCTATATAAATCTTTCTTTAACTGTGTTAACTGAGTGCAAGAACAAACAATATCTAAAATGCAGGAAAAATAAAGGAAGATTTTTTAAATTTTTTTTTTTAATGAACATATTCTGCCCAAGTTTTACCATTGGACAGGACACGTTCCTCGTATTGTTACTGCTAACACATTGGTGCTTTGTCCTTAGGTCATATGATTTTTGCCTCTCCATAAGGGGTAGAGAAATGCCAGAGTGTGGGACCTGGGGGCCACTATGACATCCCTTGCATTTCTGACAGAACTGGGGATGTGTGGACTTGGGCTTGTTTCCTTTTTTTGCAATGGAAAGGCCCATCTCCAACATACTTTCATTGTTTGTCTTTATTTAATAACCATTTTCTTATAAACAGGTGAGAAGCAAGAGACACTTAAACAGGAGTAAGATAAACCTAGTCAAGTTTCAAAGTGGGTTTTCAAAAATTCAAGCAGTTTTTCGAAATAAAAGAATTTTGCTCCTCCATCTGTAGCTTTGTGCCATGATGTCAAAATGCTCCTGCCAGACAAAAGTGACATCTTACCCTTGTCTTACACTAGGGATGGCTTGAGGAAGTGGCGTGCCCCACAGCCATTATACTGGATATGCAGGAGATTCAGGCTCTGGTGCTTTTCATACTCATTATGGTGTGTTACAGAAATCCAATTTCCTATGCAGCACTCAATGTAATCAATTAATAATAGTAGTTATTTCAAAGTGTGTCTTTGTGCTCTTTTTACTCTAATTTCTTCCCTAAGTTGTAAAATAGTAATTTCTATAAAGGTAGCCCTGGGCAACTAAAAATTTTAAGAAATATTTTCAATGTCATTTTTGTTAAGTAGCCTACTTACATATTTTATATGAAAATGAGAGTTTTGCTTTAAAAAACTAATAGCTTTGTAAGAGAACTTCATCCATGGAACAGAAAATATAGCACACGTAAATACAGAGACTTGGTAGCAATTTTGCAATTTTCTGACTCCGGGACACCAAAAGATTCCCCCTCAAAGTAAGCAGGATAAGTGGATTACCCACGCAGATCCAGCGTCAGAATAAGGTTTCCACTGCACTGCTGGTGAATCCAGGTGAAAGTCTTTTGCCCAGACAAGATTCTCCTTTCACAGGACACATAAGGTAAATTCTTAATCTACGAAAAGTGGACAGTTTTCACAGACTGAGAACATGGTGCTATTCCTATTACCTGGGCAAAATTAAGTCCAGTATAGCCCTATAGAGCCCTGCCCATCATCATTTATTCTCTAAAATGTAGTTTAAATCTTTATTACTGGCATTTTTGGGAAGTACTGTCTGGCGTTATCTAAACTATTTTTTTCTTGCAGTGACTACAAGTGAAGAAGTAGAAATATGTATGGTTAAACACGTGAGAGTGGATCGGGAGGAGAAATATGAAATAGTTGAAAAGTGGTTTTTGAAAGATCTGGAGATGATTGATGGAAAAGAAGCAGATACTGTAAGTGCTACGTATTATTAAATACCTGGAGTATACTTTTCTTGTGTTGCAATTTGGGATACAGGCATTAAAATGCAATAAAAATGCAGTATCTGAAAAAGAAAGTTATGTAAAAACCAAAATAATTAAGCCTCTAAGGAATTTTGGTTTTGTTGCATGTGAATGGCTCTGTATTGCATTTGCACTGTTTGAGGGGAAGGAGAAAGGAGAGATTTTCTTGTTTGTTGAAATCTTCATCTTTTCTGTTGAGATCTCGGAGACAAAATCGATGTTTTCTACTTTATTCATTGTAACTGGGAATAAAAATTCTCTGCCTGCAGTTCCCAGGCTGAACTGGAGTTAATTCCATAGATATTAATGTTTATTTGAAAACCAAACTGTTAAATATTTTTGTGAAGAAGAAAAGATTTCTTTTATGGAGAATATAAATTTATGGAGACCCTGTGATATCAATATATGAATCTGTTGCCTGTGTGACAACAATGTCTTGCGAATGCATTGTTTGCTGTGCCAGCCCACGAAATTCACATTGCTCTCACATAGTTTAGTCTCATATTACTTATATCAATTAAATATTTGTGTATATGCATGTGTAAATACGAAACAGCTTTGGCTAGATCTGGGTGCTTTACTGCGAAAAAATGTCCTAATCTCTCAGATACAACTTCAGAAAGGTAAAATAAGGCTGCAGCAGCAAAATACAGAACACCAGCAAAAGTAGAATTACATCCGATTTTACAAAAGCCAGAAGATTATGCTAAGGAGAATATTCTACTGCATGAATGAGAAGACATTTTAACACTCATCTCTGCATAATTAATGTAGTCCAGTAAAAAATTACTTTTTCCTCTTGGAAAATGCTTTCAGATGAACATAAAATACAATTCAGATTACATTAGTCTAGTGATAAGAGAAATCAAAAGCCCACAGTAAAGGTTTCAGAGCCTTTCTCCAAGCAAAAATGACAAACTCTCGTTGTTTTCTTCCTGTTCTGCACACATCACCCTCAAATCTAAAACTAGCAACCTGGGAGATGGAGGAGGTGAGGTCAGGTTCAGAGTACCCCTGCACCCTGTCAGCTCTTTGCAGTGTAGGCCAGAGGAGGAAAAAAGCCCAAACTAATAATATTTTATGTCCCCTCTCCAAATTATCCTGCTTCTCAAGATGTTCCCGTCCCTTCCCCAGCCAAGGCAGCCAGAGGATTTCCTTATCACTCGCCTGCACAAATTTGCTTTTTTTCTGGAGTGTTGTGCTAAAATATCCTTCAGAGATGCTTCAGCCTTCCACCACTGGGATGATCAAAATCAGTCTCATTTTTGGTTAAAGAAAAACCTCAATGAACCTCGAACACATAATTATAGGGTGATTAGCACCGCTATAAATATTCCTGATAGTTGTTATTATTATCCATAGAATTTAACAGAATTTAGCTGCTGCTAGGATTAACAGTGGCAAGGAGCCAGAAAGCAGAGAGAATTACAATTTGGGCAGGAAGGGCAATCAATATTCTTCTTCTGACTGGCATATAAAGCTATAGTCCAAGGCAAGTGCTTTTTATATAGTGTGTTTTAGGCAACATGACAAATTGGCTCATTTCAGAACAGAACTGTATAATCCCAAAAAGTGCAGCATATCACTTGGGCAAACTCTGAAAGTTTTGCTCAGGCAAAATTCCTAATGGCAAAGAATAGCAGCAATTTATAAACCACTACTTTGTAGACTTTTGAAAGACCTTCTAGTATGAATAGAAGAAATATGCAAAGTCCTTTCTAGTCCATCAGACTGAGAAAAAGCCCTGAAGATAGCTGGGCAGGCAACAACAGTTTGCCATTCTAACATCTGTAATGTGTGTAATAATTTCATTCTCTCTCCCTTTTTTTAGGATAATCCATATTTTGATATGCACTTCCACAAAGTCTACAGTCTGGAAGCGTATAGTTGCGCATCTAAATATGCCTTTGCTCGAACACTAAACAAACTGAATGAACTGTACCTTAAGAAGGACTTGAAGATAGTGAACTTTGATGACACCTACCTGAGTGATGATTCAATCTGGTCATCTAACAATAGGGATTGCTTAGTACTTATGAGGATATGCTTCTATGCTTCAAACCTTTTATGTCTCTCCCTATGCCCTTTGTCCTAAAGATGCATTTTCTTACATAAAGGTGACTGGTTGACTTTCACTGACCAGTATTTCATAAATCATCTGATCAAAACGATAGTGACACGCAGTATCTGCTTTTTAATTTTACATAGAAGTAAAAAATGGAACATCCTTTTTATAGAAACAATCTACATTTGTTCATGTATATATTAGGAGGGCCTCACTCTGGTAAATGCTTACAAATATATAAGACTTTCAGCACAGGACTAGTAATTCTCATGTTCTCACATTCAGTGATTGCTTGTGTAAGTAGAGGTCAGAATTTGCTCATATGCTCATGGAGGTGTGAATTATCTTTTGTTAATAGCTGGAAAGATTTTCTAAAGCATTAAGAGCATTAACAGCTAATTTTTATATCCTGGAAGCAGAACAAAGAAAGCAACTAAATGAGTTTTATAGAAGAATGATGCACATTTCAAGTCCGTTAAAGAGCTCACACCTACATCAATACAAGAACCAAACTGTCATCCTGAGGAATCAGAGTTTTGCATTCAGGTACCATGGGACCAACTTTTCACCTCTGCAGTTATTATTATTTTTCCCTCAGAGTATCCAGTACTCTCTTTGGCCTTTCCGTTATTTGTGGTACTGCCTTAGAAACAGAAAATGAGTGTTCTTAGGCAGAATTGCTCTGTTTATCAGACCTTTCAGAACTCTTTCTTCCTTTTATTTCATTAACATCTTTCTCCCACTTTATTGTGTATGTGTATGAACAGGCCCGGTTAAGGAACAGAAAATGTTTATGTCTCCTCTCTACCTCTGGACCGAGAGTTAACAAAATACTATGTAAACAGCAGTTGTTGGCTACTACAATTACTTTGTAGGTAACTGATAGACATTGCAAAATTTATAGGATTTTGAGAAAAATTTTCATGAGTTTCTAGCTATTTGTTAGCATATTTAATGTACTACTTAAATGTATATTGGTACTTAAAGTTACATTTAACATGAGGTGTAGTCTGCTGAGTGGCTTGGAAGATCTCAGCCATAGCAAAAAAATAACAGCTGAACTTGTGAAAGCATTCTATAACCATAGAGACAGCGGATGAAATAAAGCTGTATTGATGAAAAGCTGAGAAGGAACAATGTTGACAGTAGGAAGCATAGTTATATTACCCAGTGTCAGTCAGCTAAGCTAGCTGGCTGCTCTTCCCATAGTCAGTAGAGAAGGAAATGCCAACCAAAGGTGATTAGGAGAAGCTTCTGGTCAGAACATCCTGCAGGAGAAAACTTGCTTTCCCCTTTGGCAGCCAAGAGAGTACAGGGAGACTAGCCGTGGAATAAACCAGGTACATACCTAATGCTGGCTGATGTAAATTGCTCCTAGGAGATCATGAGCTGGTTACTGTCCTCTCTCAGTACCTGCCATATGTAAAATGGGTTAGTCACAAAAGGGTCCCATGACTTGTACTTCACTGTTGTCTTGCACACAGACTCACACTTTCAAAAATATCGGTGTAAATGTACCATGGAGTAAAAATTGAAATAACATCCAGTAAGTGAGAACATATTTGAAAAGCTGTATAAAATGTACATCTTTCTACTCTACTTTTAAAAATGTTATACTATTGCTTGTATACAGGAAAGGACATACCTTTGATTAGCTATTCTTTAGAAGCTATTTATTCTAGGCATATGTTGTAAATTACACTCATTCTAACCCAAATCTTAACAGTTATGTGTATCTTGATGGTTGTAACAGCAGTTTATGTGAGTAACACAAATTTGGGATTTGTAAGGAGTTAAGTCTTAATTTGCCACCTAAATACTGTCAGAGAGGACTGTATTTATAGCAATTGGTTATGAAATGTAAAGAACATCTGTGGGATAATCCAGTGTGAGTATGGGCATTGTAACATTTGATCCATAGCTACAAGAAGTGTTTGCCCAACATCCAGGTTCCACAAAACCATCTTCAGTAGCAAGTATAGTTCAAACTACAGCTACCTATGATTCTTTGTCTTGCGTGGACTGAGTATTAATGGTTAAGGTCACAATGTTTTCTGTATTTCTTACACATTCTTTGCCTAATAGGCACAAGGAAATATTTTCTGGGTTGAAGAGCTTCCATCATTCATCTTGTAATAAAAATATAGAAACTCTCATACTGCAGAGCATTCTTTTGAAATAAAGCACAGGTATAGTGAATTCCTGACCAGTGGTTGTCTGTATCATGTTAGAAACTGATAAACTAAAAATTACCATAATGTTCAACCATATTTAATAGACTTGCATCAGTACTTTATATCTTTCTATTCTTGTAAACATTAAACTGACTATACCAGTTGACAAATAAGCCTGCATTTTATGTGGAATAATATGCAATTAAAATCTGTTTGGCATCTCTTCTGTATGATAATTCAGATATTCTTCACTAAGCAATCAGACTAAACAAAAGGAAAGAAGGAACTTTGTCCATGTAAATTATTTTGATTATTATCAAAGGGAAAAATACGTTAAAAGATCTTTGGAGACCTCATCTAGAGACTTCCGACGTGTACACCGTTCTTTCTAAGATGCCAAATACCAAGTCACTGTGTAGTTGCTAGACTGACCTGTCTGCACTATGGAAAATCTTCCTCCTGAGTGTGGGAGACTGCCGCTTTGTGGCTAGAGTGGCACAGCTGCACCACAGCAGAGAGAGAGAGAATGTGCTGAACTACCAATGGAAAAGACCTGACAGGCTCAGTAGCCCATCTTTCAATGAATGCAGATTTGTTCCCTGCATCACATTTCCTGACACTGCATGTACAGAACACAGTTTGAAATAAAGTGTCTGGGGATTCATCTGCTTCTCCTGGAAGACTTCTCCAAAACTGAACAGGGAAAAACTTAAAGGAGTAAAGGACTATCACAAATGGATTTGTAGCTTTCTTATAAAAGCTTTCAGCTAAACGATGGAGTGAACTAATACATGGGATTGTGGATATAATGTAGATTTTCTTCAGAACAGAGGAGCTGTTATCAGTCATATCTTTTTCCAGAGAAAAGGAAAAATACATCAGCCTGAAAACAAAGATTGCTTATGAAGAAACAGAACTTCAGGTTCTCTTGTTTAAGAGACAAAGAGAGAATAAAGACTGTCAGAAAAGACAGATGATGGGGTTTTTCCTCAAGTGTATTTTTTAAAAACACAGTTAACTAACATCAGAGTTAAGAATACGGGAAACCCATAACAAAAGAAATTCAGAATATTTTGTATGTAGCATTTATCAACACCATACTTGTCTTATTCTACACTTAAAGAAATACATAAGTTTCCTGCAACTCAATGCTGCGAAAAGCATTTAATGTCACAATTCAGATAAGATAGTTCCATATCAACAAAAAATACACTGGTGAAATTCCACTGGAGCTGGTGGATTTAAGGTAATTTTTACCACCTAAGCCCCATGACCTTATATTTAAAACAGGACACTTTTCCTATGTGTTTATCTCTCATGGATAACTACTCTCTCCCTGCAGCTTCAATTAAACAAATATAAATCAATGCAGAATTTAAAAAATAAGTTTGGAAGTGAAACGGAGCAGGAGGGGAGCCTGTTCTGGACTGTGCCTTCCAGGTTACTTCTCATTCTTGTGTATCAGAACCATACATACAGTAATCCACCTCTTCACAGTGGAAGCCTGTACTACTTCTCTCCCTGTCATCTCCCTGTCCCCCCAATGCTTTCAGTCACTTTCTGCATACACATCTATCTTCTTGCAGTAAAGCAAGAGGTTGTATCACAGAATCTGTAGTATGCAATTTACAAACCTTTTGTCATGAGCTGGAGTCAGGATTGGATGATCAAAGCCCCTTTCTGAAGAGCAACTGTGGGAAGCTGAAGTAGGAGAGGAGAGAATGGCACTGTGTGTCCTGTAAGGTGATCTCATGTCTGTTTTAACGTGTGTGACCACATTTTAGTATTAATAAACTGTGCTTTGGTTTTTTTTGCTCTGAAGCAAAATTAACAGCTAAAGACGGGAAGCTAGCAGGGTTCTGACCACCACCAACAAAAGCTTTATGAAACCCTGCCCAGTCTTTTATGCCTGCTTTGTCCAGTCTTTATAGATCTAGCCAGAGACAGTTACTTTTTGTGGCTGAACTGAGAAATTACCAAACTGTAACTTCTCTTTTAACCTTGGCCCTCATGAATGATATATGATAGAAGTATACAGCGTTTTGTTTTGTAAGTCAGAAATAGAAGTACATTCAGCAAGACTCTATTGGTCAGTCATGTTTAATGCTTTTGCACAAGTGGAAAAATGATACAGGAGTGATAAAATCAGTTTTACATGTTAAATGCCCACATTTTGGCAATTTATATCAATAACTTAGAAAAGATGTTTTCTGTTGCTCCTGATCAGTCATGGCCTGGCTAACAGATCTTATCAATCACACGTTAAAGACATACTGATGTATTAATCTGAATAAATCATACAGTTCAAGTAACCTGTAATGATTTCGGTCTTCCCTTAAGTCTGTATGCAATCCTTGAAAAAATACTTTATTAATTTGCACAAATAATGCTAAAAATGAGTGAAATATATCGATCGTGTGGAGAACTTCTGACACAGCAAAGTTTGAACTGGAAGGTAGTTCAAGTTCTCACTGAAATCAGCAGTGGCTAGAAGTAGTACAGTTAGAACCGGGTATCATCTCCCATGGTTAGATCCCAAATCCTAAATATCATTATCACTAGTCAGAGAGTAACATTTCCCTCTGAATTATCACTGGCATCAAAGACTGTCAGTTATTAAGGGTGTTCTTGCTTACGGGTAAGGCCAGAATCTGAATTCTTTTCGTTTAAGTTGTATGAATTCTGAAGCCATGGCCAAATTGTATTACAGTTGTTCTGTGCAGCTGCAGTTGGAGATGGACTCGTCCTTTGAAATTCTAAGATGCTGTCATACTGTAAAGTGCTGTGTGTATCTTTCAACCCCAGGTATACGTGCACCGAGTATGCCTGTCTCCTAAAACACGTAAAACTTCTTACTTCTGCCATGAGGTCAGTTCAGAACACAGACATCAGAAACAACATGACATTGTTTTTGCCGTTGGTGCAACCCGCGTTATTTCTGCTATAGCATTTTGTGATTCCATTACAGTCTGGAGGCAAGAGCTTTCCCATCATACCTGCATGGAAAACTCCTCTCCCCAGCTGCTATACGGAGAGGTCTTACTTGCATCACTTTTATTGCTGGCTCATGCCTTGCAATTACACAGTAGGGTTTTACAACACATCTAACTGCTCACAGCTAATAGAGACAGATTCCTTCTTCCAGCTTTTTAGAGCATGGCAAGAGTTTTCGAGCCATTCTCTCTCTTTTTTCCTTTCTTTTTTTTTTCCCTACCTGAGTCAACCCACCTGAGAGTCTGTCAGGAGCCGCCTCAGTAAGACGCACCCAGACACAGCGGAAAGAAGCAGGACCAACCTTTACCAAGGTAGCNGTCTGGAGGTGGAGGCGGCGGCCCCTTCCTTTCCCTCTCCCGGCCCCGCCGGCCCTGGCACCGCGGTGAGAGTGGGACGGCCCCGGCATCCTTCTCCCTTCCCCTGCCCCGACTCCGTGTGTGGGGCCTGCCGCTCTTTCATCCGTGGGCCGGACCCCACCGCTCGCCTCGGCCCTTCGTTTCTGGGGCTCCGGGCTCGGAGCGGT